>JBBGZY010000266.1:810000-1230000 GCA_037952925.1 Lithobates clamitans | reverse complement strand
CACACATAAAAAAAGGTTTTGGTCAGAACTATGTTTAGATTTAAACTACTTTGTAAAACTAAAGGTAACCTTTTAAAAAAAAAAAACATGCACTTAGGTACTCTATAAATAGTTCAGAGGATGGTTGCAGAGCCCTTGATATAGCTAAGCTTATCTACTTTTTTCCAGTACTGAAGAGCTTACTCACTATTACTATCCTTCTTTTCAGGAAGTGCTACATTCCTAAGCTAATGATCAACTCTGGGCGATATGGAGATTATAGTAATGGCCAGTTATTACCTGTAGAAAATTCTCAATCTAGTCATATAAAAAGCCCACTAATTTGATTCCAATAAAAAAAGCTATCTACATATTACATGATTAAAAACTGGGCTTTAGGATTCAACTTTGTGAAAGCAATTATCCACTTAAGAACTGTCACAACCATAGGACATTCAGAAAAGAATTACAGCTTATCCATACAATAAGGTAATTATGGGCTAATGCATTAAAATCAGGTGTGGGGCTAATACAAAAAAAAATAAATGGTCAAAATGTATTTGCTCACCAGAATCCACTTGGATCACTGATTTGCTTACTTGAAAACTGTTGAAAACAGGCGCTAAAGTTGATGTATACTGGTCATTGGCAGCATCCATAAAAGCTGCTGCAAATGTACCATTTTGGCAATTGAAATCTGGTTGAAACTGCCTGAAAATTACGGTGTGTGTGGCTAGCATTAGGTTGTTCTATAAATAAAATATCAGATGCTTACTTGAAAGATATGCCTCTCTTTAAAGTTCTGTGTTGGGTTTTATAGCTTTACCGAACACTAGCCTAAAGCTGGCCATAGATGGATTGAAATTCAGCTGGTTCAACAGGGACCAGCTGAATTTCGAACCATCTATGGCTGTTCCTGTTTGAGAGAAGTCTATCTAATAGAGTGTCTGTCACAGTGCTGGAAATTAGTACTAGGCTTCAAGTAAAAACTTTAAAATGCTTTTACTTTTTGATGGCTTAGCTGTTGCTACTCCCATTTTTTTGTTCAATATTTTTTTTAATCTTTCGAGGGCTCTATTGGTGAGATATCTGTTCTTGGGTTTCTGGCTTTGAACACCTGGTTTGACTATTATGAGCAGTTAAACTCTCCCTGCTGTATTTTTTCAGGAGGTGTTGAAACATAAAAAAAGTTGAGCATGAACATCAATTCCAAGGTGGACTAAAATGGAGTCAGAAATTAAGGCAGATTGATCACATTGACTTAGCCCACCAGGCTCAACCTATATCTACATTAATTACTTACTTACTATTCGACTGACACATTGACAATATAAATAAGTAAATGTGATTTTTATTTTTTCACATTCTAGCTGTTTCATGTTTACATTTATATGTTTCATATATGGATCTGTAGTTGCTCTAATCATTACTCAGACCTCACCTGTGAGATGTGGATAACCCACGCTACCCCCAGTGAATACTAATGAAACACCATATAAAAATATGCAATACAAATTAATGAAAAATTTATAAAAATATGTGTGATGGTGCTGCTATCTACAAAAAAAAATGAATATTCAGTTTTGGAAATATGTGTAAAGTAAAGGATAGATGCGCAACCAAAAAGGGTACAATTGTGTATATAAAACACAAATGTGTGTGTGTACATATGACACAAATATGTGCAACACCTGGGCTGTGTGTGCACCTTTTAACAACTCATTGAAAATAAAACACGGCAAAACGAATGTCCATCCACATACATAAATTGAGCTTGTGCTAAAAGAGAAAAACTAGTGCTGAAAAAGACACAGTAAGAAATCCAAAGGGCATTAAGTACAGTCCATTAGGAGTAGGTTTGTTGGTGGAAGACCCCCATAAATCCTTTTTTCAATGTAGTCCCACATGATAGCCAAGGAATAATAAAAATGCCAGATGGCCTCTTACCTGAATCATAGGACCTCTGTTACGGAGGTCTACTGGGCACAGACAGGGGGGAACACTCAAGCTGGGGCGGCAATTACAAACATCCGTCCGGATCCTCTCCTCCACCGGTAAATCCAGGCTCTGCTATGCTCTGTGGAACCCACGTTGGCGAGTAAGGATAGGGACTTCCAAGGGTCATAAAAGCAAAAAAGAGGGCTTCATAGTGCAGTCCTGTATAAATATAAATTCCATTATTTTGGCAATACTGCAACATTGACATCTATGGCATAAAAAAAGAGCTGACACTTCAAAGCAAGAAAATAGATGCCATAGATGTCAATGTTGCAGTGATGCCGAAATAAAGGAATTTATATTTTTTAACGGACTGCACTATGAAGCCCTCTTTTTTGCTTTTATGACCCTTGGAAGTCCCTATCCTTACTCGCCAATGCGGGTCCCAAGGAGCATAGCAGAACCTGGATTTACCGGTGGAGGAGAGGATCCAGATGGATGTTTGTAATTAGAGTGTTCCCTCCTGTCTGTGCCCAGTAGACCTCCGTAACAGAGGTCCTATGATTCTGGTAAGTGGCCATCTGGCATTTTTATTATTCCTTGGCTAGCGTGTGGGACTACATTGGAAAAAGGATTTATAGGGGTCTTCCACCAAAAAAATTTACTCCTAATGGACTGTACTTAATGCCCTTTGTATTTCTTACTGTGTCTTTTTCAGCACTAGTTTTTCTCTTTTAGTACAAGCTCAATTTATGTATGTGGATAGACATCATTTTGCTGTGTTTTGTTTTCAATGAGTTGTTAAAAGGTGCACACACAGCCCAAGTGTTGCACATATTTGTGTATTATGTACACACATTTGTGTTTTATATACACAATTGTGCCCTTTTTGGTTGCGCATCTATCCTTTACTTTACATATAGATCTCACCTACTTTCTACTCTCATGCAACTTTCGTTCATTATTAGGAGGAAACGAGTGGGTAGGTTACATATAAATACTTTATAATTACAAAATACACGGTACCAAGAAACAATGGTTTCATTAAAATTATATTAATATTAAATAAGTGGAAAAGACAATACACTAATTTTAACCACTATAATATTAAGAAGCATCATGCAAGATATTAAGTTATTTTTAACTTTGCCTTGCATGTTGACGAAGATGGAAAACCCCAAATGTGTGCATGATTGTCTACAATAAACAGTTAAAGTACTGTATATGTGTGGGGAAGATAAAAACATATTTAGCACAACTCTTCAGTACGTGAATATTTCCCCATATTATGTATGTCTGTAAAAAAATTATAGAACAATATGTAATGGTCCTGCCAGAAATGCAGTCATCCTCTTACGTCCTGTAGTAAGCCAACAACACTGCTTCTGCTGTAACGAAATAGAAGAAGTGGAGAAAAAGTTGGCAGGGAATATGAGAGGGGAGATAGTGCTTAACATATAAACATGGATGAGTTAGTGAGGTGAGAAGGGGTGGTACTGACATAATTCAGAACTTAGGCAGGGCTCACAACACTGCTTGGGATTTTAATGCAGAAGAGGTAGCGTTGTCAGCCCACTATAAAATAGTCAGAAGCTGACTATATTTCTGGCAGGATCATCTTTTTTTTTAAATACTTTGTCTTAAAAGACATAATATGGGGAAATGTGCATATATTGAAGGGCTGTGGTGAATACATACTGTATTTTTAGATTTTTGTAGATGTGCTGCCACTGAACTCCCTTTGCATTGCCTTAGAGCTTTGAGGATCTTTTTAGTGGGATGCGATATTGTTGGAATTGTGCCTGGGAATCTCTCATTATACATTTAAAAAAAGTTAATTGACCGAGAATAAAAACGTAGCAGGTAAAATAAATTGCGCAGTATGTTCAGTATTGATAAATCAATAAAAAGGTATAAATGCCAATGTGACAATAAATAATATTAGGAAACAAAAAGAAAACATGATTTGCTTTCCTTAGCAATGGCAAACTGTGTATATTTGCACATATGGAGACAGAACAGCTGTTATCTCCCCTCAAAGCAAGTCTGAGTATATAATCAATGTTTCTCTTAGCTCTGATGGTTCCCATGAAATCCTGTTACTTACAGTTGATGTATACTATGCGTGAATTTAAGGGTAGCAGCCTATTTGGAACTGATTCCTTTGATATTTAGTTTTTGTTCACACAAACCCTTTGATGTTCCTGTGAGGTGTTTATGAGCTTCTGGCAGAGTCTCCAAAGTAAGGAGCATTAATCTTTTGTTTTGCTGATTTACATACTGAGCATGTTAGCTTGGTGGCTGCTCTCAGTTATATATTCTATTATTCTTGCATTGTTTCTGCTGTCACAGTGCATGTGCATTACACTTGAAATAATTAAACATGACTTTAAGTACATACACAGACTCTGCCTAGTTATTGATCTAATGCTAGCATGCGGTGCAAAGAGATAAAGAGTTTCTAGGATGTGATGGAAAAGGGCATTCAGTCAGTCAACATTATGATATTAATATTAGTTCTTAACATAAAACAAATACAAAAAATTAGAAATTTGGATACTGTATTTCCTTAACTTAAATATGGCTAAGTCCAGTGTACCTGTCATCTGCACGTATCGACATTTAAATAAATACCTTCAAAACCATTATCCAAGTAATCTGTATTGTAGGAACTAGTGTACTATTCAGCATTTAAAAAGTGAATATAGCATCAGCTACAAGAAAAGTCAGATATGGGCCAAAAATTTTCAAATAAGTGTCTGAGAATCCAGTTAGATCAAGGACTATTACAGATTTCAGCGATTCTTTTTCACAATCTGGGAGGGCAAGAAGTTAAATATTTGACCGAAGTCCGCTCTCTGCTGACGTCACGGATGTCAGTCCAGGCACTGCAGCATCCCGACAATGGAAGCCTGGATCCGCCAGGTGCCTGGTCTGACACACATCTCAGCTGCTCAGCGAGCCGCTGATAGCCTGAGACGGCTGCACCTCCCCCCTCCACAGCCCAGCGCTCCAAAGAGCATGGAGGGAGAAGAACAGAGAGCTGTGACTGACAGTCTGCAGCTCTTTGCTCATGGAGCTCTGAAAACCGAGTGATAGGCGATGTTTGATCGCTCGGTTTTCAGTGCAGAGATGCCGGGGGACAGATGCAGCATCGGTATGCAAGTATGAATATGGAAAACAAGTTACCCTTTCTGTATTACGTATTATGTCAAGGTTTACCTTGAATATTTCAGCAATTGGTTTTTGATGAAATGAAAGCAAGTGACTAGCATCCAGTGCAGCGTCACACATGAAGCTCATGCAAACCACAAACTGCTGGTCAACATAATAGTAACTGCCAAGTCTGCCACAGAAAAACTGATGTATCTGTCTCAAAAAAAGATTTCTGCAGGTTCAGGTTCCAACCAAAGTTCTGAAAGATTTTTCACCACAACCATAATGTTGTCCTCTAAAACCAGCAACAACTGTTCTGGAGAAGGACACCCGTGTACCCTATGACCATGGTTACAGAAGGACCAGGACCACAGCCAGTATCCTGGTGACCACCCAATGTGCAAAGGAGAGGCCAAATGAGGGAGCAACAAACTGGCGGTTGTAGGGATCTACAGTGAACTAAAGATGGCACTGATAAGCAGGAAAGACAGGCATCTGAATGTGCATACATTTCTTCATGAAGGAGAAAGGGCCCATTGCTTTCAGGCACTAGCAAAAAATGAGAACTCAGAGTAGGGTAAGGTTATAGGGGAGACAACCCAGGATGGCGTGTCCTCAAAAGTTTGCCAGTGTCCAATCACCTGAAGGTACGTGCCTATAACCCATGCTGTATGAATATGTTGCCTGTGTCCTTTACTATATGATTAAAATAGATAAGTATCTGTAGGTGCACATATTTCATGTCTACTGGGGCCAAACAGCCATCTTGATAAAGGTTGGCAACTAGTGACAGCAGGAATTCTGTCATAAACTTGTGAGCACAGATGAACAAGGTAAAGGCTTTGAATTTGAAGATGACCTTTGACCTGAAAAACACAAAAAGGTTGGAATACAACTCCTGAAAGTGCTTTAAGGCAGAAACACGTGCAGTGACTACTTGGTCCAAAAGACCCTGAAGGGCTTGGAAAACATGCAAGGAAGGGACACCAGAAGGTTTGAAGCCAGTAAGCAAGCAGGGGCAGAAAATTAAACCTTTGGAAACTACCTCTGGCAGTCAAGTAACAGATACGTGAAACTTCTAGATGTCTGTAAGGACCAATAAACATCCACTCACCCTGATAAAGTGCAGGCACTATGTAGAGCAGGGCTTATCTGTGTGCTTGGCTCCTTTGAAGGTCTTTGAAGGTCTGTGAGTGGAATGGGCCTGGGTAAAGGAAAACTTAAATCGAAGAAAAAGATAGTGTAGCCTTACGAGGATGATCCTTACTCTAATATGCTTGAGCAACATTGATACTCTTCCTCCAGGGACGTTCTTGATGAGCTCATCCAACTACACACCACGGAAACATTTATCCAAAAAGAGCATATCGCAAAGGACCTTCTTAAAAGCTTGCTCCACAGTCCCAAACTTCAACCAGCGTGTCCTGCATATCTACCCAACATAAGACAGATGCACAGAAGCAAGTGACTAGTATCTAGTGTCAAAACACACATGAAGTTCAATGCAAGGAGCATCTGTTAGTCAAAATTACAGCAACTGGCTGGCTCAGCCATAGCAGGAAAGGGTGAAGCGCTACATGTGGCTTCTACAATCAGGAGCCAGTGGCCAACTAAGAAAGCTGGGACATGAAATCCTGCAAAACAGAGGGTTTCAGAGGAGGTAACAGAGGACTTCCCATAGTCAGAAAGGAATAATAGAAAATCCCAATGGGGTAAGGGAGGGCTCACATAAAGGCACTGAGGCCACAACTTCAGAGAAAAACAAGATATTCAAGTGTCCCACACAAGGTGTGCACTGCAAACAAAACAGGACCCATGGGACAATTGGAAAACAATAGTGGAACAGCAAAAACTGCTCATGGTGAAATATGAAGCCTCAAATGTGTGCGAATGTGGGCAGGTGGATGCTGAACAACAAGCAGATTAACAGTGGTTGCGGCTGGAGATGACCATGTTCACTGCAGGTGGGCAAGTAGTGAATATCGCACAATGTGTTCTATTTGTCTCTCACATGCAGGAGCAGCAGGAGGAAGATGCAATGTGGCCTTAGGAACAGATAGAGAGGGTAGAGTGAGCATAACCTTCCAACCCCTGCCAATGGCATCACTGTTCATTCACAGCAAGTTAACCTTTTTTGCACCACTGGGGGCAAGCACAAGGGTCTAAAGTGCATAATACATGAATACTCCCCTAAATAGTAACAACACAATCTGCCCTAGAGACCAGTAAATCAGGGGAATCTTCTGACATAACACCAGCTTGCATATCCCACTCACAGAGAGAGGAGACTTCAGAGATACGGTTAAGCAAAGCATAAAACATGGGTCTGGATCTAAAAAGCATTATGCTGTGACACACCACACAGACTGGGATGCTCTAATGCAGAACACTACTCTAAAGGGGCTTGCAGACTAGCCCTGTGGATACACTGCTTTGCTGTCTGGGATAAAACTGCACTTAATGGCTGCTCTGGCGAAACTGCAAGACTAGTGGTAAGACCTAGTTTGAATCCACCAACAGTGGTTGATAAGAGAAGGGTCTTGAAAATAGCAGAGCTGAGAAAGACCTCCACCCTTACAAGCAAACTGTCACGTACCTTACAGCGGAGCCCGAAATGATGAGGGTGGCCTCTTGCACGGTTCCGGTCCAAGCACCCCTGGTGGTGGGTACAGGGAGTGCGAGGGCAATGAAAGGGTGCAGGTGCCTGCAGGCAGGAGGCTGGAACTTGGAGATATAGGAACCTCTGCTGAGGAGATGTGGAAACCGATCACCAAACTTGTTCAGCAGGAGCCAGATCAGGATCAACTGCAGAATCTGGAACAGGCAGGAGTTGGCAACAGGCTGGCAGCGAGGTACCAAGTCAGAAGGCAAAAGCGTAGTCAGGAACAGGCAGGGGTTGGCAACGGACGGGCAGCAGGGTACAGAATCAGGAGGCAGAGCCGTAATCATAAGTTCAAGCCAAGGTCAGTATTGCAAGTAGAGGCAGGTTCAGCAGGCAGGGGAGATCCAAGAGAATGGTCAGAAGATAGCCGGGTTTTCAGGAACAAGGTCAATCAGGCAGAGTAACAACAGGAACACAGGAACAAGCTGAAGACAATCCAGCACTAATGCTAGGCAGACTCTCTGTTTATATAGGGTGCTGTGTGCCAGGATTGGCGCCAGCGTACGTGCGTACACGCATGCTCATTAGCAACTCAGCACATTGGCACATGCGCGTTAGCACATTAGCACTTTGGAACATTGGCGCATGCGCGTTAGCATATTAGCGCTTTGGCACTCGCGGACGCGCGTTAGCGCGCATGCGCATTGAGGTGCCATTGTGCATGCCCACCCTGGATCTCATTTGCCTCTGGCTATGGTTCCGTGCATGCACCTTGGCATTAGCAGAACGAGGATTGGCAGCTGCTGCATGGAGACGGGTGCTTGCTTTATGTGTTCTCTGACACAAACTAGCAAAAACCAAACATTTTGAATGTAGGGGGTTAAAGCCAATAGGGCTGGCCTACAGTTTGTTTTATTTGTGTACAAATTTTCTGCAGGCAAAGTATAACCCAGTTCATAAATCCTGTGTCTCTTAACCACTTGACCTCCGGAAGATTTACCCCCCTTCATGACCAGGCTACTTTTAGCATTACGAAACTGCGTTACTTTAACTAACAATTGTGTAGTCATCCAACGCTGTACCCACGCTGCGTTGGGTTTTTTTGCGCTAGAAAACAAAAAAAAGAACAACAATTTTGAAAAGAAAGACAATATTTTTTAATTTCTGCTATAAAACATATCAAATAAAAATTTTTTTTAGGTCAATATGTATTCTGCTACAGACATGTATATTGATTGGTTTTTACATGAATGTTATAGTGTCTACAAACTTTGGGATATATATACACTGGAATTTTTTTTTTAAGTAATGGTGGCGATCAGCGACTCATAGCGGGATTGCGATATTGCAGCAGACAATCGGACACCTGACACTTTTGACAAAGGAACCAGGGACACTAATACAGTGCTCAGTGCTAAAGATATGCACTGTCACTGTACTAATATCACTGACTGGGAAGGGGCTAAACATCTAGGGTAATCAAAGGGTTAACTGTGTGCCTAGCCTTTGTTTGAGTTTACTATGTATGCTGCTTTTACTAGGAGAAGAGTTGGATTTTAGTTCCATGATTTGCAAAAACACACAATCTATCCCTTCCCACTGTCAGAACGGAACTTTTCTTGTTTACATAGGCAGAGCTCCATTTTGAGTCTCTGCTCGACGATAGTTAGGTGCCGGCAGACATTGAGTGCCCGGTACCTACAGATTGGCTTCTGCCAATAATCACAGCAGAAGCAGCCCACGTGCACTCCCTGCAGCGGTAGTGCAGGATCATATGTGTATATACATGATCCTGTGCACAGCTGCCGCCCTGTAAACATCTCTTGTAATAGAAAAAAGCATGACAAGACCTCTTAAATATGAGATCTGGGGTCAAAAAGGCCTCAGATCTCATATTGTCATTTAAATTTTTTTTTTTTAAAATGGTCCTTTAAGAGCTGTGGGGGAAGTGACATTTTGACGTTGCTTCCGTCCTGCATCGCTATGGAGACGGGTGGGGGTCTTCCCCTCACTTGTCTCCATGCCCAGCCAGGGTGAAGATCCGTTTGCCTCTGCCGATGGATCCGGTAAGCGCGGAGGGCATCGGAGCGCAGCGGGAGGCATTTTTCTCAATTATGAGGCCAGTCAAACTGAAATCAATTTTTTAGAATTTTTTCAAGAGTACTGATCGTAATTCCTACATCCCTACTGACAGCTGCCACCATAAGGCATGGTTTATATCAGTGCCGAAGAGCCAGTACATACGCCTGAAGCAAAATTGCTCGAATAATAGAGAATTTTTGTTCAGGCTGAGATCCTGACCAAACGCTTTATTGAAAAAGATTATTCAGACGCCTCCCTAAAAAACACTCTGGAGGAGGTGTCACTACTTGATAGGAGTGACCTGCTTAGGGAAAGATCACCTAACAGGGATAGAGTACCTTCTGTCGCTTTTATTACCACTTATTCAATACAACATAGAACTGTTGGAAAACTTATCAGAAAACTCTGGCATATTCTCACCAATGACCAGACTTTGAGCAGTGTCCTTCCCGTTAAACCACAGGTTATTTTCAAGGGAGCCTCTTTCCTCAGAGGTAGAGTGGCCCCTAATGTTCTCAATCCCCCCCCCCCCCATAAAGAGGGGGTTCTTCGAGAATCTGACTGGGTTCTACCAATGTAGGAGGTGTAGGGTGTGCTCCCTGAGTGGATGCCCACATAGGAGAACTCATAAATATATACATATATATAAATTCATATCAACTAGCACCTTGGCAGAATTTGGAATTAAGCCATTTGTCACATGCTCCACCGAGGGGGTTGTTTACCTGCTCCAATGCCCTTGTGGGCTACAGTATGTGGGCAGGACTAAACGCCCCCTTTCGGTAAGACTTAATGAGCATGTGACGAATAAAAAAAAAAATAGCTTTCTTATGCATCCAGTCTCCAGACACTACCTAGAAGGTTACAACAAAAATCCTGCCAAGACCATCTTTTTGGGGATTGACAGGTACACCCCCCATTGGAGGGGTGGGTCCTTGGTACATGGTATCCCGAGGCTGGAGATGGCGTGGATTCATAAAATAAAATGCTATACCCCTTTTGGGTTAAATGTGGATATCGGCATAAATGCATTTATCGATAATTCATAAGCTATGGTATTTTATGTGCACTTGATGTGAACCCTTAGTGGCCATACCTATATGTAAATATTTTTTTTTGTATTGGTTGTCATTTGACCATTAGTGACCGTCGGAGGTCATCTTTGGCCCCTATTGGTCTTTCAAGCTCGTGATTTAGATATCACTGAGTTTTAGGTGACATCATACACAATTCGGTTTGTTACTACCAATATGGAAGGTGTATTCACGGGTTGGTAGGGACGTACATCCAGCCCTTCCATCTCACTTTCTCTGGAAGCACTATCACGTTATGTGACACTAATAGCAATTTATTTGAAATACATATATAAATTTTTTTTGAGTGTTATGTTCTCTCTCCCCACCAGGTGGCGTAGCGGGACTAACACCCAATTGTCTACCTTAATAGGGCCACTTTTGTTTTGGTGCACAGATAATGTTTTGGCGCTTTTTTATATCATATTTCATATATAACTCGATATTGCTCCTGTCCTCAGTTTTTTTTTCATTTTTTATTTTCTATTTTCCCATTTTTTAGTACCAGTCTTATTGGGATTTTAATATAATACCTGGTATTTTTAACCTTGCAATGAGCCAATTAGGTCACGCCACTCAGGTTTCACAACGAGGCGTGGTTTTGTAAATGTATTTAAAGCGATGAGTCAGTGCGTCGCCCATTCCCCAGACGACGTCTTTTTGAGACGAAGCGTTCATCATGAGGTTGACATGCTGATGTCATTGCGGTGTACCTCGTATGCGGACGGGTATCTGCAAGCCAGCCGGCAATTTCTCTTTGGATGTTTTTATCTGCAGTTCCGTGTAAGTAGTTTTAATTTTAATAAATCTTTGATATACTGATTCACACTATGGTGAGCCTCTCTCCATCTTTCTGGGTCTCAGATTGCTGCCTGCCCTGTATATCCATTGAATTGAGATATCCTGGCCTGCCTTTGGTGTAATCACAGAGGGGTGCTGCTGCTGGATTGATGTCCAGACATTGACCAATCTTACAGGCTTGTTAAAGCTTGCCCTCCGGTAAGCCTGCATTTTATGTGGTTGGTGGTGGATCACATCAGAGGGTGGCATCTGTGTATCAAGGAGTTTAATTCACCTTCACTGTTAATCACTGGATTTTTATAATTGGACTAATACTCACCGAGGACTGTTTATATTTATATACTTTTTTTTTTTTTTTCTATGGTACTCAGATCGTTCTTGGTACATCACGGATATTCACTCTCTGTTTTATTTTTGTAATTTTGCACAGCTTTTTCTTTTCTTTTTATTTACTGTTTTGTGTGTATCTCACATATATTAGGTTAGCGCGGTATTCCTTTTCACTAAGCTGCTCACATGCCAAGCTGATCCTTCATCCAACCTATAGGTTACTGGTTCCAATTGGCTGTGGATTCACACAGTATTAGATAGACTGCATTCAAGCTTTGACTTGGTTGGTAACTTCCTTATTCTCACTCAATTTGCTCTTGGCATTTCGATTTGTATCATTGTAAGTTTTTGTTCGACCTTGTACCTCTTTTTCTCTAGCTTGAAAGTTTAGGGGTTCTGTTAATTAATTTGGTGGCTTAAAACTTGTGAGTGGTATTCATAGATCCCATTGCTGCATAAGGGCAGCGCCATACTACTCCTGCTTTTTTACCATTTTCTAACACTTTCCACTTAGGTGGTATTGTATTGTTTTTAACACTTTCCACCTAGATGATATTGTATCCATATCCACAACTACTTTATTGCCTAATTTAAAGGGCACTATGCATCTTTGTTGAACAATTGGAGCACCAGTTGTTGTATTTTCATTTTTAATAGAAATATTCACCACCAGTCAGTTTTATTCAACTTTTGAACACATACAGGTTTTAGAAGCAATTCTATAAGGACACTAGGCAATACATTCACTACAAAGAAGAAAAAAAAAATGTTTTTTTTCTCCATAAGGGCAGCGCCATACTACTCCTGCTTTTTTACCATAGATCCTAACCTTTCAGCAGATTTACAGGTGATTTTCCAGTGGCACTATGAGGAGTAGGCCTGAGCAGATGTGTCTTTAGGTCACACAGGTGCTTTATTACCTTTAACTTCAGGCAAGTCTCAAAGTCTTTCAAAATAAAATTGTGGATGGCCTGTAACGATTTCTAGTAGTAATCCCCACTTTGAGATCACACTTTCCAACTTTAGTGGTCCTGACTCTGGCCGGAGGTAGCCACCTCCGGCCATTTGGAATACAAATCATAAGCTACCAATTTTTTTGGGGAAATACAGTTGTGCTTATAAGTTTAGATACCCTGGCAGAATTTATGATTTATTGGCAATTTTTCAGAGAATATGAATGATAACACAAAAACTTTTCTTTCACTCATGGTTAGTGTTTGGCTGAAGCCACTTATTATCAATCAACTTTGTCTATCCTTTTTAAGTCATAATGACAACAGAAATTACCCAAATGACCCTGATCAAAAGTTTACATATCACAGTTACTAATATCGTGTACTGTCCCCTTTAACATCAATGGCAGCTTAAAGTCTTTTGTGGTATTTGTGGATGAGGCTCTTTATCTTCACAGATAGTAAAGCTGCCCATTCCTCTTGGCAAAAAGCCTCCAGTTCCTGTAAATTCTTGGGCTGTCTTGCATGAACTGCAGGTTTGAGATCTCCCGAGAGTGGCTCAATGATATTGAGAGTCCTGTATTTCACATGAAGTTATTTGTGGGTTTTTCTTTGAATCCCGAACAATTTTCCTGGCAGTTCTGGCTGACATTTTAGTTGGTCTACTTGATCGTGGTTTGGTTTCAACAGAACCCCTCATTTTTCACTTCTTGATTAGAGTTTGAACACTGCTGATTGGCATTCTCAATTCCTTGGATATCTTTTTAAGTCCCTTTCCTGTTTTATACAGTTCAATTTCCTTTTCCTGGAGATCCTTTGACAATTCTTTTGCTTTACATAACAAGTAGAGGTGCAAACACTTGAAACCATAAGTGACCTAATAAAAATCTGTAATAAATCTGTAATCAATCTGTGATAGATATCTGTAATATATGCACAGTCATCTATGTGCAAACGGTAAGAAGGAGTTAGAAGTCCAGAGCAAGCAGGGCTGGTATCATATTAGAACAGAAACCGAGTTCCAGGAAGCTGCAGAAAAACAAGGAGAGAGGCGCCTCTGGGTGCAGACGTTTAAAACAAGCTTTAATGAATATATAATAGTCAACTCACATTTCAGCAGAAATTGACATGCATTAAGGTGTTAAAGTAGTAATGTCAGGGTGGCGATCCTAAGCCTTCTTTTCCTCCGTCAGAATGGTCTGGTCAGGGAGGTGTCCGTCACTGGATGGATGGGCCGGCTCCGGAAGACAACCTCAGGACAAGGCGAGGCGCAGGGAACAGCAGGCTGCAGGGGGTGACATCACCAGAAGTAGGCGCATTTCTTGAGCGTGCCTGCTGCGATGTACTGGCATCCTTTTTCAACAGACATGATGCGGCTTGCCAGTACATCGCAGAGCGCATGCTCAAGAAACACGTCCACTTCTGGTGACGTCATCCCCTGCAGCCTTCTGTTCCCTGCGGCTCACCTTGTCCTGAGGTTGTCTTCGGGAGCCAGCCCATCCATCCAGCGGCGGACACCTCCCTGACCAGACCGTTCTGACGGAGGATCCAGGATCGTCAACCTGACATTACTACTTTAACACCTTAATGCCTGTCAATTTCTGCTGAAATGTGAGTTGACTACTATATGTTCATTAAAGCTTGTTTTAAACGTCTGCACCCAGAGGCGCCTCTCTCCTTGTTTTTCTACTTCTTTTGCTTTCCCCAGAACTGGCTCAGAATCCAGAAACATCAGTGCAGCACTGAATGAAAGATGCAAGGATCGGTCAGGAGTCCAGAAACGTATTGACCTTTTATACACAAACACTAATTACAAGCAAACAGATCACAGGTGAGGATTGATACCTTTAATAGCAATTCAAACCCCTTTGTGTCAACTTGTGTGCATGTTATCAGGCCAAAATCACCAGGGTATGTAAACTTTTGATTAGGGTCATTTGGGTAGTTTCTGTTGTGATTAGGATTTAAAAATAGTAAACACAGTTGATTGAAAATAAGGGTTCAGCCAAACACTAACCATGATTGAAAGAAATGTTTTGTCTTATCATTCGTATTCTCTGAAAAATGGCCAAGAAATCATCATTTCTGCCAGGGTATGTAAACTTATGAGCACAACTGTATATGACTTGTAATGGAGCAACTGTTTACTTCTGATTTTTTCCACTCGGTAAGCACAGGTCACAATTGCAAACTAATGTTTCTATTTTGTTTTTTATACCAGGCCCTGACAATGCTTCCATGCAAAGTTGTTTCGTCTGTACCACACTTAAGGCCTCATGCACACTGGGCGTTTAGCCATGGTGGATGAGATCCTGATGTTTTTAGTGTAGGCAAAAGCACAGGTGCACCGTCCAGTCATGCTACTGGTAGTCTGTAAAACTTTTGGAGATGCTTCAACTTGCTGGAAGCTGCTTCCGATAGATGGTGCACCTGAGTGGTACTATTGTGTAGGGCAGAATGTGTCGAGGGACCAATGCCTGGACAGCAGACTGCTTGGAGTCTGGGCATTTGTCCGTGGGTGCATACAGGCCTAAATGTTAGTACCTTTCATTGCATCATCCAGCTGCAGCAAATTTCAGCCTCTCTGAGTTTTACAGGCTACCTGCAGCTGGGGTGTACCTGTGCCTTCCCGTCTGTACCAAAACACTGGGATCTCATACTCTGGAGCTAAATGCCCAGTGAATATGAGACCAAAAATTACTTTCATGAGCCACTCTTAGAATGGCTTGCCTCTGCAGCAGAAATTACGGCTCTATGTTCTTGGAACATTCAAATGGTTTTCTATGGTGACAGCTCCGTTCTTACTTGGTAGTGTGGCTAAAGAAGTCCTGGAGGGGCAGATGGCCATTCACTGTGTAAGTAGGTCAATATTTCTTGGGTCACTGGATCATTTGAAGACTCCGTCACCAGATACTGTGACTTAACAGTGAAGAATGGCAAACTGGACATCACAAATGGCTGCTTAAATTCTTGGTCGACTTAGGAAAACACAAAACAAATAATCTGCCACTTTGTTCAACTTTCCTGGCCTATAGCAAACACCAAACTTGTATTGCAACAGCCTGATCACCTACAAATACAAAGATGACAGTGGCCAGACCCCGACATCATGGAAGTTAGGATTTGCTGATGAGTTCTCAGGGTAAACTTTATACCATATGAAAAGAGATTCTACCATCCACATGCTCATATACAGGCCAATGCCTCACATTCTCCTACAGATTATTTTTGCTCAGCTGAGAAAAGGGCTTGAGAAGCAAAAGCGGCAGTACGTTTTTTTTCCCTGATGAATTTGTGATAAAACTGCATCTAAAGCATTCTCCTATAGAATATTTTTGCACAGCTGAGAAAAGGGCTCGAGAAGCAAAAGCGGCAGTGTGGTTTTTTCCCTGATGAATTTGTGATAAAACTGTATCTAAACCATTAGAGGAAAAATCACAAGAGACAAACATTGGTGCATTTGGTGAAAAATGGGCATATGCTGGTACAGATGCTTTATAGTGTTTTGAGGCACGCACTGCCCTGGTGCAGGCTTGCGTCCTGCCATTCTGCATTCTTTTTAAGTAAGACACACAAAGTTGTGTGATTTCAACATATTCAGCTACAAACCTTAAAAATTGTTTGTGAATTCTAGAAATGAAGCAAGCTCTGCTTTGTATTTTTGATTAGGTAATTCATGTATAGCATCAATGTTGCATTGTAAAGATTGTATATTCAGCTGAGTGTCTATGGCTTGCAAAGCGGATCTCAGTTTGTGAAAAAAAAAATTTCTTTGTTTGGGGTGAGGTTTTATTGCATCAGTCTGTGAAAAATCTGCTTAAGGTTTACATTGTGTTGGTATAGAGAAGGTGAATGATTGAGGATATCATTCAAGTAAATTGTTACACCATGTATTCCTTAAAATACAGTGACCTTTTTTTTAAAAAAATTGCTCCAAACCAAGCAGAGTCCAGACGTGTTTAAAGTGGAAACGCCCCAGATGTGTCATAACAGTTGTTAGATTATTAGCCTGCAATGCATGTTGAATTTATAAATAGTCTTTATGAAGGTTTAGTTTAGCAAAGATTTTTGACCCATGGAATTGGGAAATTATATTCTCTGTAGTAGGCAGTGGGTAAAAGTCTGGTATTTCTGTTTGTTTACCAGGCAAAGGTCAACACATAGTAAAATTTGTTTACAATGACCAGGTTGGAAACCCACGAGGGTTCTAGAATAACCTATGCTGCTCCTTCTCGACCGTAGCCTGAAACCATTAGGGAAGGCATGTGTACAGGCTGCATTGCTGGAGATATACGAGGCTTCAGAGTTGAAAATTTGTGTATGTAAATCAGTCCAGTAAAGGCATGCAGGTATCTTTGTTTCTAGACACTGCCTATCAGGCATATTCCAGCTTCTGTATGATCCAGAGCTTTAAATCCAAGTGCACGATACACCTTTACTCCTAATAGGCTTGCTTTATGT
This sequence comes from Lithobates clamitans, assembly GCA_037952925.1. NCBI lineage: Eukaryota > Metazoa > Chordata > Amphibia > Anura > Ranidae > Lithobates > Lithobates clamitans. Next base: position 1,212,625 of record JBBGZY010000266.1, on the reverse strand, counting down.
TGGGAGACAAAGTATTCAACTGCCCAAATGCATGTTTTGGTGATTACAGGTAATGTTACCTTTCTCTACACAAATTTGGTTATTAGACGGCTTTCACACCGAGCCGCCCATATCATCGGCGGTAAAACGCCACTATTTTTAGCGGTGTTTTACCGTCGGACTTGCGGCGCATTTCAGCCGCTAGCAGGACGCTTTTACCCCCGCTAGCTGCCGAGAAAGGGTTAAAACCGCCCGCAATGCGCCGCAATAGCACCGTTTTGCCAGCGGTATCGCAGCGCTGCCCCATTGATTTCAATGGGGAGCAGCGGTGGAGGAGCTCCTTCACCGCTCCAAAGAAGCTGCTGGCAGGACTTTTCCTGACGTCCTGCCAGCGCACCGCTCCAGTGTGAAAGCCCTCGGGCTTTCACACTGGAGACAATGGAGCAGCTGTTTGAGGGCGGATTGCAGGCACTATTTTTAACGCTATAGCGCCTGCAAAACGCCCTTGGTGTGAAAGGGGTCTTACTGTAGCCTGTTTGAGTTGTCGGCTTCTCCTGTAGTAAGTCTAACAGCAGCAGAAGTTTGACATTAACAATTACACATTAGCAATTACACTACAGTGACAGATTTTAAAATGACTCTGATACTTCCGATTGCCTAAACCTGCATGGTATCAGGTTCCTGATCAGTCTGCTCTACAGCAAGTTATGAATGATGTACTTGGAGTGGAATCGCAACATTTAGCAAAGTGGTTCAGTTTGTGACATCTTCTTTACAGACTTCCTTTATAGCAGTTAACCCTACAGGTAAAACAACGTGCATTTGGTGTGCTGTCAGTCAGTTTTTATACTTGAACAGGAGTTTCCTTATCCTAATTCCTAATCTGTGGGGCACAGCATTATACTGGCTTCTTGCACAACCATTTCCATCTGATACCCCAAATCCACAGCTCTTTGCAAAGTGTACAGTGGGGACAGAATGTATTCAGCCCCCCTTAAATTTTTTACTCTTTGTTATATTGCAGCCATCTGCTAAAATCATTTAAGTTCAGTTTTTTTCCTCATTAATGTACACACAGCACCCCATATTGACAAAAAAACACAGAATTGTTGACATTTTTGCAGATTTAAAAAAAAAGAAAAACTGAAATATCATATGGTCCTAAGTATTCAGACCCTTTGCTGTGACACTCATATATTTAACTCAGGTGCTGTCCATTTCTTCTGATCATCCTTGAGATGGTTCTACACCTTCATTTGAGTCCAGGTGTTTGATTATACTGATTGGACTTGATTAGGAAAGCCACACACCTGTCTATATAAGACCTTACAGCTCACAGTGCATGTCAGAGCAAATGAGAATCATGAAGTCAAAGGAACTGCCTGAAGAGCTCAGAGACAGAATTGTGGCAAGGCACAGATCTGGCCAAGGTTACAAAAACATTTCTGCTGCACTTAAGGTTCCTAAGAGCACAGTGGCCTCCATAATCCTTAAATGGAAGACGTTTGGGGCGACCAGAAACCTTCCTAGAGCTGGCAGTCTGACCAAACTGAGCTATCGGGGGAGAAGAGCCTTGGTGAGAGAGGTAAAGAAGAACCCAAAGATCACTGTGGCTGAGCTCCAGAGATGCAGTCGGGAGATGGGAGAAAGTTGTACAAAGTCAACCATCACTGCAGCCCTCCACCAGTCGGGACTTTATGGCAGAGTGGCCCGACGGAAGTCTCTCCTCAGTGCAAGACACATGAAAGCCTGCATGGAGTTTGCTAAAAAAACACCTGAAGGACTCCAAGATGGTGAGAAATATTATTTTTTGGTCTGATGAGACCAAGATAGAACTTTTTGGCCTTAATTCTAAGTGGTGTGTGTGGAGAAAACCAGGAACTGCTCATCCCCTGTCCAATACAGTCCCAACAGTGAAGCATGGTGGTGGCAGCATCATGCTGTGGGGTGTTTTTCAGCTGCAGGGACAGGACGACTGGTTGCAATTGAGGGAAAGATGAATGCGGCCAAGTACAGGGATATCCTGGACGAAAACCTTTTCTAGAGTGCTCAGGACCTCAGACTGGGCCGAAGGTTTACCTTCCAACAAGACCCTTTTAGCTCACAGCTAAAATAACGAAGGAGTGGCTTCACAACAACTCCGTGACTGTTCGTGAATGGCTCAGCCAAAGCCCTGACTTAAACCCAATTGAGCATCTCTGGAGAGACCTAAAAATGGCTGTCCACCAACGTTTACCATCCAACCTGACAGCACTGGAGAGGATCTGCAAGGAGGAATGGCAGAGGATCCCCAAATCCAGGTGTGAAAAACTTGTTGCATCTTTCCCAAAAAGACTCATGGCTGTATTAGATCAAAAGGGTGCTACTTTAATACTGAGCAAAGGATCTGAATACTTAGGACCATGTGATATTTCAGTTTTTCTTTTTTAATAAATCTGCAAAAATGTCAACAATTCTGTGTTTTTCTGTCAATATGGGGTGCTGTGTGTACAAAAATGAACTTAAAATGATTTTAGCAAATGGCTGCAATATAACAAAGAGTGAAAAATTTAAGGGGGTCTGAATACTTTCCGTCCCCTCTGTATCTGGCTCCAAAAGCAGATAAGTTTTGGCTTTGCATTCTTCTCTATAAGCTAGCCTCATCCTTGGAGGGTCTAAATCTGCAGGGTTCAACTGTCTCAGCTCAACAACATAGTGGCGAATACATTCTACCCTGACAGAGTTTATGAAAACAAACCCTGGCTTCAGAAAAGCGGTGAGGCTTATTGCAGGCCAGATTCCAGTAAAAAGATTGCTAATGGTTCATACCAGAAATCACAGGGCACTGCAGAAACTTCTCTGGAGGCTGCACATAGGGCCCAGGTGTCCTTGTCACCACTGTTGTATTTTATAAATCAAGACACACTGTTATCAAGTCACCATCTTTTATAACCACACAAATTTCCTGCTCAACTTCTCCCACTATTTCTTAAATCTAAAATGGAGTAACATTTTTTTAAAGGATAATACGCAGAATATATACATCGTAAAAGTTGGCCTACAGCAACGGTCAGTTACTGGGGCAGGATTGTTGAAATCAACTAGTAGTAAAAGTCTTGTTGGTTGTGATCATCTTGTTGAGACATTGTTTTAAGATAAAGGACATACCCCTGCTTCTGCGGGAACTTTATTCAAGCTATTGTTGATCATGAAATCCTCTGCAAATAACAGTTTTATGGATATCCCCGCATGTACAGTAGCCTAACTACATAAATAACAATCTCTTAAATTTGTCTCAACTGATACAGTAGCCAACATAATACCCATACATATCTGTAGGTGACTGACAAGATATGTAACGGGTGGACATATCTCTTAACTGGAGAAAAAGCCACCATCTGTATGAGATGTATATTACAATTTCAAGGTGGTGAACTGAAAGAGGTAGTAAACCCAAAACCAAAAATGCAATATATTACAGTTTACCAATTAGAAGATATGGTGGCTGCATCAGTTTTCTTTACTCAGGCTTTTTTCCTGCTGTTTTCACCTGATAACATGGCCAGTAACACACTGCTGTATTAGAGTGCCTATACTTGGCAATGAGCACAAGGGGCACCTTTGGACAGCAGAATTTTCAGTCTGGGGGGCGGGGAGTGTTGGATGTAGTAACAAATTAAAGCCAAACTCCAGCTAATACTTTATAAGCAGTTACAGCAAACTGTTTTTTCCTTTTGGCTGTAAAAGGTTTTACATAAATAAAAAAAAGCTGATCATTCTAAGTACCCCTGCTAGTGCTAAATGGTTTGTCTCATCTCTGTAACTGATACATTCTTCAGAGCTTGTGCTTTTGAAAAACAACAGACTTACTGGCCGAATCACGAGATGAAAATAAAAGAAAGAAAGCCTAAAAAAGCCATCAAATCTAAGAAATGGTAAGCCGCGATATAAGAAATGTCTGTTTTTGGGTTTATTACAGCTTTGACATACTATGTCATGCCAAACTGAAAATGCTACTTGACTAGCTTCTATGCAAATGCAAAACCTGGCATCAATACTTTACTCAGACTTGTGCCAGGTAAGGGATTAAAAGTCATAAAGAAAGAGGGGGCAGCATGACAGACAAGCATCTAGCATTTTTAGTAGGAGGTTAGGAACTGTGACCTCCAAGTTTTACAATTATAGTGAGAGCAGGACAGACAGTTAGGAAGTACTCAGTATGGACCAGAATGTATGCTGAAAAGTCAGCGACATCTTTGGGAACAACTCTTATTCACAGTTATTTATATCTACTAGCTGCAAAGCATACAAAGTATGTGTGCCCTTTATTCATGATGCCTGTGCTTTTACTACGATAGGGTCCAAACTCAATTTGTCACACTTTTTTGTAAGCTTTCATAAGTTTCGCAATTTAGTTACAAAGTCTTCAGTGACCTTTTGAATTTTCTGTTGCAGAACCATAGTTTTTTATTTTTTGGTTTACAAAAGGTCATCAAGGCACACTTTAAATCTTGTGCGGCAACGTCTAAACCAGATTTTTGATTTTGGCTGCTGTCAAGCTGTGACAGTGAAAAGGACTCAGAAAAGGAAAGGTTGCAGGTTTGTGAAAGCTGAGTTGTAGAAAATTGAAAGAAGGCCGTTGTAACAATCAGTGTGACTCTGCTGATAGTGGCTAATTGGCTTGGAGGGTCCTATGGCTGGAGCAATGAGACTGATGATCGATACCTGAGGCAAAGCTAAAGTCTGGACTGGATGTCAAAGCATTAGTACAGACAAACTGAGATAGCAGAGCATTCAGTGTCATCAGTACATGGGGATTGCTTTCTGCAAGATGCCGATCTTGGAAGTGCCTTATTTTTATTACAGTCCTAGATTGTAAGCTCTAACGAGCAGAGCCCTCTGATTGCTCCTGTATTGAATTGTATTATAATTGTACTGTCTGCCCTCATGTTGTAAAGCGCTGTGCAAACTGTTGGCGCTATATAAATCCTGTATAATAATAATAGTCTCTGGTGATGAGAATAGAACTGTGGGGCAGAACAACTAGCCAGAGCAAGGCCATTGAAACTGCCCAGCTGTAAACAGCAAAACAGTACAGAGGTAGCAAACAAGTGAAGGGACTGGAAACAAGACAAAGACATAACCAGGGTAACAGGGTGCAGGGACATAGGAGAACCCCATGAGAGATGGTTGCAAAACAAGGGTATATTTTTATCTTGTTAAAGTAATCTTCACCAATATAGAAACAATCTATACAATAAACCTACCTTAAGCTTCTCGAAAAATCCTGTGAACTTTCTTGTACACCTTTGGCGGCATATCTAGAAAAAAACATATTTACTATGAAGATAAATATACTGATTAAATTATGACTAGTGGGAGCATACAAACTTTAGCTCGCCATACATCAATAGAATTCTCTTGCTCAGCCTGCAAGCTGAATGATAGAAAACAAATAGATTCCTCTATCCATACAAACAGCGTGGATAGACAAATCCACCCCGCTTGGTTATTTTATTCTGAAAGCAGCAAATGCTGATTGACTGCAGTCGTTGTTTGGACAACAATATTTCAGCCAGCGCTTTCGACAAAAGTCAATTGAGTAATTTACTTTTGTTGAACCATCTAAGACAGGCCATACATGGAGCAAATGTATTTCCTGCAACCATGGGTTGACAGTGTTGACAAGGAAATCCCTCCCACCGAACCATTGTATTTTCTCGGCAGGGGAAGCCACCCCCCCATGAGAAGACAGTGAATATTGCTAGCAGTTATAACAGCTGCTAGCACAATTTGCATGTAAAATATGGAATTCTGGTTGTACCCAAAGGGATCGATCATCTAGCCTGCCCATACATGGTTTATTTATTTTATTTCAGGTACTTATATAGCGCCATCAATTAACACAGCACTTTACATGTACATTGTACATTGACATCAGTCCCTGCCCTCAAGGAGCTTACAACCTAAGGTCAAAAACACACATTCATACATACTAGGGCCAATTTAGACAGGATCCGATTAACCTACCAGCATGTTTTTAGAGTGCGGAAGGAAACCGGAGTACCCGGAGGAAACCCACGCAGGCACAGGGAGAACATGCAAACTCCAGGCAGATGGTGTCGTGGTTGGGATTCGAACCAGCAACCCTTTTTTGAATCTTTTCCAGTTCTTGCTGAACCGGACAAGATTCAAACTGTCTATGGCCAGCCTAAACCACCCACTGTTATGCCCCGTACATACGGTCGGACTTTGTTCAAACATTCCGACAACAAAATCCTAGGATTTTTTTCAGACGGATGTTGGCTCAAACTTGTCTTGCATACACACGGTCACACAAAGTTGTCGGAAAATCCGATCATTCTAAACGCGGTGACGTAAAACACGTACGTCGGGACTATAAACGGGGCAGTGGCCAATAGCTTTCATCTCTTTATTTATTCTGAGCATGTGTGGCACTTTGTCCGTCGGATTTGTGTACACACGATCGGAATTTCCGACAACGGGTTTTGTTGTCGGAAAATTTGATATCCTGCTCTCAAACTTTGTGTGTCGGAAAATCCGATGGAAAATGTCCGATGGAGCCCACACACGGTCGGAATTTCCGACAACACGCTCCGATCAGACATTTTCCATGGGAAAATCCGACCGTGTGTACGGGGCATTAGAATTTCAGCTGATTCTTCTGTGTGCCCAACTTTACCTTACTAATACAAAAAAGTGCAGGCAAGAAAACAACCATAATTTACTTGTAATAATTGTGCTGAGAACTAGCAAGTGATAAGCTGAACTCCAGGCAAATATAAAGGACACAAATGGCAGCACAGTGGCTCCATGGATAGCACATCTGCCTTGCAACACTGGGGATCTCAGTTTGAATCCCAACCAGTACACTATCGTCCTGAATTTTGCATGTTCGTCATGTGTTTACATGGGTTTTTCTGTTGAGTACTCTGGTTTCCTCCCACAAAGGCATGCTGGTGGGTTAACCGACTCCTGCCTATATTGGACATAGTTTGTATGTACACAATTCGATGGCACTTTATAAATACCTGTAATAAATAAGTTAAGGCAGCTGTGCATTTATTAAAGGTATTTTTTTAGTGCAACTACTGCAATTACTGTATCTCAAGTTAACTTGAAATCAACCTCTTGCAATCTCCATAAACAGCAGTGGTTTGGAAGAGGGAGAAGTACTATGAGCCAATCAGGTGTGCTAGAAGGAAAGAGGAGAATGAACATGGGTATAACCTCATCAGTCTGCTGCTGTTCTTTCACTTTCTAGATGGATGGGATGAAGAATGGACACCACTGTGTTCCCTAACTGTAATGAAATCATGCACCAGACTTTGCTTTGTAAGTCTTAAAAATGGATGGGGAGAATTGCAAAGCAGACCCTTTATATGTATTTAATTTGTGAATTTAGCGGTTTGACTGGTTCTGATTGTTATAAGCAAACCCTCAATTTCTTTTCTCTACTCTTATATATGATCTCCCAGGTGTAGCTAGTAGATGTTAGACACATTCAAGTGGACTTGTTTAGTAATAATAAAGACATTTCACTACTCATGTATGTGACTTCCAAGCCACTGAAGGCTTATCAATGCAGAACAAGCAAGTCTCACATTTTGAGTAATTCTACTTTACTCACCTGTGCCATGCAAAATCGTTTCCAGATGGAACTTTTTAGCTCTGCAATCTGTTCTTCAGTCATTTCTCTTGAAATGTTTTCAATTGGATCCTGTAAGATGATTACGATTTTTATGACCATCATAAAATATTAATTTTGAAGCCGCTAGAGCCATCATTCATCCAAATCATGTACAGGACATAGCTAGATACATAGGACAATGATTAAACAGTGACCAAGCCACCTAGTTGAGCCACTGTTGTTATCTCTACACCTGAAGTGTTAAAACAGCAATCCTCCCAATCATAGCCATCATCTTACAGGACATTGAGCTGTAACAATCATCTTTTTATCTTATAAACACACACAACACATTAAAAATATGATCATTGTATATTTTTGAGACCCTGTTCACTTGGGAAACCTACACCCTGTTCGCATTTCCTTCACTTCAATCAAGACACACAGAAGTTGCAATTTGCAACTGGCGTCAATGTTAACGACACCCCAAAAATGATGCAACCAGATTGCATGGTACTTTTGCGCCAGATTGCAGTACCATGCAGTCTGTTTGTAGTGCATTTCTAAAAGTAGTGCATTAACTACTTCTGCTGCGGTGCAGTGCAATTTGAGCTCATTCCAAATGAATCAGCTCAAATCGCACCGCACTGAACCCCATGTGAATTGCCGTGTGAACTAGCTAAATAAATTATATTACTTTCACTGCACTTGCATAATCTTTACTAGTTTACATTCAGCATTTATATTCTAAAAGCCATGGCTTTAGAAAAATTGGTGCTGGAAATGGTGAAAACTAAGAAACATGGAATACTGCACTTTCCTAGTAAGCCATGTACTCCAGCCTACTAGTGACTACGCTTTCATTAAAACGACAGTACATGGAAAATTACCCAGAGACAGGTTCACCAAGAATGATAGATGGGAAGCCTCTAAGGCCACATTCACACAGCCAGTTACATGCGGCCACTGAATTCCAGAGGCAAGAATTTGTGGATTCCTGTGGTTGGAATGATTGGACCATACAATTAGCAGCAGCTGCTCAGCCTATTTAAACTAATAGCAGGCAGACAGAGGCTGCTGCTGTTCACATGTAGTTGCACACAGAACAGATAACTATAATTATGAATGGATGTGTGAGCCTTGACACAGTCAGCTGCGTTATGGCTCACACATCTGTCCCTTAACCGCAGCTAACCGCTCTGTGTCCAGCTACACGAAAACAGTGGCAGCCGCTATCAGCCTGCCATTGGTTTAAATAGGCTGAACGTCCGCTGTTAATCGCATGCCCTGGTTATTTCACCCACAAGAATCCACAGATTCATGCCACTGGATTCCGTTGGCCGCATGTGACTGGCTATGTGAAAGAGCCCTTACATACCATGATAATAAATGCAACTTAGCAAACAGTGTTAATTTCTTCAACGAAAATATTTGTCATTATTTTGGTCAGCTGCAGGTTTTCAGTGACGAAAACTAAACAAAAATAAAACTTGAATTTAGTCAATTGACAAAAACTAAGACGAAAATCAATTCCAATTTTCATCAACGAATTAAAAGCGGAACAAAAATGTGAGGGAGGGACATTTACCCACCTGAACTTCCGCTTTTCTTGGAGCTCTGCCTGTCTGTTAAAGCCCCCCTCCAACAAGTTGGAAAACTTTTGGCACTTCTAAAACCCTCGGTTTCCAGAGGACAAAAATGCTACAAGTCTTATTTCCTGTGACCCTGAATCAGAAGGGAACCTCCTGTACATGAAGATGTTATGTAGGAAAGTATTGAGGAGATGGTGAAGGATTTTCAGAGAAGGTACAAGCTATGACTTTGCACCAAATTTTTTCCACTGCGGACACACTAATTGATATGGTGTGTGTGCACTAATCTTTGCCTAATGGGCACTAAAAGACTGGAAAGTCCGAAAATACTTTTCACATACTCGCACAGATGATACTTAGTCTATGGAAAAGGAATTTAAAAATAAATGGTCTATTCCAGTATTGGATCCTGCCATTTCTTTTTTTTTTAAAGGTGTAATTTTTTATTGTTTTAAACACAAACAAACAAATACATATGTATACATTTGAGCGAACATCGCTCAAATCGTAACGAAAACAAAAACAGTCTTCAGGTATCCAGTCAATATACATAAAACGACTTGACAATTACATATCTAATCTGCTTATTTTGATCCTAATGGAATCTAGGTATATGCATACATTTAACATAATCTAATGTTACAGTTTCATCCCACAGATCAGGGGGCAGGTGGTATGGTACGGTCTGAGTTAACCCAGGAATCCCAAATCCCATATGTCAACTTATACAAGGGGATAGCATGGTTAACAATAGTGAGCCAGAAGGTTATGGTAGGTGAGGATTGAGATTTCCAATGCATGGTTATTGATTTTCTTGGCATAAAACAGAACTATACGTAGAAAGGTTTGTACATTCTTAGACATTCCTTCATCATCCATATATCCTAATAGGAATCGCAGGATAGGATTGCATATATTAGGTACCTGAGTTATTGAGCTAATAAAGACCTCCGACCAGAATTTTCAAATCGGTGGACATTCCCACATTGGATGAAAGAATGTGCCATCAGCCGTGCCACACCGGGAACACAGAGCGGAGGGTATTCTATGCAGTCTATGAAGCAAGCAAGGTGTAAAGTAGGACCTGTATAGCAATTTAGTTTGGATCACCTTGTCTCGGGATGAAATGACAGAGGCGACCAGGACAGGAAGCACCTCCTGCCAGATATCCTCTTTCAGCTCGGGTATGTCAGAATGCCATTTACATTTAGTGGCGCAAAGCCTGTTGGTCGTGGTGTGGATATTGTTATAGTATGTAGAGACAAGTCTTGTATGAGAGGGATCTGTTAATAAACGTTCAATCGGGGAAGGTTGGATATCTATGTAACGAAGGCCAAACTGTGTTGCGGCAGTGTGACATATCTGTAAATATTGGAAATATGCTTTTGGGGGGGGAGACCAAAGTCTCTTTGAAAGTCCGCAAAGGAGTGAAACATGTTATCTAGAAAGAGATGCGAGATTACTTTCACCTGTTCTACGAAAAAATTCTTGCAGCCGTGGGTATTCAGTGAGTGCGTGGCTCCTGAGTCGGATGGCAATAGCTTAGAGAGAGTTTAAATATCCGTAGGGTCATGGCTAGAACAGTTGTACCCCCTCTTCCCCTGAGTGACATTCTGTGTATGAGGTTCTGGAGAGATTCATTGTCGGTAAGAATTACTGCCTCCAAAGCAGTGGCCGCATTGTTGGCTTCGGGATAGAACCACCAATGCGCATGTGCCAGTTGCAAGGCCACATAATAGGTTTGAAGGCAAGGAAGTGCCAGATCCCCTTCCAGAATGGGTAGTTGCAAGGTGTTTTTTGCGATCCAAACCGCTCCTCCCCTTCAGATAAAGTTAGTGAGGATGGAGTGTACCTCTTTGATTTTGGCTTTAGTGATATAGATTGCTGAATTACTCAAAATATATAAGAAGTGCAGCAGAAAAATCATTTTAAAAATATTTATCCTACCTAGTAATGTTAAAGGAAGATTTGTCCATCTTTAGTGTGTTCCTTAATCTACCAATAAGAGGGTCCAGATTAATTTTTACGTATGAGGAGATAGGGTGCTGTATCAAAACCCCCAGATAACGAAAAGAGTGGACGATCTGTAGTGGGCATGCGGGAGGCAACACTATAGAGGCTGTCTGGTCTATCATAAATAGGAGAGATTTGTCCCAGTTAAGGCTGGAAACCTGAGAAATGACCAAACCACTGGATAGTATCCAGCAGGGCTGGGAGAGATGACTGGGGGTCTGCCAAATATATCAGCATGTCGTCTGCATAAAGGGATACCTTTTCTTCCAGACCCCCAATCGTCAATCCCACAATCGCCCCACTGGATAGTATAAGTGCTGCAAGGGGTTCTATCGCCAGTGCAAACAGCAATGGTGACAGAGGACACCCTTGTCTGGTGCCTCTCCTTATTAGAAAGGGATCGGATATGGAAGCATTTACTCTAATGCTCTGTACACAGGTTGGATTTTCTGACGGAAAATGTGTGATAGGACCTTGTTGTCGGAAATTCCGACCGTGTGTGGGCTCCATCACACATTTTCCATCGGAATTTCTGACACACAAAGTTTGAGAGCAGTCTATAAAATTTTCCGACAACAAAATCCGGTGTCGGAAATTCCAATCGTGTGTACACAAATCCGACGCACAAAGTGCCACGTATGCTCAGAATAAATTAAGAGACGAAAGATATTGGCTACTGCCCCGTTTATAGTCCCGATGTACGTGTTTTACGTCACCGCGTTTAGAACGATCGGATTTTCCGACAACTTTGTGTGACCGTGTGTATGCAAGACAAGTTTGCCAACATCCGTCGGAAAAAATCCATGGATTTTGTTGTCGGAAGGTCCAATCAATGTCTGACCGTGTGTACGGGGCATTAGTCTAGTCGTAGGCTTATGATACAGTAGTTGTACCCATCTGATAAAGGCATTTCCAAATCCGAATTTAACCAAGATTTCTAGTAGATACAGCCATTCGACCGAGTCGAAGGCCTTATGAGCGTCCAGGGCCAAAATGGCCCGAAAGCCCGTGGTATCATGAATCGCCTGCATGTTAGTGAAAAGCCTGCGCAGATTAATGGATGAATTAATGGATGAATCCAGTCTGATCTGCACCAAAAAGAGTAGCAATGACTGTATTCAATCTCCGGACAAACACTTTGGCTAAAATCTTCACGCCTGAGTTTATTAGCAAAATCAGTCGGTACGATTCGCAAAGAAGGTGGTCCTTATGGGGCTTAGGGATAAGGACAATCGCCTCCGACATGGAGGGCGGAAACTATTCCGTCTTTAGGGTGAAGTTATATACCCGAAGCAAATGTGGCATCAGTAATTCTCTAAAATGCATGTACCACTCTATGGGGAATCCATCTAGTCCCGGCGTTTTATTTTTGGAAAAGGACTGGATGGCCTCCCCTATTTCCTCAGTCGTCAAGGGAGCTGACTCCCTTCTCCTGTGTAGAACCACCTTTCGTTGCAATTACAGCTGCAAGTCTTTTTGAGTATCTCTACCAGCTTTCTTTCACTTTCTAAAGTGTGAAATCTTTGCCCATTCTTCTTTGCAAAATAGCTCAAGCTCTGTCAGATTGGAAGGAGAGCATCTGAGAACAGCAATTTTCAAGTCTTGCCAAAGATTCTCAATTGGTTTTAGGTCTGGACCTTGACTGGGCCATTCTAACGCATGAATATGCTTTGACCAAAATCATTCCATTGTAGCTCTGGCTATATGTTTAAGGTCGTTGTCCTGCTAGAAGGTGAACCTCCGCCCCAGTCTCAAGTCTTTTTGCAGACTCACAGGTTTTCTTCTAAGATTGTCCTGTATTTGGCTCCATTCATCTGCCCATCAACTCAACTCCCCACAACATGATGCTACCACCACCACCATGTTTCATGGTATTGATGGTGTGTTCAGGGTGATGTGCAGTGTTAGTTTTCAGCTACACATAGCGTTTTGCTTGTAAACCAAAACATTCAATTTTGGTCTCATCTAACCAGAGCACCTTCTTCCACATGTTTGCTGTGTCCCCCACATGGCTTCTCGCAAACTGCAAACTGAACTTCTTATGGCTTTCTTTCAACAATGGCTTCTTTTCTTGCCACTCTTCCATAAAGGTCAGATTGTTTTATTTTTTATAACCTAACCCTGCTTTAAACTTCTCCACAACTTTATCTCTGACCTTTCTGGTGTGTTCCTTGGCCTTCATGATGCTGTTTGTTCACTAAGGTCCTCTAATAAACCTGAGGGCTTCACAGAACATCTGTATTTAAACTGAGATTCAATTCCACACAGGTGGACTCTATTTACCAATTAGGTGGCTTCTGAAGGCAATTGGTTCCACTAGATTTTAGTTAGGGGTATTAGAGTAAAGGGGGCTGACTACAAATGCACGGAACACTTTGAGATATTTGTTTACAAATTTGAAAACCATTTATCATTTTCCTTCCACTTCACAATTATGTGCCACTTTGTGTAGGTCTATCACATAAAATCCATCTATGTTTTTGGTTGTAACATGACAAAATGTGGAGAATTTCAAGGGGTATAAATACTTTTTCAAGGCACTGTATATGAGGATATGTTTTGTTCATTTTAGAGGTATACAACCTCTTTAACCACTTGCCGACCAGCTGCCGTCATTATACTGCGGCAGGATGGCACAATCCCGCGAGTCGTCGTAGCTGCATGTCTGCTCCTTTAAGCGGGATAGCAGGCGCGCGCTGCTCTGTGGGGGTGCCGATGCTCGCAACCAGCGGTCGCAATGACCGCCAGCCACGAGTGATCGCGGGCACGAGAGGCAGAACAGGGATGTGTGTGTGTAAACACACACACACACATCCCTGTTCTGAGAGGAGATGCAGATGGTGAGTTCATAATAGCTAGGAGGCACGATGTCATCTCCTATAGTCAGTCCCCTCCCCCTACAGTTAGAACACACAGTCAGGGAACACAGTTAACCCCTTGATCACCCCCTAGTGTTAACCCTTTCAATGCCAGTGACATTTATACAGTAATCAGTGCATTTTTATAGCATTGATCGCTGTATAATTGTCAATCGTCCCAAAAATGTGTCAAAAGTGTCCGATGTGTCCGCCATAATGTCTCAGTTATGATAAAAATCGCAGATCGCCGCCATTACTAGTAAAAAAATAATAATAAAAATGTCATAAATCTATCCCCTATTTTGTAGACGCTATAACTTTTGCGCAAACCAATCAATATACGCTTATTGCAATTTTTATTACCAAAAATATGTAGAAGAATACATATCAGCCTAAACTGAGAAAAAAATTAGCTTTTTTTTTAAAAAAATGGTGATATTTATTATAGCAAAAAGGTACAAAATATTGTTTTTTTTCAAAATTGTCACTCTTTTTTTTGTTTATAGCGCAAACAATAAAAACCGCAGAAATGATCAAAGACCACCAAATGAAAGCTCTATTTGTGGGAAAAAAGGGACGTCAGTTTTGTTTGGGTACAGCGGCGCACGACCGCGTAGTTGTCAGTTAAAGCGACGCAGTACCGTATCGCAAAAAGTGCTCTGGTCATTTAGCAGCCAAATCTTCTGTGGCTGAAGTGGTTAAGAAAAAGGTTCCTTCCTTTCTTATCAAAGCCCATAACACTAGAGCTGTTGGTGTCTCCTGGGCTTTTGAGCATTAGGTATTTGTTTCCCAGATTTGCAAGGCTGCCACTAGATCCTTTGTCTATCCTCTTGCCACCGAGCGTACGCAGATATGCGGCCTCGGCTTTAGGGGGTTATACCGGGATTATGCCCGCAGCTGCAAGCATCATCCCAGTACCGTTTTTTAGAGCGGGCGATTGGCTATCCAGGGATAACAATCGATGCAGCTAGAAGCCGCTCGGTTGTTATCCTGGAGGAGCGGGATAACAACCGGGCGCCGCCTTCCGCCGCACTTACCCGGGCCTCCCGTCCCACCGGGAGACCCGGTTCTCAATCTGCCAATTCCGGCGGCTAGAGACAGATTGGCACAAAGCCAGAAACAGAAGTGAAATCACAACGTCACTTGCTGTTTACTCGGCTGCCAATGGCGCCGTTTTTAAAAAAATATACAGTATTCAGAATTGTCGTTTTCGGCGATCTGAATACTTTGAAGTGCAAAGGAGGGATTTGGGGTCTTTTAGACCCCCGATCCCTCCATAAAGAGTACCTGTCCCCACCTATTACTGTCACAAGGGATGTTTACATTCCTTGTGACAGCAATAAAAGTGATCAAAAAATAAAAAATAAAAAAAAAACACAATGTAAAAAAATAAAAATAAATGAAATTTAAAAGTCGCGCCCACATATGTAATCGGTGTTCAAATCACACATGTGAGATATCGCTGCGATCATCAGAGCGAGAGCAATAATTCTAGCACTAGACCTCCTCTGTAACTTTAACCTAGTAACCGTTTTTTTTTTTTAAATGTCGCCTATGGAGATTTTTAGGTACTGTAGTTTGTCGCCATTCCCAGAGTGTGCACAATTTTAAAGCATGACATGTTTGGTATCTATTTACTTCATAACATCATCTTCGTAACATCATCTTTCACATTATACAAAAAAATTGGGCTAACTTTGCTGTTTCGTTTTTTAAAATTCATGAAAGTGTCTTTTTTCACAAAAAAGTTGCATTTAAAAGACTGCTGCACAAATACCGTGTGACATAAAATATTGCAACAATCGCCATTTTATTCTCTAGATATACATAATAAATATATATACATATATTTATATGTATATAAAAATATACATAATGTTTGGGGGTTCTAAGTAATTTTCTAGCAAAAAATACAGATTTTAACTTGTAAACACCAAATGTCAGAAATAGGCTTAGTCATGAAAGGGTTAAACAATCTCCAAGTTCTACTAGATGGACATTCATGCCTTCGCTGATACAAGCATTGGTTCAGGATCCTTAAACTCCTGTTTTTCTTGTGGGTCTGTTGGCAGTTGTTGCTATGTTGTAGCGCTCAACCCCCCCAGTTTTATTGTATGTGTAAAGCTGGCCATACATGGATCGAAATTTGTCCGGTTGAGCAAGGAATAATGAGGACCCCAAATCTCTCAGACACTCCTAATTAGTGCTGGGGGGTCTTCTTGTGAAATTTGGGATACTCAATGTTCCCTGATTTGATCTGGAAAGATTGTGACATTACTGTTAAATGGGACAGCAAAATAAATGGCATGAGCCATTTTAAAGAGAATACTGCTCAACAGGGATTTTAGAAAACTCTATTTCCCAAAATATATTTTTGGAAATACTCTTTAGCTTTGGACTGTGATTTATTTTTACAATGACTTGTACAGGAGGGATAAAGTTACCACAGACCTGCAAATATTGCAGACAATGGGTCTAACTGTTCACTTCAGTGACTGCACCAGAGAAAGAACATAGAGTCTTACTGTATTGCAGTTGGACACTTTTAAGACAACCGGTGTAATTTTAAGTATGTTTTGACATAACCTAAAAGGAAGGAAGTGAGGGAGCAGTTGTCATTCGGTCGGGAAGGTTAAAGCATTGTCTGAAGTTCTAACTCTTTCTACTTTACTTTGTTTTTCTTTTGTACGAGTCCCGGTTGAAGACATTTACAATCACTTGCAGTCCTGACAGGCAAGGAAATCTTTCCAATAGGGACAAAAGTCTGAAAGAGACTGAAGTTGTGATTTAAATTGTTCTTCCCTCTGATGCAGTGAAACAGGCAATATAAGGATGGTGAAAGAAAAAGGAAATATTTTGCCAGGTTTATACTGTATCATTTACAGACTATAGAAACTAGGTTTCATTAATGCACAACTCCCATTCAAAGGTTGTGTTCATGGAGCTTACAATCCAAAGGGAGGGGGAGGTGGTACAAAAGGTGATAGCTGCAGAGGATGATTCGATAGAGGTAACCTAAATACAGTTGTTAGGTGAAGGTGGGGTAGGCTTCCCTAAATAAATGAGTTCTCAAGGATCATGGTCCAACAATGAAGTCTTGGGGTCCCCCAACTGAAAGAAGAAGGAGAAGGAGTGGCGCTGAGTGACGCTGAAAGTGCGCTGGGATAGGTTAGAGGTGAACCAGGAAAGAGGATGGCTGTGGAGGCCAAGGGAGTAGATTTCATTGTGGAGGAGCGGGTTGTTGACTGTGTCAAAGGCAGCGGAAAGGTCTAAGACTAGGAGTATGGAGTAATAGCCATTGGTTTCAGGTCATTAGTGAGTTTTAGTAGGGCAGTTTCAGTGGAATGTTTTTGGGCGGAAGCCAGATTGTAGGGGACCGAGAAGGTTGTGGTCATTGAGGAAGCAGCTTATACGGTTGTGGACAAGATGTTCAAGAAGCTTAGAGGCAAATAAGAGCAGGGATGTGGGTATTCAACCAGTTATTTTTAGTAAGTTATTTAACCAGTGCATGTTTGAGTGGGGAAGGAAAGATGCTGGTGGAGAAGGAGAGGTTGAAGATGTGGGTTGGAGAGTTTAGGAAAGGGGGCTGTAGTAAGCGAGGGAGTACAGGGTCCAGGGGAGAGGTAGTGATGTGGGTTGCAGAAAGGAATTTGGCAACTTCCTCAGTGGTAAGGGTCAAAGTAAGAAAGTATTGAGTGTGGTGTTAGACCTAGTATGTTGTTGAAGGAGAAAGTTAGACACTGGAGATCTCATTACGAATTTTGTCGATTTTGTTCTTGAAATGACCGGCAATCTCCTGGGCAGTAAGTTAGTGGGTGGAGCCAGTGGCGGTGAATTAAGGAAGTAAGGGTAGAAAAAAACTTGACGAGGACTGAATGAGGGTATTTTGATGATGTAAGAGACCTGAAAGGTATAGGTGTACAAATAACAAAACTTTAGAAAGCTATGTCTCCTCAACTAGTTTAACCCCTTGCTGACCGCCCCACGTACATTTACTGTGGGGCGGAGGCTTCTGTGCGCAGAATCACGTACAGGTACGCGATTCTGCACTTCTGGGTCTGGGGCGCGCACCACCAGCAACCCGATCCCGCTGTGATTAGACACAGCGGGAGACAATTATCGGGTCGGGCGGATGTCAGCTGGGACCCACCGATCGTACTCGAGAGAAGCAGAACGGCGGTCTTCCTATGTAAACAAGGCAGAACGATGTTCTGTTAGTAGGGAAGATAGAGATCCTGTCTTTCTGCTAAGCAGGAACACTGATCTTTGTCTTCCCAGAGTTAAAGCACACAGTTAGAAAGCACTCCCTAGGGACAAATTTAAGCCTTTGATCGCCCCTGATGTTAATCCCTTCTCTGACTGTCATTAGTACAGTGACAGTGCATATTTTTTAGCACCAATCGCTAAATTTGTGTCACCGGTCCCCAAAAAAAGTATCAAAAGTTTCACTTAGTGTCCGATTTGTCCCCCGCAATGTTGCAGTCCCGCTATAAGTCGCTGATCGCCGCCATTACTAGTAAAAAAATAAAAATAAATAAAAGTTCCATAAAAATATCCCACAGTTTGTAGATGCTAAAACTTTTGCGCAAACCAATCAATATACCATTATTGGGATATTTTTTTTACAAAAAACATGTAGCAGAATACATATTGGCCTAAATTGATAAAGAAATCTGATTTTTTAAAATTTTTTTATTGGATGTGTTTTATAGCAGAAAGTAAAAAATACTGTTTTTTTTCAAAATTGTCAGTCTTTTTTTATTTATAGCGCAAAAAATTAAAACCGCAGGAGGTGATCAAATACCACCAAAAGAAAGCTCTATTTGTGGGAAAAAAAGGCATCAATTTTATTTGGGTACAGAGTCGCACGAGCGCACAATTATCAGTTAAAGTAACGCAGTGCCGTATCTCAAAAAATGCCTGGTCATGAAGGGGGGTAAACCTTCTGGAGTTAAAGTGGTACTAAACCCAAAACCAAAAATGTAATATATTGCAGCTTACCAATGATTAGATGCGGTGGCTGCATCAGTGTTCTTTTGTTAGGCTTTCACCTATGTTTTCACCTGGTGATCTGGCCAGTAGCACACTTCCTGTATTAGTATCCCTACACTTTAGAATAAGGAGTAACAGATACATCCTTGCACAGCAGCTTTGTCAGTCTGGGGGAAGTTAGAGTTAGATGCACTAACATACTTAAATACACTAAACAAAATAGGCCATACTCCTTCTAACACTTTATAAGCGGTTACAGCAACAGTTTTCTTCCATTTGGTTTAAAGGTTTTCCTTAAATAAGTAAAAGCCAATCATTGTAAGCACCCTTGTCAGGGTTAAATGGTTTGTCTCAACCCTCCTAACTGCTACATCTGCAGGACAGCTTGTTCTATTGAAAAAACACAGATTTACTGGCAAGATCACCAAGTAAAAATAAAGAAAAGTAAGCTTAACAAAAAACCCAATGCTCCAACCAACCACACCTAAGAATTGGTAAATATTGACTTCTGGGTTTAATACTACTTTAAGAGCTTGTTCACACTTTGTAAGTTGAGATGCCTATCTGCATAGATCAACACAGGATCAACGCAACAGCGCATACAAAGCAAGCGTTTTCTACATGCCTTGCTCACACCAAAATGCTGTGTTGTGCTGAGTTGCGGTGTATTATACAAAAAAGGCAGACATGCTGCCCTTTTACACAACCCACCTCGCCACATGCCACTGCACCACATCGTAATGCTTTTTTTCTTTAGCGGCAGGCTGCTGTGAACAAACCCCAAGGAAGTCCTTCAGTACTGCACACTATAAAGGGGCCTTCATGGAGTCAAATATTTTTTTCCTCCAGCAGTCCAATAATACAGTCTCTGATGTGTGTCAAGTCTCCGGTACTGGTGGTGGGGATAATGCCAGGTTGGAGCAAAAGTTGATGTATATACACAGAACAACATACACGTGGGAACCAGGGTCCCCTGGTTATAGATTAATCTTTCATTGTTTTAATTACTTCTAAGGTTTACCTTAAAGTGGATGTAAAACCGACAAAAATGTTTTAATTAAGGCTTGCACCTTGTACAGTATAGGATTTAATGTCATCTGTGCCACAAAGAGTTTATCCAGCTCTGAACAGTCCTCTTATCTTTTTCCAGTAAGATACAAATGGTCAGACAGAGAAATAGATGTCCATTTCTCCCCCTTGCTGTGAGTGACACTTCGGATCCCCTCCTTTCTTCTCCAGCTCTCCCAGGATTGGCTGCTCCACACCTCAGCATGATTGGGCAGGCTGAAGTCATGTGATGACTTTCCTGGGTTTTGACTGGATGTTAGTGATCATGGGCATAATCCACAAGACCAGCAGAAGTTCAGTGTAAGAAATATCAATGCCTGGCCAAGGGGAGTGTAGAGGTGGGTGGGGAGTCTACTGACATCACGACTCCACCCACGAGCCCCGGACAACAGACCCGCCCACAAAATCTGCAGTTTTTCGGGTCTCATAACAGACAGAGGGGAGACATTTGACAGGTAAGCATACATGCAGGAGGCACGTAGATCCTTATAATCACTAGGGCAGAGGTTTAGAAAGGATGAGAGTGGGTTTACATCCACTTTTTTTACAGCTGTCGTTTGCTTGTAAACATGCCCAAGAAGTGCAGGCCGGTGGTGTCTTGTGCTTGTAGCACAGAACAATGTTTACCTTCTTGTTTTTAGCAACTTAATTATAATGTCACAGTATGACATATTCATTTCTATGCACCACAGCTCAACTGCGGTGCACAAAAACACAGAGATAGATGTAGTTTTGGGTGAGCTGCGGTGAGGAACAGAAAAAATGCTAACATTTTGCAGATTTCTGCACTGCACCATATCTCACATGAAGACTAAGTTCAAATGTGAAAAAAGCACAGACCTGAGGTTTGCCAACGAGAAAACCATAGGTCTCTGCACAATTGTGAACAAGCCCTAAGTTTTCTAACAGAACTACTTTCTTGTTTACTGTGCTCTTTTCTCAAAGGAAATTGTAAGATCATATTTCACATAAAGAAGTAGAATTAATATTACCTCTAGAAGATATTCTCCAAGGTAAAGCACAGAGTAATATGGAGCATTGGAACTCCTTTCTTTGTCATTCAAGAAGCTTTTATTATTGGTAAAAACATGCGTGACTCCTCCCTCCGGATTCTGTGCATCGCACACAGTTGCTTGTCCAGCCGTGAGAACTCTGTTAAGCAACAATAACATGACTCAGTCAACTATGTATTGAAATCTGAGAATTTTATATTGCACCAGTACATATGTTACACATGCATTGTTTGTTTCCCTTGAAATAAATTTTGTCCGTTCCTTACTCCATAGCTAGGAGCTGCTCTGTACAGTTAGCCCCATCTTCCTTCAGTGTGTCTTTATTTCTATTCGGGGCCCATGTAATTGCTGAGGCTAGACACATTATGATTTTTTGACCTGATGTTCATCTACGAAGATCTGCACAAGTATTTGATTAATGCTTTCTACTATCTGCAAGATGACATTTGGATTGAGTCACTGCCTGTCAATTCTACTGAGACTATAAGTCAGAGACATGCGATGAGGTCAATGGCTGGTGAGGCACTAGCTAGTATCAGAGCCAGATACACACAGGTTACATATGCCGCGATCATTAGAGTGAGAGCAATAATTCTAGCACTAGACCTCCTCTGTAACTCTAAACATGTAACCTGTAAACATTTTTAAAGCGTCACATATGGAGATTTTTAAGTACTGTTTGGAGCCATTCCACAAGTGTGCAATTTTAAAGTGTGACATGTTAGGTATCTATTTTCTCGGAGTAACATCCTCTTTTATAGTATACTAAAAAAAAATATAATAAAATAATCGGGCTAAAGTGTTTTTTTATTCATGAAACAGTTTCTTTCCAAAAAAAACGTGTTTGAAAACTTTCTGCACAAACACTGTGTAACATAAAAAGTTGCAACGACCACCATTTTCTTTATTATATATAATATTTGGGGGTTCTGAGTATTTTTCTAGCAAAAAAATTATGATTTTTATATGTAGGAGAGAAATTTCAGAATTGGCCTCAGTGGCAAGGGGTTAATTACCATAAGTAAGTAATATACAAATAATCATGATATATTGTTTTTAACCACTTCCTGTCATATGACGTCCTGGATTTTGAGTGGGGATATCTGAAAGATGCCTGCAGCTACAGGCATCATCCAGATATCATCTTTTTCAGCCAGCGATTCTGTGCACCGTAAGAACAATCATAGCAGCAGTTCAGCCGCTTCATCGTTCTTACAGGCAGCAGGAGGGGACGTGCTTCCACCGGCTCGCCCTGGAAAGCCGGAGAACGAATTGGTCGCCGCCGGAAGATGAGCATAGAGATTTCCTATTTCCAGTTATCTCTATGACCCTCTGAGGCTCAAGTGCGACGTTATGACTTCACATCAGGGCCGGCGGAAGTAAACAACACCGGGGATGCAGCTGGAAAGGCAGAAAGAGTTTTTTTTTTTTTAAATTTCAGCCTGTCCAGCCTGGAGGAGAGATGTGGGATCTTATTGGAGGACCTGTCACGCACTATTCCTATTGCAACGGATGTTTAGATTCCCTGTAATAAGAAAAAAAAATCAAAAATAAAATTTTTTCAAAGAGAAAGTGTAAAAAAAAAAAAAATTGAAATAAAAAAAAAAAGAAAAATTTTAACCCCCCCTGTCCCCGCGTACAGAAGTGAATGCATACGCAAGTCTGTAACTCTAAACAGGTAACCCGTAAAAAAAAAAAATTAAAGTGTCACCTATGGAGATTTGGAAGTACCAAAGTTTGGCACCATTCCATAAGTGTGAGCAATTTTAAAGTATGATATGTCAGGTAGCCATTTACTTGGCAAAAGATTATCTTTCACATTGTACAAATAAAATGGGCTAACTTTACTGTTTTGTTTTTTTAATTCATGAAACTGTTTTTTTCCAAAAAAAATGTTTGAAAAATCGCTGCACAAATACAGTGCAACATAAAAAGTTGCAACGACCGCCATTTTATTCCCTAGGGTTTCTGCTAAAAAAACACGCTAACGCATTTTGAGGGTATTCCGCTTTCCCAGAAGACCAGGTCTGGTCTGTGTGTAAAAATAAATAATAATATATATATATGTATTTATTAGATAGAGGTGACTGGATGAGTGGTGTAGCGCTGGATAGGTGGTATGACCCTACAGGCGGATTCTCCTTCACTGGAGCAATTATCCTTCTATATCACAGCGCTCTCAACACTGTAGGGGGGTATATAAAGATCAAGTCGTCTGTTTGTTGTTGCACCCCCTGGACATGGCTTGCACGTCACACGACCGCATTGTGCAGCTGCTCACCTCTGCCCCTCCGAGCACCCATACGATGAGCGGTAACGCCGCTGAGTGCCACACAGCTACAACATAACAAAGGACTCTGCACAGCCCCACTATAGGTGGACCGTTGGGATAGCTCAGTAACGACCTGGACATCTAGTCACGGACCATAATATGACAGAGAGGCTGCAACACCAGGATTAACTATTGGGTCTCCAAGACCAACAACAGACAACTTGATCTTTATATACCCCCCTATAGTGTTGAGAGCGCTGTGATGTAGAAGGATAACTGCTCCAGTGAAGGAGAATCTGCCCGTAAGGTCATACCACTTATCCAGCTTTTTTATATCTATATATAGATATAAAATTTAACAATAACAGACCTGTTCTTTTAAGGCTCTGAAGAAAAGGAATTACCCTCGAAATGCGTTAGCTGACCATTCATTTTTTATCCCTTGCATGGGCATAATTTTTTACTATTCTATCAAGTGTTATCATTATTATTGTTATGTATCCACATTCATGAATACGTAGTATTTCTTTTTGTATATATAAACTTTCTTTCAAGGACTCATGTATCAGGCCTCTTCTTTTCTTCACATATAGCATATAAATATATGATTGAGCTTGATTAAAACAGTACCTTTTCATCAACAGAAGATTCTCATTCTCCTTCTTAACTGCGTGAGGAAAAACATGGGATAGACCTGCTCAGATTCGCCTGTCCGACAAGATCCTCTGAAAACAGACGGATGGCAATATCTGTCCAGCGGATTGGATAAAAACGGACATGCTGTCCGTTTTCATCCGATCTTCCCATAGAGATCAGCGGGGCTCTGACAGGATCTGTCCCTGCTCAGTGAGCAGAGATGGACCTGTCATCCGCCTGCTCAATGGGGTTCAACAGATCGATTTCCCGCTGAGCAGATCCGCTCCATGTGAAAGGGGCCTTATACACATAAACCCATGTTTTTTTTTAGAAACACGCCCCCTTCTATGACACTGCAGTGAAAGGAGAGCCTCCACTATGGCATTTTTTGGGACAGTTGGGGCCAATAGTGCTTTTTTACCATTGATTCAAGGCTCCAAACTGTCCATTGAGCTCAGTGCCTCTGACAAGAAGTGAGAGGCACTGTGAGCTCACCCTCTCAGTCTGCTGCAAACAGTGTATGCCAGCTTGTATTTAAACTGGCCGCTCTATATGTAGCTCCTGAAAGGCTGCACAAGGAGCCCCATGTCTGTCTTCGGAAACCATAGGTCCCAGGAGCCCCAAATTTTGACCAGTTGTGGGGCAGGACTTCGACTACTAACCCCCCAAATTTGACCCCAGGTCGCCAAGCTACGACCCTTGAAGATAGCTTTTTTTTAAAATGTATTCATTCATTTTTATGTTCATGGCCGGTGAGGCTCTGCCTCACCCAACTGCACATCCCTTCTATAAGGTACAGTTAACTTGCCACAACTGGATCAGTTATACTTTCAGTGCTTAGATTAGAGAGGCAGAACAATCAAAAAATCATTTGGATTCAGTCAAAAAATCATCTCTAGCTCCAGTCAAAAAAATCATCTATAGTTCAGGATTTATACTGTGAAATGTGATATGACCCTGGCTGGATATACAGAAGCTTAGAATAGTGCACCCACTGTTATACAATCCTCTACATGCCTGCAAGCTAATGATAGCACATCTTACAGCCTACGATACCAATATTACAGTGACTGCCTAATAGGACTGTTATACAAGTCAGTTTGTGCATTATACATGTACAGTATATGTCACAAAAGTGAGTACACATTTCACATTTTTGTAAATATTTTATTATATCTTTTCATGTGACAACACTGAAGAAACTACACTTTGCTACAATGTAAAGTAGTGAGTGTACAGCTTGTATAACAGTGTAAGTTTGCTGTCCCCCCAAAATAACTCAACACACAGCCATTAATGTTTAAACTGCTGGCAACAAAAGCGAGTACACCCCTAAATAGAAATGTTCAAATTGGGCCCAAAGTGTCAATATTTTGTGTGTCCACAATTATTTTCCAGCACTGCCTTAACCCTCTTGGGCATGGAGTTCACCAGAGCTTCACAGGTTGCCACTGGAGTCCTCTTCCACTCCTCCATGATGACATCATGGAGCTGATGGATGTTAGAGACCTTGCGCTCCTCCACCTTCCGTTTGAGGATGCCCCACAGATGCTCAATAGGGTTTAGGTCTGGAGACATGCTTGACCAGTCTATCACCTTTACCCTCAGCTTCTTTAGCAAGGCAGTGGTCGTCTTGGAGGTGTGTTTGGGGTCGTTATCATGTAGGAATACTGCCCTGCGGCCCAGTCTCCAAAGGGAGGGGGTCATGGTTTGCTTAAATATGTCACAGTACATGTTGGCATTTATGGTTCCCTCAATTAACTGTAGCTCCCTAGTGCCGGCAGCACTCATGCAGCCCCTGGCCATGACACTCCCACCACCATATTTGACTGTAGGCAAGACACACTTGTCTTTGTACTCCTCACCTGGTTGCCGCCACACACGCTTGACACCGTCTGAACCAAATAAGTTTATTGTGGTCTCATCAGACCACAGAACATGGTTCCAGTAATCCATGTCCTTAGCCTGCTTGTCTTCAGCAAACTGTTTGTGGGCTTTCTTGTGCATCATCTTTAGAAGAGGCTTCCTTCTGACCAATTTGATGCAGTGTGTGGCGTATGGTCTGAGCACTGACAGGCTGACCCCCCACTCCTTCAACCTCTGTAGAAATGCTGGCAGCACTCATACATCCATTTCCCAAAGACAACCTCTGCATATGACGCTGAGCACATGCACTCAACTTGTTGACCATGGTGAGGCCTGTTCTGAGTGGAACCTGTCCTGTTAAACCGCTGTATGGTCTTGGCCACCGTGCTGCAGCTTAGTTTCAGGGTCTTGGCAATCTTCTTATAACCTAGCCTTAGGCCATCTTTATGTTGAGCAACAATTTTTTTTTTCAGATCCTCAGAGCGTTCTTTGCCATGAGGTGCCATGTTGAACTTCCAGTGACCAGTATGAGAGAATGAGAGCGATAACACCAAATTTAACACACCTGCTCCCCATTTACACCTGAGACCCTTTAACATGAACGAGTCACATGACACCGGGGAGGAAAAATGGCTAATTGGGCCCAATTTGGATATTTTCACTTAGGGGTGTACTCACTTTTGTTGCCAGCGGTTTAGACATTAATGGCTGTGTGTTGAGTTATTTTGAGGGGACAGCAAATTTGCACTGTTATACAAGCTGTACACTCACTACTTTACATTGTAGCAAAGTGTCATTTCTTCAGTGTTGTCACATAATAAGATAGAATAAAATATTTACAAAAATATGAGGGGTGCACTCACTTTTGTTACATAGTATAGTTACATAGTTACATAGTAGGTGAGGTTGAAAAAAGACACCAATCCATCAAGTCCAACCTATGTGTGTGATTATGTGTGAGTATTACATTATATATCCCTGTATGTTGCGGTCATTCAGATGATTATCTAATAGTTTCTTGAAGCTATCAATGCTCCCCGCTGAGACCACCGCCTGTGGAAGGGAATTCCACATCCTTGCCGCTCTTACAGTAAAGAACCCTCTACGTAGTTTACGGTTAAACCTGTTTTCTTCTAATTGTAATGAGTGGCCACGAGTCTTATTAAACTCTCTTCTGCGAAAAAGTTTTATCCCTATTGTGGGGTCACCAGTACAGTATTTGTAAATTGAAATCATATCCCCACTCAAGCGTCTCTTCTCCAGAGAGAATAAGTTCCGTGCTTGCAACCTTTCCTCATAACTAAGATCCTTTATTAGCTTTGTTGCCCTTCTTTGTACTCGCTCCATTTCCAGTACATCCTTCCCGAGGACTGGTGCCCAGAACTGGACAGCATACTCTAGGTGCGGCCGGACCAGAGTCTTGTAGAGTGGGATAATTATCGTTTTATCTCTTGCGTTGATCCCCCTTTTAATGCATGCCAATATTCTGTTTGCTTTATTAGCAGCAGCTTGGCATTGCATGCCATTGCTGAGCCTATTATCTACTAGGACCCCCAGGTCCTTTTCCATCCTAGATTCCCCCAGGGGTTCTCCCCCTAGTGTATAGATTGCATTCATATTTTTGCCACCCAAATGCATTATTTTCCATTTTTCTACATTGAACCTCATTTGCCATGTAGTCGCCCACCCCATTAATTTGTTCAGGTCTTTTTGCAAGGTTTCCACATCCTGCGGAGAAGTTATTGCCCTGCTTAGCTTAGTATCGTCTGCAAATACAGAGATTGAACTGTTTATCCCATCCTCCAGGTCGTTTATAAACAAATTAAATAGGATTGGTCCAAGCACAGAACCCTGGGGAACCCCACTACCCACCCCTGACCATTCTGAGTACTCCCCATTTATCACCACCCTCTGAACACGCCCTTGTAGCCAGTTTTCAATCCATGTACTCACCCTATGGTCCATGTACTCACCCTATGGACCTTATTTTGAACAGTAAACGTTTATGGGGAACTGTGTCAAATGCTTTTGTAAAATCCAGATACACCACGTCTATGGGCCTTCCTTTATCTAGATGGCAACTCACCTCCTCATAGAAGGTTAATAGATTGGTTTGGCAAGAACGATTCTTCATGAATCCATGCTGAATACTGCTAATGATATCGTTCTTATTACTAAAATCTTGTATATAGTCCCTTATCATCCCCTCCAAGAGTTTACATACTATTGATGTTAGGCTAACTGGTCTGTAATTCCCAGGGATGTATTTTGTACCCTTTTTAAATATTGGTGCTACGTTGGCTTTTCTCCAATCAGCTGGTACCATTCCAGTCAATAGACTGTCTGTAAAAATTAGGAACAACGGTCTGGCAATCCCTTGACTGAGTTCCCTAAGTACCCTCGAAGGCAAGCCATCTGGTCCCGGTGATTTATTAATGTTAAGTTTCTCAAGTCTAATTTTAATTCTGTCCTCTGTTAACCATGGAGATACTGTATACAGTAGAAGCTGCCTACATTACAGTAGAAGCTGCCTACATTACCACATGTCACTCTGATTTTTATACTGTACCTTCTCAAAGAAGTGAGACAGAAAGCTGCCTGTGCTTCACAGGCAACCTCCACACAAACAACTAAGCAATCGGTATACTTCTCAGAGACAGCCAGTTAACTCTCTCAGTGGGCTCCATTCACAAAGCGGTATCTTACCGCATCCGAGTGTGTGGTAAGATACCGCACAGCATTTTTCAAAACATTTTTTAGCATTCATTAAAAATGCTACTAATATACCGCATGAGTTATCTTATGAAGTCATGCAGTATTTTAGTAGTGAAAGCCGACGTTCTTACCACAGGCTGTGAATAGCTGTTTGCTCAGGTTGCTCAGGCTGCTGGCATCCTAACAACCATTAACAAGCGACCCCCCCACCCCCAAACCATACCAGGCCACATGCCCTCAACATGGGGGGGTGCTTTGGGGTAATGGGGGCTCTGTCCCTGCCCCCCCTAAAGCACCTTGCCCCTATGTTCATGGTTAACTATTTTCATAGAATGAAATTTCATTGAATCATCAAATTTCTGTCCTAAATTTCTATACAAATAACCCTCTGTCATCATAGACCCCTCTGCAAATCGCCTTTTCCCCTCCATCTATCCCTACATTGTTCTCCTCATATACTAGTACTTACATAACACTATAGCAAACCCTAAATGAATCTATGCCATCCCAAAACTTACTGTATGGAGAAACCTAGTGGAGGAAACAACTGCATGCAATGATACAGACAACTTACAGAAATACAGTTGTTACAGAAATATAGTAATTATTATGCTCATATCTAGATCTCAAGTAAAAATGATTATACTTAAGAAGATTTACTCTGACCAGCAATCTGAAATTTTAAGATGAAAATTTTGTTATGACTAGTTGGAGAACACCTTGGATGTATACTGTATAACCACAACAGAACCTACACACACACTAAAGCTTAAAAATGAAAATACAATGTAAGCTTGTATACTAAGGATAGTTTAATTGTGATAGTGTACATATTATTCAAAAACACAAACACGTGTCCTTTACAAAGATGACAGAGCCAAGCTTAGCCAAATGCATGAAATGAAGCAGGCTTTTATCTGTCGTCTTTAGCAGAGGGGAATCACATCCTACCTCAGAAAAGACTCCCTTTCTTTATCAGCATTCTCAATGAGAAGGACCACTTTCCATCTGCTGAAGGCCCCAAGAGCACGAGAGTGTGTCAGGTGTTCGCGCCATCTTTTTGGTGCAGCTTGCATCTGAGGTGAATAATGGGCGTCTCTTTCCATTTTATATCCCCATTCGTAAGTCGTTTCATCAAGCCATCTGCCGCTTTCTGCACTGTTAATTACGTACTCTTTAGTCAGTACCCACTTTCCTGGAAAGTAAATTAACTGTGAGCCAAAAAAAAAAATTGTGGGGACAAATAGTAAATAAAAGGATGATCAACACAGCAATTAAATCCCAACCTTTTTTTTAAAAAGGCCCCAGAAATTTCCTTGAAAGCATTCTTGTCACTGTCAGTCATGACATTAACAAGCCCCAATAACTTCTAAGCATAGTTATAAGATACAGTTGTATATAAAGAAAGTAAAAATGTATCAACTTGTATATTCATTATATGAAAAGGGCACCTGATCAAAGTGTTATTTAGGCTGCCAGGGTTTTCCTTTTTAAATTATAAAAAAGAGACAGTATTTACAGTGAATGACAATGACTGAGAAGTGCTGGGGTCTGTTAATTTTTTTTTAAATTGTCAGCCCTCTGCTCACCTGGATACCTTTGCAGCTGTGATCTTTTGTTGCTGTGGGGGTTAATACAAGAGGCTGCACCTGTCACAGGCACTCGTCAAAAATGCCAACTATTCCCACCCTTTCTCCCCGTGCTAATGATAAGAGTTGTAATATTGCTTCCTGCAATAAAATGTGATCTATGAATGGATCATTCATAGAACTCTTTTTACTGCAGGAAGAGATAGTCCAGCTTTTACGAATGGAGCAGGGGGCAGAAAGGGTGGGCATAGTTGGCATATTTGACATGTGCCTATGACAGGTCCAGTGGCTCAATTTAAAGAATAAGTAAACCTTTCTATACATGTTACACCCATATTTAGGATGCAACATGTTCAGCATAAGACCCCTCTCCCCCCCTCCTTGTGGCAGCATTCTTGGGATCTTCTCCCCGTATTCGCTGCCACAAGTCAAAGAGTGTGTGGCCAAAAGATCACCGCTACAAGGGGTGGATGTGACCAGAGAGCTGAAAATTTCTAAATAGCAGCCATCAGCACAAGGGACACTTCTCATTCATTGTAAGTTTTTGTGATTTAGAAAAAAAAAAAAAAAAAACACTTGAAGTCACCACCAGGGGCATACGTGACAGGGTGACAACCACTTGAGTCCAAGAGACGCTTGAAAATGACCCTTGGAACGGGTGTTTTTTTTTCAACACGCTCCTGCTTGCTATACCAGCCAGGAGCGTGCCTACATTTGTATAGCCAAATGTCTACTTTCATGTGGAAGTGATATGAGCAGATGTGAAGCCTGCCAATCACTTCCAAATGACCCCCCACCATGCATACCGGGCTCTGCTGTCTGGTGCGGTCATAAAGGGTGTGGCTATGTGGGGCAGAGGGACTGCGGCGAACATCCGTTCCTTGATCCTCAAGGAACAAAGAACTTCTGTGAATAGGCTAGCAAGCAATGTGTATGATGTCACTTCCTTGTTTCGCGCTGTCATTATCTGGGGTTGGGGGATGAGAAAGAAGCTGTTGGAACACGATCCATCAGCTGCAGTGGAGTACAGCGGAAACCTCCAGGCTCTAATAGACCCCAGATGTCTCCAAAAAGAGAACCTGTCACCTATATGCCATTATTCGTGATGCTATTGGTCACCCCTATGTGATAGCAATAAAGTTCCGTAAAAAAAAAAAAGTTTTAAACATTTAAAGAGACACTTAAAAAAATCCCCAAAACATTTTGAAGCCTCCCCCACCCCCACATATACATACAAAAACGCAAGTGTTGGGACACCTATGTACAAAAACAGCCATTACCCTACACATCTTAAATATCACCACACACACCGGAGTCAGATCAATAACTCTAGCACCAAAGCAACTGGATAATTAAACTGATGACTTGCAGGGACTTTTAAAGCATCCAATATAGGGTTTTTTGCGGTTTCCTGAGAGCACACAATTGTAACCTCATCTTATATATTTTACCAACTGGGCAATTTATTGAGTTTTTGTGCACTAAAATACATTTTTTTTACTAAAATTTTGCATTTCATAAACCATTGTGCTAATATTGTATGACATAAAAAATTGAAACTACCACTATTTTATTCTGTAGGGTGTCTGCTTTCAGAAAATAGATCATGTTTGGGGGTTCTAAGAAATCCTCGGCCCTGAAATGATTTTTAAAACATGTAAACAGAAAATTTAAAAAGTGCCTGAGGGACTCAAGTGGATAACAAGGGCCTTCATGGCAGGATCATACAGTATTAGGTTAATGAAAGCTGCAGATTTAACCACTTGACGACCGCCTCACGCCGATGTACGTCGGCAAGGTGGCACGGACAGGCAAAATCACGTACATGTACGTGATTTGCCTTCCGCGGGTGGGGGGTCCGATCGGTCCCCCCCCCGGTGCCCGAGGCGGTCGCCATTTCTTCCCGGGCAATGAGAGGTGAGGGGGCGGCCATCCATTGTTGGCCACCCCCTCCCGATCGCTCCCGGCGAATGAAAATGCTTCCTTCCCTCTGTAATGTAAACAGAGGGAAAGGAAGTGATGTCATCTCTCCTTGAGCCGGTCTTTTCGTCGCCGCGCCGAGGAGAGAAGACATCCAAGTAAGTCTGCACAACACTACACATTCAGTAGAACACGCCAGGCACACTTGTCACCCCCCATCACCCCCCGATCACCCCCTGATCACCCCCCTGTACCCACTGTCACTCTGACACCAATAGCATTTTTTTTTTTTTTTTGCATTGGTGTCAGTTTGTGTCAGTTAAAAGTTTTAGGGCAGTTAGGTTAGCCCCCTTTAGGTCTAGGGTACCCCCCCTTAGGTCCAGGGTACCCCCCTAACCCCCCCTAATAAAAGTTAACCCCTTGATTACCCCCCGTCACCAGTGTCGCTAAGCGATCGTTTTTCTGATCGCTGTATTAGTGACACAGGTGACGCTAGTTAGGGAGGTAAGTATATAGGTTCGCTGTCAGTGTTTTATAGCGACAGGGACCCCCATATACTACCTGCTAAAGGTTTTAACCCCCTGATTGCCCCCTAGTTAACCCTTTCACCAGCGATCACCGTATAAGTGTTACGGGTGACGCTGGTTAGCTAGTTTGTTTTCTGTAGTTTATTACAGTTTATTACAGTTTATTATAGTTTATTATAGTTTTAGGGCACCCGCCGTTTATTACCCTATAAAGGTTTAACCCCCTAATTGCCCGGCGGTGATAGAAGTTAAGTTTTTAGGATCTGATAAGGTCTGCGTCGCCCCAGGCAGCGTCAGGTTAGCGCTAGTACCGCTAAAACCCACGCACGCAGCATACACCTCCCTTAGTGCTATAGTATCTGAACGGATCGATATCTGATCCGATCAGATCTATACTCCCCAGCAGTTTAGGGTTCCCTGAAACGCAGTGTTAGCGGGATCAGCCCAGATACCTGCTAGCACCTGCGTTTTGCTCCTCGGCCCAGCCCTGCCCAGCCCACCCAAGTGCAGTATCGATCGATAACTGACACTTACAAAACACTAAGCACACATAACTGCAGCGTTCGCAGAGTCAGGCCTGATCCCTGCGATCGCTAACAGTTTTTTGGTAGCGTTTTGATACAGTCGCCAACAGTCAGGAGCTTTTTTGCCTGTGAGTCTCACTAGTGTACCCCTAAATTTAGAGCCCAAAATGGCAAATAGAAGGTACACTAGTGAAGAGGCCTACACGTTTCTGAGTATGACAGATAGTGAAGAGGAAGTCACTCATCTGTCAAGTTCAGGCTCAGAATACGATCCTGTAGAGGACAGCGGCTCCATGACAGATAGCTCTGACGACAGAGTTGTGGTCCCTGCTAGGGTCAGGCGTACCAGACCCCAATCTTCTTCTGTCCTTGAAGTGCAAGAACCGCAGGGCTCTCGTATGGAGCAGAGCAGTACTAGCGCCGCTACTCCTTCTGGTGAACTGGCAAGCACCAGCGGCCTAGTACACCCTGGTCGTACATCCAGCACTGCAGTATCACGTGGTGACGTGGCGAGTCCCATAAGTGCAGTTCAAGCTGGCGAGGTGGCAAGCACTAGTAGTGTCCCGCTGCCACCAAGAAGACAAAGACAGGCCCGTCGTGCCCATAGTGCCCTTCCTGCTGCATTGGCCAATCCGAATTGGGAACCTTCCACTTCTGCAGCACCCGTACTTCCCCCTTTCACTGGCCAACCCGGAATTCAGGTGGAAACAGTTGACTTTATGCCACTGGATTTTTATTCACTGTTTTTCACTGAAGATCTCTATAGATCTATTGTGGACCAAAGCAATTTATACGCTGGTCAATACATCGCCACTATGCCCCAGTCCACCCTTGCCAGAGATTGGAGACCAATTACGGTCTCCGAATTTAAGACCTTTCTGGGCCTTTCCCTCCTCATGGGGTTGAATAAAAAGAGTAAGTTGCGGTCATATTGGTCCACTGACCCAATTTACCATTCACCCTTGTTCTCTGCTTCCATGGCCAGGGCACGATACGAGCAGATTTTGCGGTTCATGCACTTCAACGACAATGAACTCTGTCGTCCTCGTGGAGACCCTGCATACGATCGGCTCTACAAAATTCGGCCCCTCGTAAACCACTTCAACCAACGTTTTGCAGACTTGTTTACCCCCCATCAAGTTGTCTGCGTTGATGAGTCCCTGATTAAGTTTTCTGGCCGCTTGTCCTTCAAACAGTACCTTCCCAGCAAGCGTGCCAGATACGGGGTCAAGATGTATAAGCTCTGTGACAGGGCCACAGGCTATACATGTAGATTTATGGTTTACGAGGGAAAAGATAGTCACGTAGAGCCGACAAACTGCCCTGACTACATAGGAAGCGCTGGCAAGATAGTGTGGGACTTGGTGTCACCCTTATTCGGAAAGGGGTACCACTTGTACGTGGACAATTATTATACGAGCGTGCCACTTTTTAGTCACTTGTTTGATCAGCAGATTGGAGCATGTGGCACCGTGCGACCTAATCGCCGGGGCTTTCCCCAGCGGCTTGTAGATTCCCGTCTTAGGCTGGGGGAGAGAGCCTGCTTGAAGTATAATAATTTGCTCGCTATGAAGTGGAGGGATAAGAAGAATGTTTTCGTTCTCACCTCCCTTCATGCAGACACGACGACCCAAATTTCTACGGCGACTGGTGTTGTGGAGAAACCCCTCTGTGTCCACGAATACAACCTTAATATGGGAGGGGTGGACCTCAACGACCAGTTGTTGGCGCCGTACTTAGTTGCCCGTAAGGCCAGACGCTGGTACAAAAAAGTGTCTGTATACTTATTTCAATTGGCTTTGCTGAATGCTCATGTGCTATACAGAGCTTCAGGACAGACTGGATCCTTCCTTAAATTCCAGGAAGAGATCGTCAGAGCCCTTCTGTTTCCAGACGGTGCTCTACCTCACCTTCCCCAACCAAATGCAGTAAGCCGGCTGCATGAGCGGCATTTTCCTTATGCCATCCCGAGTACCCCTACCCAACGAGCCCCCCAAAAAAGATGTCGTGTCTGCAGCAAGCGCGGATTTAGGCGTGACACCCGGTCTTATTGTCCCTCCTGTCCTGGCAATCCTGGTCTTTGCATGGGTGAATGCTTTGAACGCTACCATACATTAGTTGAGTATTAGCGTAGGGTTCAGCACTGCACAGACTAGGCACACTAACACAGGGTCTCCCAAGATGCCATTGCATTTTGAGAGACCCAAACCTGGAACAAAAGTTACAAAAGTTAAAAGTTACTAAAAAAAAGTGTAAAAAAAAAAAAATAAAAAAAAAATTAAAAAAAATAAAAACACAAAAAAAAATATAAAATAAAAAAACCAAAAATAGTTGTTGTTTTATTGTTCTCTCTCTCTCTATTCTCTCTCTATTGTTCTTCTCTTTTTTACTCTATTCTATTCTGCAATGTTTTATTGTTATTATGTTTTACCATGTTTCCTTTTCAGATTTTTCATACTTTACCGTTTACTGTGTTTTGTTGGTAACCATTTTATTGTTTTCAGGTGCGCCATTCAGTTGCAGCGCGGATTTATTTATCTTGACAGCAACAGCGTTTGCTCCCACGATATATAAAGCCGTGACTCCAACGCTGTCGGAGGTGATTTCACCACCACAGTTACATACTTCAGCATATATGCCGAAGCGTGGGGGCAGAAGTGGGTGGAGGAGCGATTTGCTCCTGCCTTTTGCGGGAGGATGCCCCCATGCTTCGGCATATATATATTTTAGGCACAGGTTGCGTTAAATGTTTTATTTTTTACTATTTTTTTTTTTGTATTTGCTTTGCAGGTATGGTAAGTCTTACTGTTATACTGTAATGTTGCTTTGTTTTATTGTTAACCATCATTTGCTTAGCAGGTACGCCATTCAGTTGCAGCGCGGATTTATTTATCTTGACAGCAACAGCGTTTGCTCCCACGATATATAAAGCCGTGACTCCAACGCTGTCGGAGGTGATTTCACCACCACAGTTACATACTTCAGCATATATGCCGAAGCGTGGGGGCAGAAGTGGGTGGAGGAGCGATTTGCTCCTGCCTTTTGCGGGAGGATGCCCCCATGCTTCGGCATATATATATTTTAGGCACAGGTTGCGTTAAATGTTTTATTTTTTACTATTTTTTTTTTTGTATTTGCTTTGCAGGTATGGTAAGTCTTACTGTTATACTGTAATGTTGCTTTGTTTTATTGTTAACCATCATTTGCTTAGCAGGTACGCCATTCAGTTGCAGCGCGGATTTATTTATCTTGACAGCAACAGCGTTTGCTCCCACGATATATAAAGCCGTGACTCCAACGCTGTCGGAGGTGATTTCACCACCACAGTTACATACTTCAGCATATATGCCGAAGCGTGGGGGCAGTAGTGGGTGGAGGAGCGATTTGCTCCTGCCTTTTGCGGGAGGATGCCCCCATGCTTCGGCATATATAAATGGTGCATGTATGCCCATCATTAGAAGTGGGTGGATGAAGGGAGGTATTCTAATGGTGGGCATACCCACCGATCAATATCTTTTTTTCGTTCAGCCCACAGGCTGCATGAAAAAAAAGTTTACAATATATGCCTAACAAGGACCAGCAACGTACTGGTATGTTGCTGGACTTTGAGTGGTTATACCAGAATGATGCCTGCAGGTTTAGGTATCATCTTGGTATCATTCTTTTCAGCCAGCGGTCGGCTTTCATGTAAAAGCAATCCTAGCGGCTAATTAGCCTCTAGACTGCTTTTGCAAGCAGTGGGAGGGAATGCCCCCCCTCCCCCACCGTCTTCCATGTTTTTCTCTGGCTTTCCTGTCCCAACAGGGAACCTGAGAATGCAGCCGGTGATTCAGCCAGCTGACCATAGAGCTGATCAGAGACCAGAATGGCTCCAAACATCTCTATGGCCTAAGAAACCGGAAGCTACGAGCATTTCATGACTTAGATTTCGCCGAATGTAAACAGCGCCATTGGGAAATTGGGAAAGCATTTTATCACACCGATCTTGGTGTGGTCAGATGCTTTGAGGGCAGAGGAGAGATCTAGGGTCTAATAGAGCCCAATTTTTTAAAAAAAGAGTACCTGTCACTACCTATTGCTATCATAGGGGATATTTACATTCCCTGAGATAACAATAAAATTAATTAAAAAAAAATAAAAATGAAAGGAACAGTTTAAAAATAAGATAAAAAAGCAAAAAAATAATAAAGAAAAAAAAAAAAAAAAAAAAAAGCACCCCTGTCCCCCCCTGCTCTCGCGCAAAGGCGAACGCAAGCGTCGGTCTGGCGTCAAATGTAAACAGCAATTGCACCATGCATGTGAGGTATCACCGCGAAGGACAGAACGAGGGCAGTAATTTTAGCAGTAGACCTCCTCTGTAAATCTAAAGTGGTAACCTGTAAAGGCTTTTAAAGGCTTTTAAAAATGTATTTATTTTGTCGCCGCTGCGCGTTTGTGCGCAATTTTAAAGCATGTCATGTTTGGTATCCATGTACTCGGCCTAAGATCATCTTTTTTATTTCATCAAACATTTGGGCAATATAGTGTGTTTTAGTGCATTAAAATTTTAAAAAGTGTGTTTTTTCCCCCAAAAATGCGTTTGAAAAATCGCTGCGCAAATACTGTGTGAAAAAAAAATATGAAACACCCACCATTTTAATCTGTAGGGCATTTGCTTTAAAAAAAATATATAATGTTTGGGGGTTCAAAGTAATTTTCTTGCAAAAAAAAATTATTTTTTTCATGTAATCAAAAAGTGTCAGAAAGGGCTTTGTCTTCAAGTGGTTAGAAGAGTGGGTGATGTGTGACATAAGCTTCTAAATGTTGTGCATAAAATGCCAGGACAGTTCAAACCCCCCCCAAATGACCCCATTTTGGAAAGTAGACACCCCAAGCTATTTGCTGAGAGGCATGTCGAGTCCATGGAATATTTTATATTGCGACACAAGTTGCGGGAAAGAGACAAATCTTTTTTTTTTTTTTTTTTTTTTTGCACAAAGATGTCACTAAATGATATATTGCTCAAACATGCCATGGGAATATGTGAAATTATACCCCAAAATACATTCTGTTGCTTCTCCTGAGTATGGGGATACCACATGTGTGGGACTTTTTGGGAGCCTAGCCGCGCACGGGACCCCGAAAACCAAGCCCCGCCTTCAGGCTTTCTAAGGGCGTAAATTTTTGATTTCACTCTTCACTGCCTAGCACAGTTTCGGAGGCCATGGAATGCCCAGATGGCACAACCCCCCCCCCAAATGACCCCATTTTGGAAAATAGACACCCCAAGCTATTTGCTGAGAGGTATAGTGAGTATTTTGCAGACCTCACTTTTTGTCACAAACTTTCGAAAATTGAAAAAAGAAAAAAAAAATACATTTTTCTTGTCTTTCTTCATTTTCAAAAACAAATGAGAGCTGCAAAATACTCACCATGCCTCTCAGCAAATAGCTTGGGGTGTCTACTTTCCAAAATGGGGTCATTTGGGGGGGGTTTTTGCCATCTTGGCATTTTATGGCCTTCAAAACTGTGATAGGTAGTGAGGAGTGGAATCACAACTTAACGCCCTTAGAAATCCTGAAGCCGGTGCTTGGTTTTCGGGGCCCCGTATGCGGCTAGGCTCCCAAAAAGTCCCACACATGTGGTATCCCCATACTCAGGAGAAGCAGCAGAATATATTTTGGGGTGTAATTCCACATATGCCCATGGCATGTTTGAGCAATATATCATTTAGTGACAACTTTGTGCAAAAAAAAAAAAAAAAATTGTCACTTTCCCGCAACTTGTGTCAAAAAATAAAATATTCCATGGACTCAACATGCCTCTCAGCAAATAGCTTGGGGTGTCTACTTTCCAAAATGGGGTCATTTGGGGGGGTTTTGTGCCATCTTGGCATTTTATGGCCTTCAAAACTGTGATAGGTAGTGAGGAGTCAAATCACAACATTATGCCCTTGGAAATCCTGAAGGCGGTGCTTGGTTTTCGGGGCCCCGTATGCGGCTAGGCTCCCAAAAAGTCCCACACATGTGGTATCCCCATACTCAGGAGAAGCAGCTAAATGTATTTTGGGGTGCAATTCCACATATGCCCATGGCCTGTGTGAGAAATATATCATTTAGTGACAACTTTGTGCAAAAAAAAAAAAAAATTGTCACTTTCCCGCAACTTGTGTCAAAAAAGAAAGTATTCCATGGACTCAACATGCCTCTCAGCAAATAGCTTGGAGTGTCTACTTTCCAAAATGGGGTCATTTGGGGGGGTTTTGTGCCATCTGGGCATTTTATGGCCTTCAAAACTGTGATAGGTAGTGAGGAATGAAATCAAAAATTTATGCCCTTAGAAATCCTGAAGGCGGTGATTGGTTTTCGGGGCCCCGTACGCGGCTAGGCTCCCAAAAAGTCCTAAACATGTGGTATCCCCATACTCAGGAGAAGCAGCAGAATGTATTTTGGGGTGTAATTCCACATATGCCCATGGCATGTTTGAGCAATATATCATTTAGTGACAACTTTGTGCAAAAAAAAAAAAAAAAAATAAAAAAAGTGTTACTTTCCCGCAACTTGTGTCAAAATATAAAATATTCCATGGACTCAACATGCCTCTCAGCAAATAGTTTGGGGTGTCTACTTTCCAAAATGGGGTCATTTGGGGGAGTTTTGTGCCATCTTGGCATTTTATGGCCTTCAAAACTGTGATAGGTAGTGAGGAGTCAAATCACAACATTATGCCCTTAGAAATCCTGAAGGCGGTGCTTGGTTTTCGGGGCCCCGTATGCGGCTAGGCTCCCAAAAAGTCCCACACATGTGGTATCCCCATACTCAGGAGAAGCAGCTAAATGTATTTTGGGGTGCAATTCCACATATGCCCATGGCCTGTGTGAGAAATATATCATTTAGTGACAACTTTGTGCAAAAAAAAAAAAAATCGTCACTTTCCCGCAACTTGTGTCAAAAAAGAAAGTATTCCATGGACTCAACATGCCTCTCAGCAAATAGCTTGGAGTGTCTACTTTCCAAAATGGGGTCATTTGGGGGGGTTTTGTGCCATCTGGGCATTTTATGGCCTTCAAAACTGTGATAGGTAGTGAGGAATGAAATCAAAAATTTATGCCCTTAGAAATCCTGAAGGCGGTGATTGGTTTTCGGGGCCCCGTACGTGGCTAGGCTCCCAAAAAGTCCCACACATGTGGTATCCCCATACTCAGGAGAAGCAGCTGAATGTATTTTGGGGTGCAATTCCACATAGGCCCATGGCCTGTGTGAGCAATATATCATTTAGTGACAACTTTTTGTAAATATTTTTTTTTTTTTTGTCATTATTCAATCACTTGGGACAAAAAAAATAAATATTCAATGGGTTCTACATGCCTCTCAGCAATTTCCTTGGGGTGTCTACTTTCCAAAATGGGGTCATTTGGGGGGGTTTTGTACTGCCCTGCCATTTTAGCACCTCATGAAATGACATAGGCAGTCATAAACTAAAAGCTGTGTAAATTCCAGAAAATGTACCCTAGTTTGTAGACGCTATAACTTTTGCGCAAACCAATAAATATACGCTTATTAACTTTTTTTTTACCAAAGACATGTGGCCGAATAAATTTTGGCCTAAATGTATGACTAAAATTGAGTTTATTGGATTTTTTTTATAACAAAAAGTAGAAAATATCATTTTTTTTCAAAATTTTCGGTCTTTTTCCGTTTATAGCGCAAAAAATAAAAACGGCAGAGGTGATCAAATACCATCAAAAGAAAGCTCTATTTGTGGGAAGAAAAGGACGCAAATTTCGTTTGGGTACAGCATTGCATGACTGCGCAATTAGCAGTTAAAGCAACGCAGTGCCAAATTGGAAAAAGACCTCTGGTCCTTAGGCAGCATAATGGTCCGGGGCTCAAGTGGTTAAGAAGATTAAAAACAATTTAAAAATGTAGCCAAGAAATAACTTACTTTGCAGACAATTACTGCTTTAAATGTTTGATTTAGAACTGATCATCTAAATTAAGATAATAGATATACCGTTTATACTCGAGTATAAGTCGAATTTTTCAGCACATTTTTTTGTGCTGAAAGTGCCCCCCTCGACTTATACTCGAGTGAAGCACTTTTCTGCAGCAAAAAATTTCATTTTCCAAACCGACTTTGGGGCCCTGTATCTCAGGCCCACTTGGTGCTAGGAACCCCAAATTTGGTGTGCAAACCCAGTAGAACTGGTACCATAACATATCCAAAGCTGAAGTTCCTAGCTCTAAGTGGCCCCGAGATACGGGGAACCAAAACCGGTTCGGAAAATGTCATTTTCTAAACTGATTTTTGGGGCCCTGTATCTCAGGGCCACTTGGTGCTAGTAACCCCAGCTTTGGAAATTTTATGGTGCTAGTTCCACTGGGTTTGCACACCACTTTTGGGGTTCTTAGCACTAAGTGGCCCCAAGATACAGGGCCCCAAATTCAGTCAACTGTGTCCATCTGCCGCAATGTCATTTCGGGACCCTTTGGGTTCAGAGACCCCAAATTTTGGCTGCAGCTAGGGGGCATCTAGGAACCCTTAACTACCGAGTTTGAAGTTCAGGGGACCTATGGCTGCAAATGGGCACAGTGAGGCATGCAAATGGGCACAGTGATGCTGCAAATGGGCATTGTTGACCCTCTTTTCCACTTACAGTAGCTGTGCATTTCTCACCCTCGTCTTATACTCGGGTCACTAAGTTTTTCCCATTTTTTTTGTGGTAAATTAGGGCCTCGACTTATACTCGGAACGACTTATACTCGAGTATATACGGTAAATCAAATTAATCGACTAATTTCGATTAATTATAACGCACATACAGATCCAACTACTTTTAGCTGATTTCGCACCGTTGTTATGGCAACGGCTGAAACCGGACATAGCGGGGCATGGCTAGGACGTCACACATCATAAACTCAGCCTCACCGTGCCCATAATCTCAGCCTTACCATGCCCATAATGCAGTGTCACCGTGCCCATAATCGCAGCCTCACCATGTCCATAATGCTGTCTAACCGTGCCCATAATCGCAGCCTCACCGTGCCCAAAATCGCAGCCTCACCGTGCCCATAATGCTCTCTCACCGTGCCCATAATGCTGTCTCACCATGCCCATAATCGCAGCCTTGTCGTCCCTATAATGGCAGCCTCATCGTGCCCATAATGCAGTCTCACCGTGTCCATAATCGCAGCCTCACTGTAGTCAGTGCCTGTGCCTGGATTACACAGTCTGCGGGCATCTCCCGCTGTGTGTCTTGGAGCGGAGTGTGAAAACTTTGGCCGCGCTGTGAGAAAAGTCCCGCCCTCCTCCTAGATCAGCTCGTGTGATAGACAGAACACTGCGTCTATCACACGAGCTAATCTTGGAGGAGGGCGGGACTCTTCTCACAGCATGGCCAAAGTTTTCACACTCAGCTCCGAGACACACAGTGGGAGATGCCCGCAGACTGTGTATGACATATAGTGGAGGAGGAGGGAGCAGAGCGCTGTGCTGCAGGCACAGCTTGGCCCAAAGCAGCCCCAGGGCAGGCAGCCTACCGATCAAAAAAATAACGATTAATCGAGGAATTAATCGTTAATTTCCACAGCCCTATTTTTTTTTCAATTTAGCCTAGGTTCACACTGACAGCAGGATTAAAATTGTGCGAGTTCAGCTGAACTCACACGATTTCATACCCGCATGTCAGTCCGACTTTGGGAACGATTACAGAGACATCTGTGCATGTTCCTGCACAGATGTCTATACAAATCGCACCCCGAAGTCGCCAAAAGTAGTACAGAAACTACTTTTGGGAATCGATGCGGCACCGCAAAGTCGGCATTGCACCGATTTGGTGGGTGCCATTGGAATGCATTCCATTTGTAATGCGATTTGACACGCCAAATCACATCAATGTAAACCTAGGCAAAAACTATTGAAACATAACCCACTATTGGGTTATTTTTTTTTGCTCTGTGTCCTGCTGGGAAGATAAAAAAGGCTATGTAGCGATACCAACAAGGCTTTGTAATGTGGACAAAATGCATAATGAAATTACTGTAAAATACATTCAAGTCTTGGTTGGTAAGATCAGCACTTTCATACTTAATGCTAAGCATGATTTAGAAACTGCTAAAAGCTAATATAGCTTGAGGGGTACTAACCTGAAGCACAGGCTGCTAGCCACTTTTCACTTCTGCAAGGTTTCTTTGCAATTAGATGTGTACAGTTTTTAAATTTCTGAAAATATAAATGTTATATTTATTTACTTTAAACAGTTTTGCTTTTTTGAGTAGATAAAAATCAAAAATATACCATATAGTGTAAATTCAGTTGTCTTGGAAATAGAGGTCAGCTAACATGAATTGCAATTTTTACTTTGATGGAATAATAATTAGTAACATTTACAGATATATAGGTAGATATTGTGGAGTTTATCAGACCTGAAGTATGTTTAACACACTGGTGCGACTTGTCATGTGATTTGACAGTTCCAAATCACATGACAAGTCGCACCCCTTTGTCACCAATGGAACAGTTCATATCACCGAGACTCAGAGATTACGAAAAAATGTTCCTGCACTACTTTTTACTGATTTCATTATATAGACTTCAAATAACCACTTCCATACCGCTGAACATCATATGACGTCCTGGGCTTTTAGTGGAGATATCTGAATGATGCCTTCTTTACAGGATGCTTCTACCGGCTCGCCTGTGTGATCAGCAAGCCAGAGAAGGAATCCACAGGCGACGTAAGTTTACCATAGAGCTGACCGAGAATCAGATGGTCCCCGGCCATCTCCATCTCTTTGACTATCGTGGCCGGGCGCGACGTTATGTCTGGCACCGGCAGACGTAAACAACGAAAGGCAGAGATTGTTTTTTTTTTCTGTTTTTTTTCATCTCAGCCTTTCCAGCCTAAAGGAGAGATGTGGGGGTCTTATAGACCCCACATCTCTCCATAAAGAGGACCTGTCATTCCCTATCCCTTTTACAAGGGATGTTTACATTCCTTATAATAGGAATGAAAGCTGCTGTAT
This sequence comes from Lithobates clamitans, assembly GCA_037952925.1. Taxonomy (NCBI): domain Eukaryota; kingdom Metazoa; phylum Chordata; class Amphibia; order Anura; family Ranidae; genus Lithobates; species Lithobates clamitans. Next base: position 1,168,428 of record JBBGZY010000266.1, on the reverse strand, counting down.
CTGAGCCAATGAGGTGGAAGAGCGTCTCGGCTCTCGTGCACATCACTGGATTGAGATTGAGCTCAGATATGTATTTTTAGAATGCAGTAACATCATTTAAAACATATGTATGATCCGTTTTACGTGTTAATATAATTATTATTTTTTTCAGTCATTTGTAATTCACGTTTTGCCAGGATAGTGACATCACTATTTACTACTGCAGCTTCCTGTGTCATCTACCAGTTTAGTGGGCTACGAAAACACTGCTGGAGGTACTTTCTGTGCTTTCATCTTCCTTCCGTATGGAAAAACCTCTAGCTTTTGCTAACTAAAACTGTCAGACTGAGAGCACTGTGCAATAGAACAGCTTGACTTGCTCACAAGGCTCTCACTTAAATTTCTGCTATAAAGGAGGAATGTGAAAGACAATATAAAAATAGACTTCCAGTTAGTTTTATGCCACCATTTTAAAATGCATGTAACTATGTTTTTTTATTATATACATAACTGGTCTAAAATATATATAATATATATATTTTACTGGAGGACTGCCTTAAAAAAGGTGAAGTTATCATCTAATGATAAAAAGTGTACTTACTTCATTATCAATAAATTCACAGGGTAGCTTGCTGAGCATTCCAACCAAAGAATCTTTTTCTGCGTCTCTGAAACCAGTCAGCTGAACAATTACTTGTCTCACAGGCACTTCCATCTGAAAGAGTAATGGGCCACTTTGCACAAATAGATCAAATGGGGACTGGGGAGTAGGAAAGGGTAAGAGTAGTGTGTTTATGTATTTCAATGCTTCAGTTTGTCAGTAGGAGGTTCCAATCCCAATGACTTCCAGGATCAAAATTTGGTCTGTACCCCAATATACTTCCCTATGACACACAGGTCCTCAAAAGACGATGATGCCTTGATTGCCTATGATGTCAAGGAATCACTGAAATAGTTTAGAAAGGGTTCTTCTACCTTACCCCTATTCCACGTTTTCCCCTTGATCATTTTCTGTGGAGGAGCCCTTTAAGAAGAAAATATAATACAATGCACTTAATATGAGGCAAACTGAAGAAGTATAAACACAACACAAATTGCTTAAAAACATTCATACATACATAAAACTGATGGTCAGCATTTAGTGTAGTTCATAAATATAAATAGATTTTTAGTCAATAGAGGTTGTTAATTACATTGGTGATCAATGGTCTGTGGCACAATCCATTTGTCTGCACAGCTTTTTACCCTGCCAACAGGACCTTGAATACTACAATGTAATGCATGATCCCAGTTTTTAGCTCAGCTACTTCTATCCTCTATTCATTCTTCCCTTCAGTGCCCAGATCCAATGTTCATGGAGTATGGCTGGACAGCTCTTAATCAAAATATATACTGATATGCAGCCATTTCTTCCTATCCCATGATGCAATGCAGGGACGTGGAAACATTGTAACAGCAGAAACATTAAAATAATGATTGTTTAGGTTTGGCCTAACACATTTCAAAAGAGGTCAAAATATTTTTTGTGAGTTTAACGTTTTTAGACATTATAAAAGATTGCCAACTGTACATAAATTTCAGGTTGAGCCACTGAGCTCTGTAAACATGTTTTTGAACAAAGAAGCTTAAAAGACCCTGGACAAAAAGTAAAAATGAGGCAAGAGCTCCATCTGTTGGCTGCGTTTGAAAATATAAAATATTCATATGCCATTTTTTGATATTTACAATATTAAATTAAAACAAATTTATACATACCTGTCCTGCGCTAAATAAAAACATACATTTACAACCTATTCACATTTTACTATTTTATTTTCAAGAAAATGTGGGTAAAATGAATAATATAGCACACAAACATACTACTCATTTTAAGGAAATACATAAGCAATGCCACCAGTTATAAACATAACTTGCCATAACCTGGCCATTTCTTAAAGTACAATAACAATTGCCTAGAAATTGGAGGTACTGGCATTCTGGGTATAAACTGGCTGTTTATGGCCAACCTAAAACTAAAAGTTACTTATACTTCGACAAATAATTTACCGGTATATACAAAAAAATTAAACCAAAATTACCTCAATTAAGCAATTATGGTTAATTAATCAATTATAGTTAGGGGGTCTTTTGAATAACACATCTTAAAAATCAGTTGAAGGCATTAATATCTTCTTATTTTTAAGCAATCGAAAGTATTTTGATTGACACGTGCAAGCTTTAACTAAAGCACTAATTATTCAACTACTGTCAGGTTCATCAGAAAAATCAATTACTTTTAAAGTGATTTATGTGGAACTGTGAACTGTGCTAGAAAGTTCACTTTGCAGACGACATTGCAGATAGAAAGAAAAAAATATGAGAATTAAGCTTTTAATGTCAACCGTTACAGATATCATTTTTCATAGTGAAAAGATCAGTGGCAAAATTCTCTATGTTATTTTTTTATTTAAATTATTTGAATAATAGCACCAGAACCCTATTTTTTTTTATGTCTTAGTTGGTTTGTAAATCCTCCTGTGTAGCACTTAGTGGACATTGCCTGAAACTTACTGGGAAAGGTGAGTTTTTACTGCCTTCTTTAACATCTAACAGCAGTTTTGGCAAATATTTTTCATGCTAGGGTTGCTTTAGGGAGGGGTAGGCAACCTTTGAGAGGTGGAGAGCTACCTGAACAACAGGAGAGAAATCAAAGATCACTGGGGTTTGCTTGTTTTGTTTTTTTAATTAACTTGCAAGGCCTAACTAAATAGTAAGGAAAACTTAGAAAAATATAATACAACAAATGTCACTGTAAAAATATAAAAACTTAAAAAATATAAAATGTTATTTCACAAGAAACTAAAGTAAGCTTTGTAGGGTATATGTAGAATTGGATGAGTGCTTTGGATATTCTACACAGGTGGTCGAGCGTACAGTGGTTTAGGTTTTTTTCTTTTATGTTTACATGTAAATGTGTTTTTATGTTTTTTTTATTTTTTTATTTTTTTTCTCTTCTTTCTAGTTTTGTAGTTGTAGTGAGCGAGCCTGGGTATGCCCAATAGGCTCTGTATTGTTTTGTTCTCACCCTAAAATTACAATAAAGATAACTTTAAAAAAATAACGCCAGGCTGTGTTGCATTGATGTGAATGAGGACCATTGAAAACAATGCAATTTCCATTGTTATGCGATTCTGTGCGACTCAAATTTCACTGTGAACTAGGTCTTAGGGTTGGTGTCAACGAGTCAATGTGAATGCAAAACCAGCTTGAAGAGTGTTGATGCAGCTTAGAAGGAAGTCAAATGCAGGTCAGAAGGAGGTAAACTGCAGGTCTAAATCACCTGCCAATTAACTAAACTGATCTTAAAAAAGTGTCTCAAAATGATTTAAATTTATACTGAATGCATCTGGTGGCATATCTGATGGAAAGCCAATTACCTTTTAAGGGCATATGGATCCATCTGACATTGCCTGCATACTTCCAATGCCAGCACCAATATTTTTCCTGACAGACACTGCACAAGTGGACAACCCTGAGAGAGCTACAAATGACAGCCACTGTACCAACAAACTCATCTACTGACTGACATTGTACTAGCACACTTCTCTATTGATCCCCACTATACCAGCACACCTCTTTAGGGACTGCCACTGTACCGGCACACTTGTCCCATAACGATTGTTCTATAATTGCATTCCCCAGACTGCGAATATCTTTTTTTTTTTGTATTTCATCTTTTCAATGAAATAAGTTGGGCTACATTCACCCCTGAGTGTTTCATATTCATGCAATTTTAAAGGCTGCTTTTTGTGTGTTTTTTTTTTCACATGTTTTAGGAACAATGAGTACAGGAGCTTCTTTGGGGCAGGATTTAGCATTTCTGGTCCCATAGACATATCACGTAAGTCCAAGAATGCAAATAACACAACTTTGTGTGCATCTTCTCAGGCACTCTCGATGAACTCTATGGGGTTAAAAAAGCCCAAATCTGCCTGAATGAAAGTTCCTGTACTTTTTACTGTACTGTATAATGACAATCGACTGAGCACTCAGGTGTGAACAAGGACTTAACAGTAGTGTCCCATGCAAGCCATTTTAGCAGGTGCCTTTCCTCCAGGTTGAAGAAAGGAAGGAGCTCCCTGAAACATGTCTCTGCACCATCACTGGCTTCCTGACTGATGTCAGCATTGTGGGCGGGTCCAGGTTGGAAATAGGCCAGCGGGTGTTCTCTCTCCTCTCAAATAAAATTAATCCAGCATCCTCTAAAGTTGTTCCTGGCCAGGACTGTGTCAGCTCTAGAGGGATCTGGCTGCCTGCACATACTTTGGTGTCACTGTACAGACTCTTACATGTCCTATTGTGAGTGCAATACCTTTATTTAATAAAACTTGTCTCTTTTTAATCTACTGCACTAGACAATCTCTTGTGCTGGTCTTTTCTGCTTTTCCTTCTCTTTAACTATAGAGAATGGGCATTCCATTGAGACATTCCAGGGAGAAATAATCTAGGTGTCTAGGAGTGGTCGGACCCATAAGGCTTAGTTTTATCCATAAAAGGTGCCAAACACCAAAGGTCCCTGAAAAATATATGTCTGTATTTAGGTCAAAATAGGTCATACATTTCAAATAAAAGAATCCTCACATGCTGTTTGTGGCTTTTTTTTGTACTGAAAATATACAGTTCCTCTCCTACAATTACAATTGTTGCTCTGCTAATCCTGCAAGTCAATCTACACTGAACAAGGAGCTCATATCAACCCTTTGGCAGCTTCAGTTAAAATTAAAAAGGCATACTTAACTGTAGAGACTGTCAAGTGTGGAAATAATATTTGTCCAGCTGGACAGCTTTCTTTTGTAGTGGCTAAATGAATGTTGAGATCCTGTCTTCCTGAAAGCTCCAGTGTCAGGAAAGTAATGTGGACTGTTTGTGGTTTGACAAGGATTATTAAAATCAGATGGAGAGAACGGAAGTGAATGTGAGCAAGCAAAATTGACAGTGACACTCTCTATTATTTTCAGCCAGGAATGATGGTTGTGGTGATATGATGGTTTCTAAATGTTAGATTTCCTTTTAGGATTTGTTAACCAGCAAACAAAGTCAGATTCATTCTACTGAAATGTATTTTGTGATTTCATAGAAACAGATCAGGGGCCTTGTAACAAATGATTTGTTTCAGTTTGGTTTAGTTCTCTATAATTCTGTACTGACATTAAGAGACTGCTTATGCATGGCGAGTTTGACAGTAAACATTATGCCCTAGCAATATACAAACTGGCTAGTTTTGTTTTTTTGGGCTGTAAAAAAAAAAAAAAAATCACTTTAAATCGCTTTATTCTATACAGACTAATACACGTAATCATTACCTTTAGAAAATGTGACTATTTCAAGAAAAGATTTTTATATTCTATTTAATCATGCCCAACTTGGGGCGGGCCTGGAGCTGCATGGCGTAGGGTGTGCAGACTGAGAGCTCCGCTTGAGCAGAATTGTGTTTAACCTATCCTGGGGAATTTCCTTTCTATTTAACACCTACAACTTGCCAAGGGGGAACCCAACTTCGCTTATGCATGTCTCTATCGAAGAAAGTGTCCGGCGCATTTTCCATTCGGTGCACCTCTAGCAGACATGATACAGGAGATGGTCAGAGACTGCAGACATAATACAAGAGATCAATGCAGCCTCACCAGTGCCTGTCAGGTGCAGCCTGCCAGTGCCCGTCAGGTGCAGCCTGCCAGTGCCCGTCAGGTGTAGCCTGCCAGTGCCCGTCAGGTGCAGCCTGCCAGTGCCCGTCAGGTGCAGCCTGCCAGTGCCCGTCAGGTGCAGCCTGCCAGTGCCCGTCAGATGCAGCCTGCCAGTGCCCGTCAGATGCAGCCTGCCAGTGCCCGTCAGATGCAGCCTGCCAGTGCCCGTCAGATGCAGCCTGCCAGTGCCCGTCAGAAGCAGCCTGCCAGTGCCCGTCAGAAGCAGCCTGCCAGTGCCCGTCAGAAGCAGCCTGCCAGTGCCCGTCAGAAGCAGCCTGCCAGTGCCCGTCAGAAGCAGCCTCACCAGGGCCCGTAAGAAGCAGCCTCGCCAGGGCCCGTAAGAAGCAGCCTCGCCAGGGCCCGTAAGAAGCAGCCTCGCCAGGGCCCGTAAGAAGCAGCCTCGCCAGGGCCCGCAAGAAGCAGCCTCGCCAGGGCCCGTAAGAAGCAGCCTCGCCAGGGCCCGTAAGAAGCAGCCTCGCCAGGGCCCGTCAGAAACAGCCTGCCAGGGTCCGTCAGATGCAGCCTGCCAGTGCCCGTCAGATGCAGCCTGCCAGTGCCCGTCAGATGCAGCCTGCCAGTGCCCGTCAGATGCAGCCTGCCAGTGCCCGTCAGAAGCAGCCTGCCAGTGCCCGTCAGAAGCAGCCTGCCAGTGCCCGTCAGAAGCAGCCTGCCAGTGCCCGTCAAAAGCAGCCTGCCAGTGCCCGTCAAAAGCAGCCTGCCAGTGCCCGGATCAGAGCGGCGATCTCCCGCTGTGTCACAGAGCTGGATTTGAATTTCCCGGTAGCAGTAACAATGTCTCGCCTCCTGTGATCACGTCACCCTGATTCAATGTCTCGCCATTGGATCAGTGTGCCTTCTATCACAGGAGGCGGGACATTGTTACTGTGGCCGCCCGGACAATTCAGCTCCGTGACACACGGAGATCAAGGATCTGCGAGGAGAGGGAGGGAGGGGGAGGAGAGGACTGGGGCGTGCCAGGGTGACACCCCCGCAATGGGGGGCACTCGGGGCGGACCCCGTCCCCTTTTTAGCTCTATTATCTTCTTTTTTCTTCTTTCGGTCGCATGCCAAAAACAACGTTTCCGGGCCATAATTTTCGGCTCGACACCCGGCTCAGCCTCTTAGCAACCAAAATTTTGGTGCACCACTAGTTATCATGTGTATGTTGTGTACTTTACTGCTGTGCCAAATCTTATATAAATGCGGGCAGAGTTGTACTAAGCTTTTACATTGTCTCTGTGACGTGCTCCACCATTAACCGACCCCTGACAGTCCAACTGCGCACCCCTATACCCTCAGCTCTACCATGCCCTCTCTTAAGCTTGTTACCTGGAACGTCAGAGGTCTGTGTGCGAAGCCTAAGCACACCGCTGCATTATCCTATCTGAGATCTCTGAAGGCAGATATATCTAAATTGGTAGAAACCCATGTCACGGGACAACTGCAAATGGCTCTAAAAAAACCTGGGTTGGTTGGCTATATCAAGCCCCCTACACCTCAAACTCCAACTCTCGTGGTGTGGTCATACTAATAGCCAAAGCAGTACAATTTCAGCTTCTATCATTGCAGTCGGACTCTCAGGGTCGGTATCTTTTATGCATGCTATTGTTGGTAGTTTAGAACTTTTAATTTTAACCTTCTACATCCCCCACTGTTTAAATTTGATGCATTGCAGGGTGGTATAGCCTTCATGGCCCAGTACCCCACATTCCCCGCCATCTGGCTGAGGGACTTCAATATGGTTGTAAATTCTAGTTTGGATAAAATAAGCCCTGATGACCCTGCTCCTATGCAACCCCACATAACCAGGTTTGGGAGATTTATTTCAGAGTTCGCCTTCAAAGAGAACTAAATGTTTTTTTTGTTTTTTTTTAGAAATCATACTTACCTTGGTGGATGAAGCATTGGTTGCATCTGCATCTGTTCCCTGGCGTCTCTGCACTGATAACCGAGCGACCGAACACCGCCGGTCGCTCAGTTTTCAGAGCTCCCCAAGCAGAGAGCTGTAGACTGTCAGCCACAGCTCTGCTCTGCTCCCTCCTCGCTCATTGGACCACTGGACTGTGGAGGGGGCGGAGGCGGCCAGCTCAGGCACTCAGTGGCGCTCTAAGAGGCTGAGCAGGGTGTCGGTCCAGATACCTGACGGATCAAGACTATTGTCATGATGACGCGGTGGCTGGACTGACTGCTGTGACATTAGCAGAGAGCGGACTTCAGCCCACTCTCTGCTGAAAACGGGTCACAGGAGTGCAAAACCAACTGCACTCCTGGGATCCATAGGAGTACAGCCAAACGAGCTTTCGCTGGACTTTTCCTTTAACTGATATCTGGAAGCACAGGCACCCCACCGCCAAAAACGACTCATGCTTTAACCCCTCTTGTTCCACCAGGTCTCGCATTGACTACATCTTTATTACGCCCCCCCCTTTTGCCTGATTTATTCAATGTAGGGTTCGATGTCTGAGAACTAATCTGATCATTCCCCATATTGGGCTACTATACGGTTGCTCGCTCCCCCCTCTACATGTATTTGGAGATTGAACCCCTTTTGGCTTTCCACTCTCACTTTTATTTTCGAACTAACAGAAATGCAACATCCACGGGAATGGTGTGGGAGGCATTTAAAGTGTTACTAAACCCACAACAGTATCTTTTCATTTGACAACACTGAAAAAACGACACTTTGCTACAATGTAAAGTAATGAGTGTACAGATTGTATAACAGTGTCAGTTTACTGTCCCCTCAAATTAACTCAACACACAGCTATTCACCAGATCAAAGGGATAGAGAGTGGGGGTTGGCGATATATATGTGCTTTATTCGCAGATGACTTACTGTTATTCATCACCCCCCCCACCACCACCACCCTATCGAATCTACTGTCCCTCTTGGACCGTTTTGGGAAAATTTCCAGCCTATTAGTCAATCAGGACGAATCTGAAGCTCTGAATATTAACCTGTCAAATTTGACATTAGAGAGCCTGCAGTCTCAATAGTCTTTTCTGTGGCAACTGATCTCTCTATTTGCTAAACTTTTGAAGGATGTGAAAGTGTGGTCTGACGTGAACTTGTCTTGGATTGGGAGAACAGCCTCAGTTAGGATGACAGTCCTACCTAGGCTGTTATAATATTTCAGAACTTTGCCTATCCAGGTCCCAGTTAATGCAACGTGGCAATTTCAATAAAAAATTTCCAAATTCATCTGGGGATCAAAGGGTCACAGGATAGCACGGGCTACAATGTATGCCCCCAGGGAAGTGGGAGGTTTGGGAGTACCAGCTTTTCAATAATATTATGTAGCGGTGCAGCTAGCACAATTGTGCCAACTCCATAGTAAACACTAAAAGCCAGACTGGGTATCTCTAGAGGCCCAAGCCTGCTCACCATTTGCAATGGATTTAATACTGTGGACTTCTCAGAAATATCGCAAAGCAGTCATGTGCCCTATGCTCTCCTACTCTTTACACTTGTGAGACATAAGTTGTAGGAGATGGCCCTTGTGCTCTACCCATACACTGGTGGCTCCTATCTTTGGCAACCCTCTATTTTCACCTGGAATGCAATTAGCAAGCTTTGGCTGGTGTTTGAATAAGGGACTTTACTGTATAGGGAACTATCTTGACCATAAAGGAATTTGATCCCCGTCCCACTTTATAGATAGCCTAGAGATGCCCCCCATGGAGAATTTTCACTTACAGCAAATTCTCCATTTTCTCAAAACATTACAGAAAAACAGCTCCGATCTGGCAGTCCGCACCACGTTTGAGAACAGGTGCATGCGGGATGCCTCTTTGTGGGGGGCGTCTCCCTGCTGTATAAACTATTTTTCGATCCTCCGAGTAGTTTATCTTACCAGTTGGCATGGGTGAGGGATCTGGCCATAGGCCCTGAGGCGGAGGATTGGCATAAATGGAGCACGAGTATTCATAAAGGAATTTTAAGTGTTGCTCTGTGCGAGGCTGGCTATAAAGTACATGCCAGATGGTACTTGGTCTCGGGGCGTCTTTCAAAAATGTACTCGGGATCGACGGCCTCCTGCTTTAGGGGTCGTGGCCAGATACAGTTCTGTACACATGGTGGACTTGTCCCAAAGTGTGTCGTTTTTGGATGAAGGTACATCACTTTATTTTTTCAGTCTTGACGGTCAATATATTACTAAAGTCGCAAGCATTTCCCTACTAAACAAACCAGTTGAACACGTACCAAAAGAAAGAAAGGAAGGGCAGAAATGACGCTCACACAAGAGCCAGAAATCAGGATTAAAGATGGCGCAGCCGATTCCCGAAAGAAGATCTATTTTATAAAAGCAAAAAAAGGTATCTCCCAGACTCATTTTAATGACATTTTAATATGGAAGGCATCTATTGTTGATTGATAATATGTAAAAAGAAAAAAAAAGAAACAAAACCCGGGGTTTACTTCCTCCTTAACACACCTGCTCCCCCTTCACACCTGAGACCCTTCAATACTAACGAGTCACATGACACCGGGGAGGGAAAATGGCCAATTGGGCCCAATTTGGACATTTTCACTTAGGGGTGTACTCACTTTTTTGCCAGCAGTTTAGACATTAAAGTGGATGTAAACCCAATGTCATCCTTTCTAAACTACTGCCATAGGGGTTATCTATAAGGATATATATGCTTCCTGCATGTATCCTTACCTGTCAAATGTCTCCCCTCTGTCTGTTATGAGACCCGAAAAACTGCATATTCTGTGGGTGGGTCTGTTGTCTGGAGCTCGGTGGGTGGAGTCATGATGTCAGTAGACTCCCCGCCCACCTCTACAGTCCCCTGTGTATTTCTAACACTGAACTTCTGCTATGATCTCTAACATCCAGTGAAAAGACAGGAAAGTAACCACACGACTTCAGCATGCCAAATCATTCTGAGGTGTGGAACAACCAATCCTTGCAGAGCTGCTGAAGAAAGGAGTGGGGGAGGGAATTAAAAAATAATGCCTGTGTCTTAGGCTGTCACTCACAGCAAGGGGGGAGGATTTGACAAAGTTTTTCTCACTTTGTCAAGATTTTTCTCACTAAACAATAAAAGAGGATGGCTAAGAGATGGATTAACTCTGTGTGGCAAGACTGGGCTCAAATGATAGGAAATCTTATACTCTACAGTATGATATCAAATAAATTTATTAGTTATTTTGAGGGGACAGCAAATTTACATTGTAGCAAAGTGTCATTTCATCAGTGTTGTCACATTAAAAAGATAGAATAGAATATTTACAAAAATGTGAGGTGTGTACTCACTTTTTTGAGATTATATATTACACACACGCATACACGCATAGTATATGTACTTTTTTTTTACTAAGAATATAGATATGGGGCCGGTTCACACCACAAAAACGCACTTCAGATCCATTCCGGATGCATTTCTGCATGTGTGTTTTTGACGCGTTCTGGTGCATTTTTCTTGCTTTTCCGGATGCATTCCAGATGTTTTTTTTCCTTCTTTTATCACTGAACTGGGCTCCAGTGTGTTTTACAGCGTTCCAGTACAGTCCATTGCAGGAAAAATGCAGCATGTTGTACTTTTTTTCTAGAACTGGAATGCCCTGGAACTGACCGCACTGGTGTGAACTATGCTATTGGAAACCATATAACCTACTTTCTATGCGTTTTTGATACAGAAAAAAACAAAACGCATTGGACTGCATGTGGTGTGAACTGGCCCTTAATGAACATTGTATAAATGAAAGAATATATTCTTTTGGGAAAAAATAAAAAAAATTGGCCCTGCAGCCTTTTACTTTGCTTTTACAGGACAAAGTAATGATTTTGGTCACATACTCCTCTATACCTGGGAGTACTTTGTATACCCTTTGGTTTTTAAATCCGAATGCAGTGGTAAGAAGCACAGGTATGGTAAGTACAGTATATGCTATTGAGGATGAGGGGGGTATAAAGCAAACTTGTTGTTTTGCCCTGAATGAAACCGAAACTTGTTCAGCGGAGGCAATGGTGAATCCCACCCACACTTGCTGGAGTGATTTACATGCCAGCATTGGATGTGTAAGGTCAGTACCTATTCTTCCCTGTTTATTGTAAAGGGGATCTTCTGGACACCTGTTCAGTAATATGATTAAAATCAGACCTTTGGTACCCTGTTCTTTAAAGTTGTAAACCTCAAATGAAAAACTAACAAATTACAGTATCTTTCTCTCAAGTGTGTAATAGCCTCAATCCAAAACACCAGCTGAGGAAGGACTAGCCTCTGAAATGCGCTCCGATTGGTCCGTTCTCCTCAAGGTTTGACAGGTGCTGACCAGCCTACGACTGCTCCTGTTCACAGCATCCTCTCTATTGGTTCACAGAGCCGTCTACTGTGGCAAAGACTACTCCACCATCCCATGTGGGATCTTCACCACAGCCCATCCGAGCTTAGACTGTCATCCTGTAAGTTTAACCTGTTCATGATCTTACACGTTTTTAACCTATTAAACTGTGCTCCACCATTGGTCGCCTGGCGCCTCTCTCCCCCTCCCCTCTTCAATCCAAAGCACCGAGTTGATTTCTTTCTCCTGACTCCATCTCCATAAATCATTTCTGACATCACAGAATCCTGGGAGACGGCCCCACCACCCCCTCCATCACACAGAAGGCAATTGACAACCTCAAGTATGCATGCTTCTCTATGAGTCTGTGTAGAGAGGTATGTGTTTCCTTTCCCTCCACTCATGTCTCAGATTACACTCAGCTCCCTGCTCTATGTTGTACAGTGTGTGATATCAGATTCACCCCCCCCCCACTGGAGCTGACATATTAAACTGTGTGCTTTAGAAGGCTGTAGGGAAGACAGGGAGGCAGATAAACTAGTACAATTTATCTTTTGATGATTTGTTTCATCTGTGTATCACCTGAGGCTGGTCACTTCAGGGGTATACGTAAGGGTAAACAACTTCTTTAAACAATAATGCTCCTTTTCCTTAAAAAAAAAAAATGGAAGATACCTGTTTTTATTTTTGAGGGGGGTATCTTTTCTTGGGGAGAGCAGCCCGTACTTCTGCCTTTGTCGACTAGGCAAGAATGACGTCCTCAGATGTCTGAAGCCTCCTGAGACTTACATTAAGCATCCCAGGGGGCTCAGAGGCAATCTAGAATGCAGACAGCAGGCCTCCTGATGACATAATTAAATAGGATGACGGTGCGGGACCACATGCAGCAGTCTTCAGCAGGGAAACACTGGGCGTATGAGTATGTGTTTTTTAAGATAACCCAGGAAAATAGATAACAGAGGAAAAAATGTAAATAGCAGGGGTTGGGGGAGGCACTCCAAGAATGAGACTGACCAAGACCAAGCACTACTTGAAATTGGCTTTCCACTCTTCGCTTTTTATGAGATAAAACTGTGCTCCTGGGTAATTTTATTAAAGTGTCTAAACTACTAATCAACATGAATGATTTCTAATCTTTAGCTGCTGCTAGCCTTAGTAAATAGATAGGAAGTAATATTATATTTACTTGTTTTAAACCTTTTTTTTGTTACATTGCTTCCTGGTTTGTGGCCTAGGCCAAATTTATGTCATATATCCCATGAGTCTTCATGGGAATTTTTTTCATGTGTGTGAAAATAAACAGCATGTGTACATTGTATCATTTTCAGTATAAAATTGTAATATACAGTAGATCATCTGGAGGAGAGGAGGAGGGGCTTTCTCAGCCAAGCACACCCTCCTGGCTGCATGCCTGAGCTAAAGGAAAAAAAGAAAAGCCTGAGAGCTGCCTCTTGATATGACGTTTCGCGAAACATTTAGTTAACAGATGAATATGTATATTTTATACTACCAATATCGTATACCAACATGTTTATGGTTTAAAGTAATTTTTACCATGCTGTTCCTTTTTATGGGCTTTGATATCCATGTCTACTTTTTACGATGATGTATATACACCTTTAAATAAATTCAGAGATTTTATATACTCTATTTACTTGTCTTGACCATTATGATTACCTCATTTAAAGTCCCATGGGTTATTGGAGCTACAGGGAGATGGATTCCAGAAAATACATGCTACATGAATTATCTGCCCTGAATCAAATACTGTAGACTGACTCTTAATATATGGACACTTACCTGTCCAGGGAGCCCACGATGTCGGAATCCCAGCCAATCTTCGGATCGGCTGTCGGGTGCTGCTGCCACCATCTTCGCTGAGGGAGACCGGTAGTGAAGCCTTTTGGCTTTACAGACGCTCCCCTATTGCGCATTTGTGAAGCACATTGTGCTTTCTAATAGGCCTGGCAGGGGAGGAAGGAGGGTCGAACTCGCCGCAGCACCGTTTCCCAGAAGTGGGGATAGGGACCTGTCAAAAACAGGTACCCGTTCCCCCCTCCCCCTTGAAAGGTGCCCAATGTGGCACCGGAGGGGAGAAGGAAGCAAATAAGCAGAAGTTCCACTTTTGGGTGGAACTCTGCTTTAAGTTCTGGTTTTACTCTATTGTGAAAATTCATTAAAGCTCTTGCACTACTTTTCTGACGTTAATCCCAATTGGTAATGCATTACGTCAAATTCATGAAGCATCTGCAACACTTTTGATTTTGACAGTGACTCGTGTGCCAAATTCAGGTGGCTCTAACATGTGCCACTTTTACATTGTGACACAGTGTCTGTGCCAAGCTCAAGATAAAATACTTTGTATCTTAGAAAAGTCCTACTGTATCCAGAACATATAATACACCTTCTCTTTCTTGCCATGGAGATGGAATAGGTGTGATTTGCAGTGTGCATAGAGCAGCACAGATAACTGAAACTAATGTGTAATGCTCATTCCAAACATATGGAAGTGAGGGGGAAAGGTTCAGGAGCTCATGAAGGACATTACAAGGAGGCAGACAAACACAAGAAACTATTTCAGGGCCATTTAATAGTGGATATGTGTGGATTATTTTTCCAGATGTAACTTTATTGTTATCAGACAATTGCTATACAAATGAACCACTTATTGCAGATTATCAGTTGCAGTTTACATGTTCTCTTCAATACATGCATCTCTAAAGCTATCTAAAAGCATTTACTTGTTTTACTGTTAGGCCTCATACACACAGACGTTTTAAAAAACGTGCTGCAAAGCTAGTACCGACGCCAGGAAAAAAAACAGCGTTAAAAACACAATTTTATCCGCGTTTTGCATTGGCATCAATGCGCATTTTGCTGCACTAGCTTTCAGCTGCGTTTCTCTGCCTCTATTCAAATCAATGGTTTCCTAAGGGAGCCCACTGATTTGAACAGAAGTCACACCAGAAGTCGGATTAAGATGATCCGACTTGAGGTGCGACTTGTGTGCTGAGAATCTTGAAGGGGAACCCTGCCAAAAAGTGAAAAAAATTTTTGCGTGATGCCACCCCAAGGCGATACCAGGACCTTCGGTCTGGTATAGATCTTAAGGGGAACCTCCCACCAAAAAAATGGCATGGGGGTCCCCCTAAGATCTATACCAGACCCTTATCCGAGCATGCAGCCTGGCAGGTCAGGAAAGGGGGGGGGACGAGTGAGCGCCCCCCCCCCCTCCTGGACCATACCAGGCCAGGGGGGTTCTTTGGGGCAGGGGGGGCTCTGCAACCCCCAGCCCAAAACACTTGTCTCCATGTTGATGGGGACAAGGGCCTCTTCCCGACAACCCTTGTCCCCATCAGCTGTTGGTTGTCGGGGGTCTGCGGGTGGGGGTTTATCTGAATCTGGAAGCCCCCTTTAACAAGGGGGCCCCCAGATACCAGCCCCCCACCCTAGGTGAATGAGTATGGGGTACACCAAAAAAAAAAAAAGTGTCAAAAATATACACACTACAAATTTTTTTAACGGATTTTATTAAGGCAGCTCCAGCTCTTCTCCCTTTTCTGGCGACATCTTCTCCCTCTGATGGTCCTTCTCCCCTCTCCGGTTCTTCTCCTCTCTGCGCTGTCTTCTATCTCCGCTGTCTTCTGGCTCTTCTTCCGATGTTTACTCGACGCAATCTCCCAGTGTAATGCTGGGTCCGCCGTGTGCAATGACTTATATTGGCATGGGGCGGGGCCACCCGATGACGTAATTGGGAGGTCACGCCCCTTCTGAGATCATCACCCGGGGCAGGGGCATGTTGAGGGCATGTGGCCTGGTATGGTCCAGGAGGGAGGTAAGGGGCGCACGCTCATGTGCCCCCTCCCCCTTTCCTGACCTGCCAGGCTGCATGCTTGGATAAGGGTCTGGTATAGATCTTGGGGGGGACCCCCACGCTATGTTTTTGGCGCGGTTCCCCTTAAGATTCATACCAGACCGAAGGGTCTGGTATCGTCTTGGGGGGAACCTCATGCAAATTTTTTTTTACATTTACATTTTGCCAGGGTTCCCCTTCAAGATTCTCGGCACACAAGTCGCACCGGAAGTTGGATCATCTTGATCCGACTTCTGGTGCGACTTCTATTCAAATCAATGGGCTCCCATAGGCAACCATTGATTTTAAATAGAGGCAGAAAAACACAGGATGAGGCTTACCGCTGTGTATACAGCGGTAAGCCTTGTTAAACCGCCTTTTAACAGCTTTTACTGGCGTCTGACGTTTTTACAGCTCTAGCGCTGGATCCTCAGAACGCGCTGGTCCGGGGATTTTTTTTGGAGCTTAAAAATGCCAATGCCCGTTACAGCTCGAAAACGCCATGGTGTGTATGAGGCCATTGAATAACATGGACTGGCCTTTTTTGTTAAAGTAGCACCTCCCAGTAATGTGTCATGGGTGTTATAATTGTATATAGAGGTTAGTATACAGCTGTGTTATAAATTGTATACAAAGCTCAGTATAGAGCTAGTTGTGTTATAATTGTATACAGAGCCCAGTATACAGTTGGTTGTGTTATAATTGCATACAAAGCTCAGTATACAGCTAGTTGTGTTATAATTGTATACAGAGCCCAGTATACAGCTGGTTGTGTTATAATTGTATACAAAGCTCAGTATACAGCTGGTTGTGTTATAATTGTATACAGAGCTCAGTATACAACTGGTTGTGTTATAATTGTATACAGAGCTCAGTATACAACTGGTTGTTATAATTGTATACAGAGCCCAGTATACAGCTGGTTGTGTTATAATTGTATACAGAGAGCCCAGTATACAGCTGGTTGTGTTATAATTGTATCCAGAGCCCAGTATATAGCTGGTTGTGTTATAATTGTATCCAGAGCCCAGTATATAGCTGGTTGTGTTATAATTGTATCCAGAGCCCAGTGTACAGCTGGCTGTGTTATAATTGTATACAGAGCCCAGTATACAGTTGGTTGTTATAATTGTATACAGTGCTTAGTATACAGCTGGTTGTGTTATAATTGTATACAGAGAGCCCAGTATACAGCTGGTTGTGTTATAATTGTATACAGAGCCCAGTATACAGCTGGTTGTGTTATAATTGTATACAGAGCTCAGTATACAGCTGGTTGTGTTATAATTGTATACAGAGCTCAGTATACAGCTGGTTGTGTTATAATTGTATACAGAGCTCAGTATACAGCTGGTTGTGTTATAATTGTATCCAGAGCCCAGTGTACAGCTGGCTGTGTTATAATTGTATACAGAGCCCAGTATACAGCTGGTTGTTATAATTGTATACAGAGCCCAGTATACAGCTGGTTGTGTTATAATTGTATACAGAGCTCAGTATACAGCTGGTTGTGTTATAATTGTATACAGAGAGCCCAGTATACAGCTGGTTGTGTTATAATTGTATACAGAGAGCCCAGTATACAGCTGGTTGTGTTATAATTGTATACAGAGAGCCCAGTATACAGCTGGTTGTGTTATAATTGTATACAGAGCCCAGTATACAGCTGGTTGTTTTATAATTGTATACAGAGAGCCCAGTATACATCTGGTTGTGTTATAATTGTATACAGAGCCCAGTGTACAGCTGGCTGTGTTATAATTGTATACAGAGCCCAGTATACAGCTGGTTGTTTTAACTGTATACAGAGCCCAGTATACAGCTGGTTGTGTTATAACTGTATACAGAGCCCGGTATACAGCTGGTTGTTATAATTGTATACAGAGCTCAGTATACAGCTGGTTGTGTCATAATTGTATACAGAAAGCCCAGTATACAGCTGGTTTTGTTATAATTGTATACAGAGCCCAGTATACAGCTGGTTGTGTTATAACCGTATACAGAGCTCAGTATACAGCTGGCTATGTCTGGACATGACTGTACTCCTGCACAGTTCCTCACCATCCATTCAAAACAAAGCTAGCTTTACGAACACGCAACAATCACACCACCTTCATTGGTCTGACGTACACACGTGGTCTGCGTGAGGACGTCACCAGCATGGCAACCAATACGTCATCTGACAGCTGGTATACACAAGAAACTCGGTTCCTACCTGTGCACGCTTAACCCCGCTGTTCCTAGGTAACCAGGTGACGTTTATATGGTTCCGTTAAACAAGAGTCCCGTACAGCGGCGTGTGGCGGATAATACCGGGACGGGCTGTGCGCTGCAGGTAACAAGTCTCCCATTCCTGTTACAGCTCGCTGTGGGCATAGACGTCACCGGAGCGTCACGTATCGGCGGGAAATAGCTAAGGGCGTGTCTTGCAAGCTCATCCAGAGCTGGCCAATAGGAAGAGTCCGGTATGCCGAGTGGGGGCGCTCTGTGGTGCAGCCGGTAGAAGCTGCGGTTGTTCGGTGTAAACATAGGCCAGGCTTGTCATGCTGGCACAGCTTGCTGTATTGGCGACATTCATTCATAGACACATTGCTGAGCCAAGTGCTGCATCCTTCTCGTCCATTGCCTTATGATAGAAAGATGTGTGTTCCATAGACTTCACACTAATGCCACTTTGGACGTTGAACTTGCATCCCATGTATTTGAATGGGTGCGTTTTATTGACAATACTCAAGTCGCAGAGACAAAAAAAAAAATAGTTCCTGCACTACTTTTGTGCGACTCTCTGCACCTTGATCCCATCTGTTGTCACATCAGTATAGATAAGAATGTTACTTGGATCCTTAACCGTCTTCTACCTGGATATTCTTGCTGCTTAAAAACTTCCTCCCTGTCTCTTTTTTTCTGAATTGTTTTTGTGTTTTGTTCAATTAACTTTATTGCTGATTTAAAATAGAACTTCCTCCCCAGCGCATCCCATTCACACGTGAGCGTAGCGGAAACACGTTTTTTACACCTAGACGCGCATCGGGCAGCCAATTCACTTGAACAAATGCCTCGTAGTAGCGGAAGAACCCTTTCGGTCGGGGAGCGGCGCACATTTTGGTGCATTTTGAAGCACGTTTTGTCACGCAGGAAAATACACGTCTGCTAACCACGATTGGGTTGTCACTAAAGCAGAGCTCCAACCAAAAGGGGAAGCTCTGCTTGTTTGCTTCCCCCTCCCTCCGCTGCCATATTCGGCACCTTTTCGGGGTGGAGAGCAGGTACCTGTTTTTGACAGGTACCCATCCCCACTTTTCGGAGACCTCACCGTGGCGAGATCGCCTGGCAGTTTGCCCCTCCTCCATCCACCACCACCGGGCTATTTAGAAAGCGCAGCACGCTTCGTGCATGTGCAGTGGGGAACCGGGTGTGGACTGCCAGTTTCCCTTAGGATCCTTTCACCAAGGATGAGCTCCTGCGTGTTCGCACACTCCGCGTGCCGAGACATTTCCTGATCTCTGCAGCCGCACATCGGGAAAATGTCTCACTGCCTGTGATTAGCGCAGCGCCGTGCCAACTTCCTGGCGGGCTCGGCACGTGGAGTGTGTGAACACACCGGAGCTCATCCTTACCTTTCACACAGGTAGTCTGCCTGGCGGACTCCACCTTGCTCAGCAGGGGATCGATCCGCTGAGCAGGCAGATGACAGGTCCATCTTCGCTTACTGTGTGGAGATGGACCTGTCAGAGCCCCGCTCTCCTCTATGGCAGATCAGATGAGGACGGAGCGCCTGTCCGTTTTAATTCGATCCATCAGATGAATGGAAAATAGGGTCACCATCTGTCTGGATTTCACGGACAGGATCGGATAGCAGCGGACATGTCAGTGCTGAGATCCCCGGCTCCATAGGAGTGAATGGAGGCTCTGAGCAGGTCCACCTGAAAAACTGACAGGCAGACCTGATTGAAAAGCCCGTGTGAAAGGGGCCTAACCACAAATGGTGGCGGTAGGGTTGCCCCCTCATCCCTTTAAAACCAAACACATTTGACACAGGTTCTGTGGCTGATTAAGGTGGTAATTTAAAAGAGAAGTAAAGGTTTTTATTTTTTTGCCCATCATACTTACCTAGGTGGGGTCCGATGCTGCATCTGTCCCCTGCCGCCTCTTCACTGAGAACTAAGCCACAGATGGCTCAGTTCTCTCAGCTCCCCAAGCAGAGAGCTGCAGACTGTCAGTCAGCAGCTCTCTGCTCTGCCCCCCCCCGCTCACTTGAGCGCTGAGTTGTGGAGGAGCAGGGAGCAGCCGTCTCAGCGGCTCGCTGAGAGGCTGAGACGGGAATCAGTCCAGGCACCTGGCGGATCCAGACATTATTGTCATGATGACGCGGTGCCTGGACTGATTCCTGTGACATCAGCAGAGAGTGGACTTCAGACCGCTCTCTGCTGAAAACGGGTTACAGGAGTGCAAAACGAATTGCACTCCTGTGACCCATAGGAGAAGCCCAGCCAAATGAGCTCAGGCTGGACTTCTCCTTTAAACTCACTTGGTGCCTTATCTGCAATAAATCAGCCTTAGAACTTGTGTAATATATGTGTGTTTGGGTTTAAGTGGATGAGGTGGCAAACCTAGGTGGTGGCAGCAGCACTCGAGAGCCGATTGAGAAATCGGCTGGGGTGCCGACACAGCTTGATCGCTGGACAGGTAAGCAGACACATGTTTTGCTGCATGACAAAACATACTACAAAGGCGCCAAAATGCGCACTGAATAAACGTGATACTTCATGCCGAAAAATGTTCTAGAGCTACTTTGGGGCATTTGCTGCGCATAGAGCAGCATATTCAAGTGAATTGGCTGCCCCATGTGTGATGCACATTTACACTTGAAAATCGTGCAAAAAAAAAAAAAAGGTGAGCGGGAACATACGTATCCGCTACGCTCAGGTGTGAATAGAATGTGCTTGGGAGAAAGTTTTTAAGCAGCAAGGATGACCAGAGAGGAGAGGTGAGGGTTAAAAAAACAAAAAAAACACTTATCCTTCAAAGTTGCAAAGGAATGCCTCTTATCAGTAAAGTTGCATTGAAGTTTTTTTGAAGTGGCAGGGAAGTGGTGCAGCAAAGTGGTGCTACTCTCATGTCGCACAAGTGTGAACCAGGGCTTAAAGCAGAACTAAACACTCCTATCCATTATAGCCATGGATGCTGCCATCTAATGCCGCATACACACGATTGCACATTCCGACAACAAAATCCATGTTTTTTTTTCCGACGGATGTTGGCTCAAACTTGTCTTGCATACACACGGTCACACAACGTTGGTCAGAAATTCCGAGTGTCAAGAACGCGGTGACGTACAACACGTACAGCGAGCCGAGAAAAATTAAGTTCAATAACCAGTGCGGCTTTTCTGCTTGATTCCGAGCATGCATAGTACTTTGTGCGTCAGAATTATCTAAACACGATCGGAATTTAAGACAACGGATTTTGTTGTTGGAAAATTTGAGAACCAGATCTCAAATTTTGTGTGACAGAAATTCCGATGGAGCCTACACACGGTCGGAATTTCAGACAAAAGGATCCCATTATCCAACATTATCCGTCGGAAAATCTGACCGTATGTACGGGGCATTAGTCTCTGTTTAATCTGCAGTTGCCATGGGGCTGCACATGTGATCAGTTATGACACCAGACATTTGATGGTTTGACAGTTCAGTTGAGATCACATGGAAAGGTGACAGTTACATTCTTGACAGGGCTTGAATGTAACTTTTTTGCACGAATGATCGTCCTTTTTTTTTGCATGCTAGTCTAATCGAAAAGAAGGGCTGTCCGATCAGGTCCGCCTGTCAGTTTTTCAGGCATACCTGAGAAGACATTCCATTCACCGCTATGGAGTGGTGGATATTTTTTAGAAGGATGGCGGTCCTATTTTTCATCCTTCTGGCGGATCGGATAGGATCGGGTGAATATGGACAGGCGGTCCATTTTTATCCGATCTCCCCATAGGAGTGAGCGGGACTGGGTCCACCTCTGCTCTGCACAGTGAGCAGAGACGGACCTAACATCTGTCTGCTCAGTGGGGATCAGCAGGACAATTCCCCACTGAGCAAGTGGAATCCGTATAACGGAGGCACACATATGAAAGGGGCCTAAGAGTTTATTAAAGTTACGAAAATTCTCGTACGTCAGAATAAAAATTTGGAAGTAATGTAACGTGTTGTAGTGTACTTGTATTGTATTTTTGAATGACACCTGTACTAATTAAACTGTAACTGATTCAATGAAAATGTTTTGTTCTGGTATCGTACGGGAAACATTTCTGTTATTTACCCATCGGATAATTTTGCATGAACTGTTCTGATCAGCTCCTGAAAGCTGTGTTCTAAGATCAGATTATCGTACTATAGTTTTGAAAGCGGTATTTTTGGTATGATCTTCTGATCGTGTGTACGGGCCTTCAGGGCTTGTTGACACTTGCAGTTGTGCTGTGTTTTTACCGCCTCACAACTGTTCCTTTGTTGCTGCCGAGGCAGCAGCCAGGGATGTACACACACGCTGTGGCCACAATGCTTTGCTTTGTAGTCACAGTGTGAATTTTACCCCCATCACACTCGGCGGGTGGTACTGCCTGTCAAGCACAACCCTTTCAAGGGAATAGGTCTGGTGGTTGCAGCGCAGTTGTCCGGTAATTTGGATATTTAAGCAAGTGGTGAGGCAATACAGCGCCTCATCACCGCCTGTCTTTTGCTGTCCTAAGAGTGATCCAAATGCAGATTACACTTCAGACAGCAAAGCAAATGTAAATGAGGACTCACTCCCTATGGGCTTGCGGATGTAAATGGATGATCATCCATTTACATCCATGTCCATATAGGCTCTTTTTTTTAACCAGTTCCCACCCGACCTATGGCCAAATGATGCCGGCACTGGCCTCTCGTCAATCCGGGTGGACGTCATATGTCATCCTCCCGAATCGCGCCCCGTGCAGGGCAACACAGCAGTGCGATTCGTCACACCATACGGCAGGTGTTGGCAGGGGCGGGTGGAGACAATGAGGTGCAGGCACTAGAAAAGAGTAGATGGGAAGGGTAGAGGGGAAAGTGCCAGGGAGGCTGATCCTGGGCTTGAACATCCCAATAAGTGCGCTCCGTTGAGTGACATTGGTGAAACCAGTCAGGGACCAGCAGTGCTGGAGCTGAGGGACTCTCCTAGCTGCCAGGGGAAGAACTCCTCCAGTGATAGTGGGGGGGTGCCGAAGGGAAAGGATAGACAATTTCTGGTGGTAGGGGGGTTGATTTTTAGAAGGACAGAGAGGGCAATCTGACAAAGACCTGAAGCACTGAACTGTATGCTGTCTACCGGGCGATCAGGTTCGGCACATCACAGATCTGGTGGACAGATTACTGGGAGGGGCTGGGGAAGACCCCGCTGTCATGGTGCACGTTGGCACCAATGACAAAGTCAGAGACAGATGGAGTGTCCTATAGAACATTTTTAGGGGCTTAGGAGCTAAATTGAGGAAAAGGACCTCCAAGGTAGTATTCTCAGAAATACTACCGGTACGTCGAGCCACATCAGAAAGGCAGAGGGAGATTAGGTAAGTAAACAAGTGGCTGAGGAGCTGGTGTAGTAAAGAGGGGTTTGGGTTCCTGGAGAACTGGGCTGACTTCTAAGTCGGTCACCAGTTTTATAGAAGGGACAGACTGCACCTAAATGAGGAGGGTGAAGATGACTGAAAGTTAGAGGGGCTTTTAAACTAGGCGACGGGGGGGAGGGTCCGGAGGTAGAGATAGTCAGCGCGGAACATATTCCAGAGGGTAGTATTGGGGGCATTAGTGGTAGGTTGACTAAAGCATATAAACCCGAGGTAAGTGTAGTAACAAGTCCTATTTGCAATCTCGGAACACCCAATAAGAGTACAATGCCAGGAGCCTGGCAGACAAGATGGGAGAACTAGAGATACTGTTGTACGAGGAGGATTTAGATTTTATGGGAATTTCAGAGACTTGGTTCAACAGCTCTCATGATTGGCTGGCAACCATTCAAAGGTATTCCCTTTTATCACAGGGATAGAGAGGGTAAAAAAAAGGGGAGGGGTATGCCTGTATATCTAGAATAATGTACAAGTACATTTTGTTAAGCGCTGCGCAAACTGTTGGCGCTATATAAAACCTGTATAATAATAATAAGTGAATGTAAGAGATGACATCAATAAGGGAGCTAGGGAGGAGGTGGAATCCTTATGGGTAGGGCTCCAAAGTGATGAAACTAAGGGGAAAATAATACTGGGAGCATGCTATAGGCCCCCTAACCTGAGGGAGGAGGGGGAGACAGGCCTCGTATCACAGTTTGGATTAGCAGCAAGGATGGGAATTGCCATCATAATGGGGGATTTTAATTATCCAGACATAGACTGGGCGGAAGGAACCGCACATTCGTCTAAGGCTCGCCAGTTCCTAAATGTCTTGCAGGACAATTTCATGGTAGATGCACCAACTAGAAAAAAAGCATTACTAGACCTACTGATTACCAACAATACAGACCTGATCACGGATGTGGCAATAAGGGGAAATTTAGGAAACAGCAATCACAGGTCAATTGGCTTCAGTATAAGTCACACAAATAGGAAACATAAGGGGAATACAAAGATACTGAATTTCAAAAGGGCCAACTTCCTTAAACTACGAACCTTGCTAGAAGATATAAATTGGGATAAAATCCCAACAGCGGAGGAGAGCAAAAAAAAATCCCAAGAAATTCTTTACGTATATAAACAGTAACAAATGGACGACAGACCATATTGAATGAAGAAGGAAATCTGGTTACAAAAGATGGGGAGATGGCGAACGTATTGAATTTATTCTTCTCCTCAGTCTTCACGAGGGAATCGGGGGGGCTTCAGTAACCAAAACTGCAGTGTTTATCCTTATGACACATCACAGGAAGCACCTCCATGGCTAACAGAGGACAGAATTAGAAATAGACTTGGAAAACTTAACATTAATAAGTCACCGGGACCAGATAGCTTGCACCCGAGGGCACTTAGGGAGCTCAGTCAAGTAATTGCCAGACCATTGTCCTTAATTTTTACAGACAGTCTACTGACTGGAATGGTACCAGCTGATTGGAGAAAAGCCAATGTAGCACCAATATTTAAAAAAGGGACAAAATACATCCCTGGGAATTACAGCCCAGTTAGCCTAACATCAATAGTATGCAAGCTCTTGGAGGGGGTGATAAGGGACTATATACAAGATTTTAGTAATGAAAACGGTATCATTAGCAGTAATCAGCATGGATTCATGAAGAATCATTCTTGTCAAACCAATCTATTAACCTTCTATGAGGAGGTGAGTTGCCATCTAGATAAAGGAAGGCCCGTAGATGTGGTGTATCTGGATTTTGCAAAAGCATTTGACACAGTTCCCCATAAACCCCATAAACTAAAAATGCATGCAGTGTTTTCCATGTATTCCAATGGCTCTAGTTCACACCAGTGCAGTCAGTTTCTGATCACTTTCCAGTGCAGAAAAAAAAGTAGAGCATGCTGCATTTTTTCCTGCACAGAACTGTACTGGAACCTAGCAAGTTGTATCAAAAATACACAGGAACTGCGTGTGGTGTGAACTGTAATCAAAAACTGATCCGGAACGTATGAGTGCACCTTTTGTGGTGTGAACTGGCCCTAAAAATGCATGCACAGTGTTTTCTATGTATTCCAATGGCTCTAGTTCACAGAAGTGCAGTCAGTTCCAGTCAGTTTCCGGTGCAGAAACTGACTGCATTGGTGTGAACTATAGCCATTGGAATACATGGAAAACACTCTGCATACATTTTTAGTGCAGAAAAAAGTGCACGGAACTGCATCTGGTGTGAACTAGCACTTAGGGCCAGTTCACATCACATGCAGTCCAGTAGGTTTTGTTCTGCATCAAAAACGCATGGAAATTAGGTTATATGGTTTCCAATGGCATAGTTCACACCAGTGCAGTCAGTTCCAGGGCTTTGCGGGACCAGAAAAAAAAAAGTAGAACATGCTGAATTTTTCCTGCACTGGACTGTACTGGAACGCATTCAAACGCATAAAAAATGCACTGGAATGGATCAAAAATGCACTGGACCCTTGTATAGTGAAAAAAACAGGATAAAAAGCATCTGGAATGCATCCAAAATCGCATTTAAAATACACCGAAACGCATCTAAAATGCGTTAAAAAACACGCATGCAGAAACGCATCCGGAGTGCGTTTTTTTTTTTTTTTTGTGGTGTGAACCAGCCCTTAGTGCAGAAAAAACACGTACAGAACTGCATTCGGTGTGAACTAGCACCTAAGGTGGAAAAAGTTCTGAAATTATGTCTCAATTTTTTACATCAAAGAAACCTGACATTTTAACAGTGTAGACTTTTTATATCCACTATATATGATGATGCTGTAGTGCACTGGTGACAGTATTTTTTAAAAAAAATTAGATTTTTTTTAAAATTCTTAATTTTTCCAAAAAATCATGACAAAAAATTACAACTCCAAAAAACGTGCCTTTTATAATGGGGTAAAAGTGCCAGGCATTGAATTTTGTTAAAGGGAGAAAGGCTGCATCATTTTAGATAGATCTGAATGGATGTAAAATAATGCCATCTGTTCCATTTATGTCTGCTTTTAGGCAAGAAACATTTTTGGTTATACTTTTGTTGCTTATGATTGGTTTACGGAACAAATACAAAAAAAAAAAACGGATGCAAAAGCAGATGCAGACTGATCCGAACTGAAGATGGACAAGCAAACTGATGTAAACTGAATACATCCATATTCATTATTTTTTTTCTCAGTAAAAAAACGTGACTGAACTGATGACACCACTGTGCGGATTGTAGCAGCAGCAATCTTCTGATTGCTGCTGGGGCTGTGAGAGATTAGGTGCAGCCGCCATCCCCATTTACTACAATAAGTAAAAAGTGTTGCACTATAATAAACATAAAACCGATAAAAGTGACCAGACAAAAAAAAGTGAGCAGTTCAAAATATTCCACAGTGAATAAATTTTATAGGTGATCAGTTCCCTTTAAAAAGGCATAACAATCTTCTCTCTTCATCCAGTATCACCAGTGAACCTGTCACCACAGTGACAATATGTAAGCGCTTTCATTGCTCGGCTACAGCAGCAGCTTTCAACTTAGATCACAATGCTGTTCCTCTCCACCGCTCATCAGATAGATGGTAAAAGCAGCACAGGCAAATAAAGACATGTCAAGGCAAGCAAACAAACACTTCTTATAGTGTAGATATCATCAAGACCATTTATTTAACCCAAAACCGCACTTACAAGTACAAAAACAACATGCACTTATCAATATAGTCACCAAGCCAGCAACAATCACAGCAACTTCTGGTTCCTATACGCCATGACGTCACAGGGAAGGCTCTGCCCTTCATCATAAACAGACATCTTCCGGGGTTTGTTCACTGTGGAATATTTTGAACTGATCTAATTTTTGTTTTTCTGGTCACTTTTATCAGTTTTATGTTTATAGCGCAACACTTTTTACTTATTGTGACTTATTGGAGAGGATATCCTATTTTCTGTTTGCTGATCACTGTATCATTTGTGCACAATTTTGCGCGGTTTCCATTCATGAAAGTGACGCGGCGGCCGCATTTATTGGCAGCTGTCTGCATAGCCAGCGATTACCTGCGGTGATTGCTGCTGGACAAACTTTTGGTGCGTCCAGCCCTGTCCCAGGTAATCGCTGGCTGTGCAGAGAGCCGTGAATAACTGCAACCACTGGTGACCTGTCATTATAGTGAATGGGGCCTGCGGCTGGACCTAGCCTCTCAGAGCCACAGCTCTGAAATCTTGTTGCTGCAATTCACACTGGTGTGAATGTTACCTTATTTTATTCAAGTATGTTTCACAGGGGCATTCCGGTAGTCCATTTTCAGATAAAAAAAGACAGTAATTTATTCCTATGGGCTTGTCGATGTGAACGAATCATTCGTTTAAACTTGTCTACATCTGTATCTGTCGGGTCTGTTTTTTTAAATGGAACAAGGCTGCATTCTTGAATCTAAACAGATGTAAATAGATGCCAGATGTTTATGTCTGTTTTTTTTTGTTTATACTTTTGTCACCTGTGATTGGTATCTGCAGCAAAAAAAATGATGAACTGAAGACAGATGTGCAAACTGATTCCATATTCAACAGTTTTCCCAACTCATCTTCCAGGACAGCTACTTGTGAGATGATTGGCTCCACCTTCAACAGAAAACACAAACTGTAACAAAAAAAATCCCCTCTCCAACTATCCTGGAGTACACTTTATCATGTGTGTTTTGTTTCCCCTTCCTCAGATAATTGTGGTTGTTGGCACCCGCCCCTAGGTGACTAGGTCTTGGTGTTCCTGGTTAGGTTGCATACCTGAGGATTTTTTACCCTGAAGACATGTGCTGGACCTTGCCACTTGACTGATGCAGGCAACTTCCAGCAGCTCATTGCTTTTATGGCCTGTTCCTTCTGATGCAGTAGTGGTACTGTTTATCATTGGTCCCTTTGGGGGTTTCTTCACACATTTTTTTTGTCTGTATAGCACCTCTGGGCAAATCTCCTTTATGATAAGCCAAGGAAGACCAAGATGACGCTGGCTCTGTTCCGGCATTGGATGATGACACGCTTCCCTGTGTGCAGTATGTGCTCTTCTGCCCAGCCACCCAAAAGTACAGGCATCCATTTCCAGTGCCATTCTGTTCTGCCATTCTCCTAAAGAATCCCCTCTCTATGGAGCAAGGTGGGGAGCCTTTAGGGAGCAATGTCGCCTCTTGGGCAGACTAGATTTTGGTCTACCTCCTACTTTCTGTGCTACACTTTCTAACACAAGCCCATACCAAGTACCTTTTTAAATGTTTGCTTTAGGTTGCTGGGCTGCTAGCAAGGCTTTTCTACTCGTATTTTTGAGGTAGTCTAGCCTATTAAGAATGTGGAGGTTGTAAATTTAGGCTTTCTGATTTTATATAGCAAGTTTTATATTAGAAATGTATCCTGCTCAGACTAGGATTAAAATCTGCCATTTGCATAAGGGTTTCTATGATGTCCATGTATAAGGATATTGTAGAACCCTCCTAAAATTGGTTGCTAGAGAGGCCCAGGTAAATTGTAGTCTTTTTGGCTCCTCTGTGGGCATTGGAGCAGTACGTGATTGTTTTTGACTGCTCTGGGTCTCACTGGCTCAACTACTTCTCCTTGCCTTCTAGTAGGTTCTAGAATGTAGTGGGCTGTAAAAGGCAGACCCTTGGCCTGAATATTAATGCAGTCTCAGCCAATCTTTGAGGGGAGTGCACAGTAGGTGGCTAGGGAGGGCATAAAAGGTTTGGGGCCTGGAGCAGCAGTGTCCTTGTCCAGGTAGAGAAGAACCCAACCTGAAGGGCTACTGCCCTTCTGGGCAGGACAGCTGAAGTTGAAGAAGTTCACTGAGGTCCCAGCTCAGTGGCAGCTGGTGGGACTATTGTTCGGAATCATCGAGGTCCCAGCATGGTGGGAGCTAGGGGCCTATTTTCTGAAAGCAGTCAGAGCCAAATCATGGGGGTTTACTGAGGGTCTGGTCAATATTGGACAGGGGGTATCCAAGTATCTGGGGACACTGTGAGTAGAGGCTGGAAGTCGAATCTTAGTGACTATCTGCTGTTTTAATCCCTTGAGTGACTGTTTGTGTTGCTGAAGTGGGAGCCCCAGGATTGCTTGTGTTTCTAGTCTCTGCCAAGAGGGAGGCTTCCCTGAAAAGAGTAAACAGAATAGAGAGTGTCCTCTGGTTACTTTGTGCACTAAATTTAAATTATCCCTGCTTCCCTGCCCCACAACCAATTTCTACCAGCATTAAAGCCTTAAAAGACATCCCTTGCTTGGTCATCAAGTAGAGAGACTATCCACTATCCATTTAGGCAGCCAGTGGCTTGGCTGCCTATATACTGTACCTGAATGGAAAGAGAACCTGGGGCAAATCAGCAGTACTGATAGTTTGTGCTAAAGTATGCTTCATCAAACTGATGGCCTTGGATTGTACACTTTCAGTTTTTGTTTATTTGCCTCACCTTGTAATGGTGAATTCTCATGTGGTGGCTGTAGTTTTCATTGTCATGACTAATTGATTACACCATGTCAATCCATGGATCTTCTACCCTGTCCCTATTTCACCAGAGGGACAAACAATTTCTTTTGGATCATGCATGCATTGCCTCTGTGTGCATGACACATGTTTTATGAAACAAACATCTCTCACAGCAAGATGAACTCTGTTAATTGCTTTCACCTGCACCCAATCTAACCTCATCAAACCACAGCACTAGACTGGAAGCCCCAGGGATTGCGGGATTTGTAGTCTCTTCACAGGAGGTGTCAGTCATTAGCCTACAGGCAGAGGACATGCATTAACCTGTGCAGTGCCACCCAGCCTACATTTGGTTTCAAAGAAACAGAAACATCTGACACTGGAATGTGAAGATGTATTCTACTACTGTATAGACTGTCTGTACAGACCAGCAAATGACATAATGAATCTGCGTGGTCATTGTGCATCTTAGACTGGTAAATGCAGGTAGGTAGATTTATAATGCCTTTAAAGGGGGTTACGGTTGGGGGTATCTCCTCCAATATCTCTTCTATACCCCTAGTGATCAGGAAGATCGACCAAGAAGAAGTCATTTTGATAGCCCCATGGGTCCAAAAAGGAACTGGTTCTCAGCTCTGAGGTCTCTGGCAGTTGGTTCTCCGGCAGTTGGTTCTCCATGGATTCTACAGAGGAAGATTCTAGAGAAAAGAGGATGCTTGGAAAGGAGCATTAATACCTTTCTCCTTAGCCATAAAGTGAATACCAGGGAACAATATACTAAAGTTTGGAAGTCATTTTGATTTTAGGCAAAAAGGAATTGGCATACATTCATATTTCATTCCTGCAGTTCTCGATTAACTCCAGAAATTAAAAAAAGCAGTACACAAAGTGCACATGGTAGCCCTTTCGGGTTTTCTGTAAATTAGATTAACAGAGATTTATTCAGCTTCTAGTTTTATATAGTGGTCCCATCAAGGACCCAGTGCCCCCTAGAGTACCATGGCCTGATGGATTACAGATACTATTATTTCATTCATCCATTCTGTCTACTTACTACCTGCTAGAATTAGAGCTCACTTCTCTTTTCAAAACAAGGTTTTTATTAAACAATATACATATTCAATATAACATTGTGTATTCAAGATGCAATACATCAAATACATGTAAAATACAACATTAGATCAAAAAGCTCCTATTAAGAAAAATATGTCGATTCCCATGTATCAGTAGAGGTGATACTTAAAGTAAACTTTTGTATAGCATTTCTAAGAAGGTTAAGGCACTATTCATACACAAGTTTCCGCAGCTTGTAATCAACAGTCCCAAATATTGTTGTATTTAGATGGGCATCCTCTGTTAATATACAGGAATTTTTTATGCGGTAACGTATTGTTTATTTCTATCATTAAATCATTAAAGCGAGGAGGTAACTGTGTCATCCATTGTCTGGCTATGATTTTCCTAGTCGAAAATAGTGTTTCATGCAAAAAAACCTTGGTGAATTTATCAAGTTCTGAGTCAGGGAATATCCCCAGCAGACATTGTTTTGGGTTTAGGGTAAGAGGGGAGCCCATGGCATCGTGCAGAACATCCACTATCTGCTTCCAGAAACCCTGTATATGTGGGCAAGCTCATAATAAATGAAAGAACATACCTAATTCTCGGGAACACATCAAACAGGTGATGGATTGCCCCCTTTGAAATCTTGCCAGTCTCAAAAAGGTGAGTTATGCACGATGCAGAATGTAAATCTGGGACAATCTATCAGAGTTAAGGCGAGACAGGTTTAAGGTATCCAATGCCTCGTTCCATTCTTCTGAGCTCAATTCTCAAGGTCGATGGCTGCAGCAGAAGCATGGGTAGGTGTTTCATGGGAAGAAATCTCTTTATACTGCAATATAATCCTCAAGCCATACTTTCGGGAAGTGCTACCATGTAGAAATGTTGTCCAGCGAGAACTTGTCCTTCAGAAGGAAGGTGTTGCAGGCATTAACCCCCTCCCCCAAGGTATGTTTACTTGTTTATCTTCTCAACTAGCTGTCCTGGAAGCTGAGTTGGGAAAACCATGGTTACACTTACTGGTAACGGTATATCCGAGAATCTTCCAGGACAGCGTCCATATTCCCATCCAGATGTTTTTGGTTTAAAATGATGACGTTAGAAATTGTTGCATTTTTACCTAAAAATTCCTCTTTTGTACATTTGTGAAAGTTCTTTTTTTACAACTATTGAGAATGAGGGAAAGGGAGGGGATTTTTAATCTTTGTGGTATGCACTTCTTGTTGAATGTGAAGCCAATCCTCTCTCACATACTGTTACTGGTAAGTCTAACCATGTTTTTTGCTTAGCAAAAAACATGACTGAACTGATGACACCTGTATGAAAGGACGCTTACCCAAACACGTTCTTTCTATTGCTTTCAGCTCGCTTTTTTTTTTGCTGTGATTTGACTTCCTGTTAGAGGGTAGCTGTTCTTCATGGTCCCACTATATGGAGGAATGTAGCCACCTTCTCTTGCTTCCAAGAGATGGATTATAGATATGAGATAAAGTGTATGGAGTGGTGTACAGTACATGACCACAACTAATGTCCGCTGCTCATTCCAAATGTATGGAAATGAGAGGGGAAGGAGAGGTTAGGGAGCTCAGAGAGGACATTTTAAACGGGGCAGAAAAACACAGTAAGAAGAAACTATTTAACTAAAATCTCAGGGCAACGTCCGCAAAGTGGTCCACCTCATACACCTCCTACATAAGTGGAAAATGACTGGGTTCCTACTCTCTTTGGACCTCCTACAAAGCTTTTGACTCCCTGTCATGGGAATATTTGCAATTTATACTGTCTCGCTGGGGGTTTAGGGAAGCCATCTTAGCCTGGTTCAAGGCCCTGTATTTGACCCCTTCTGCTTTGGTAAAATATGTAGGGTTCTTCTCTCCCTGCTCTCTTCATCCTGGCGCTAGAACCCCTGGCGATGGCTCTCTGGGCTGACCGGAATATCTTGGTAATGCCTTATGCAGGCAATGGGTATAAGCTTAACCTCTTTGCAGATGATGTCCTATTGATATATATATATATATATATATATATATATATATATATATATATATATATATATATATATATATATATATATATATATATATATATATATATTTATATATATATATATTTATATTATCTCACACACATACAGTGGGAACGGAAAGTATTCAGACCCCCTTAAATATTTCGCTCTTTGTTTTATATTGATTACATCCATTTGCTAAAATCATTTAAGTTAATTAATTTTCCTCATTAATGTACACACATCACCCCATATTGACAGAAAAACACAGAATTGTTGACATTTTTGCACATTTATTAAACAAGAAAAACGGAAATATCACATGGTCCTACGTATTCAGACCCTTTGCTGTGCCACTCATTTATTTAACTCAGGTGCTGTCCATTTCTTCTGATCATCCTTGAGAT
Source organism: Lithobates clamitans (assembly GCA_037952925.1). NCBI lineage: Eukaryota > Metazoa > Chordata > Amphibia > Anura > Ranidae > Lithobates > Lithobates clamitans. The sequence continues at coordinate 1,135,040 of JBBGZY010000266.1, read as the reverse complement.
GGTTTTACACCTTCATTTGCGGCCAGCTGTGTTTAATTATACTGATTGGACTTGATTAGGAAAGCCACACACCTGTCTATATAATACCTTACAGCTCACAGTGCATGTCAGAGCAAATGAGAATCATGAGGTCAAAGGAACTGCCTGACGAGCTCAGAGACAGAATTATGGCAAGGCACAGATCTGGCCAAGGTTACAAAAAAATGTCTGCTGCACTTTAGGTTCCTAAGAGCACAGTGGCCTCCATAATCCTTAAATTCAAGACGTTTGGGAGGACCAGAACCCTTTCTAGAGCTGGTCGTCCGGCCAAACTGAGCTATCGGGGGGAGAAGAGCCTTGGTGAGAGAGGTAAAGAAGAACCCAAAGATCACTGTGGCTGAGCTCCAGAGATGCAGTCGGGAGATGGGAGAAAGTTGTAGAAAATCAACCATCACTGCAGCCCTCCACCAGTCAGGGCTTTATGGCAGAGTGACCTTTTGGAAGCCTCTCCTCAGTGCAAGACACATGAAAGCCCGCATGAAGTTTGCTAAAAAAACACCTGAAGGACTCCAAGATGGTGAGAAATAAGATTCTCTGGTCTGATGAGACAAGATAGGACTTTTTGGCCTTAATTCTTAGCGGTATGTGTGGAGAAAACCAGGCACTGCACATCAAATGTCCAATACAGTCCCAACAGTGAAGCATGGTGGTGGCAGCATCATGCTGTGGGGGTGTTTTTCAGCTGCAGGGACAGGACGACTGGTTGCAATTGAGAGAAAGATGAATGCGGCCAAGTACAGGGATATCCTGGACGAAAACCTTCTCCAGAGTGCTCAGGACCTCAGACTGGGCCGAAGGTTTAACTTCCAACAAGACAATGACCCTAAGCACACAGCTAAAATAATGAAGGGGTGGCTTCACAACAACTCCATGACTGTTCTTGAATAGCCCAGCCAGAGCCCTGACTTAAACCCAATTGAGCATCTCTGGAGAGACTTAAAAATGGCTGTCCACCAACGTTTATCATCCAACCTGACAGAACTGGAGAGGATCTGCAAGGAGGAATGGTAGAGGATCCCCAAATCGGGGTGTGAAAAACTTGTTGCATCTTTCCCAAAAAGACTCATGGCTGTATCAGATCAAAAGGGTGCTTCTACTAAATACTGAGCAAAGGGTCTGAATACTTAGGACCATGTGATATTTCAGTTTTTCTTTTTTAATAAATCTGCAAAAACTTCAACAATTCTTTGTTTTTCTGTCAATATGGGGTGCTGTGTGTACATTAATGAGGAAAAAAATGAACTTGGCAAATGGCTGCAATATAACAAAGAGTGAAAAATTTAAGGGGGTCTGAATACTTTCCGTCCCCACTGTGTGTGTGTGTGTGCATGTGTGTGTGTGTGTGTGTGTGTGTGTATATATATGTATATATATATATATATATATATATATATATATATATATATATATAATAGTAACCTGGGGGACAGGTGGCAGGTACAAAGCTCCCTGGGATGAGCAGTCTTTCAGGCACAGATGCCAAATCCAGTGAAGTATTGACAAAACAGTGCGGTGTTTATTTGTGATATATACAAGTCTATATACAGGTGTACAGTGTTCCAAAAAAAACCCAAATAGGAACAAAAATAGCCAAAACAAAACCTAGCCGTGTTTCGGCACTAACTAAACAATATTTACAGATCCTAACTACCAGGCTGAGCAAGCCTACAGCTTGTCAGCTTCCACATACCTTTTTGCTCTCCTACACAGAAGTTGTCTGAGTATCCCAGGCCAAGAGCAAAGGCTGTCTAGCTCAGGTGAGCTTAAATTAGCCTGGGGGAGAGGACCAAGACCTGAACTGGACCATGGATCAGAGATCCCTGAACCTGTATGAGAGGAGCCTGGGAGATGTATAAACCCCGAACAGGACTTTTCCTGGCTCTCTCTGGGACGCTCTGCTACATATCCTCCCCCCTGTTTCAACCCCAGGGTTGGAACACCTGTAGCCCAACAGGAGTGAACACGGGACAGGGCATCTACATTCCCCATCTCAACACCTGGCCTGTGTTTTACAGTGAATGAGTAATCCTGTAGAGCCAAAAACCACCGGTTCACCCGTCTATTAGTCTCCTTCTTTTGGGCCATCCATTTCAGAGGAGCATGGTCAGTTATTAACTCAAACTGGCGTCCTAACAAATAGTACCTGAGTGCATCCACGGCCCACTTTATGGCTAAACACTCCTTTTCAATGACTGCATACCTTTGCTCATGGTCATTGAGCTTTCTGCTTAGGTACACCACAGCGTGTTCTTCCCCATTGTGTACCTGTGATAGTACTGCCCCGATACCAACATCAGACGCATCCGTCTGAACCAAAAAATCTTTGGAGAAATCGGGGGAGTACAATACTGGTTGTGCACAAAGAGCCTTCTTCAGGACTTGGAAAGATTCCTCTGCTACTGAGGGCCATTTCACCATTACAGAGTCTTTCCCTTTCGTAAGGTCTGTCAGTGGGGCAGCTATAGTTGCAAAATTTGGGATAAATCTTCTATAATACCCCGCAATGCCAAGAAAGGCCCTGACCTGCTTCTTGTTTGCAGGACGTGGCCATTCCTGGATGGCTTCTATTTTATTCACTTGAGGTTTTATGACACCACGCCCAATAGTGTAGCCCAAATACCTGGCTTCCTCTAGACCAATGGCACATTTTTTTGGATTTGCTGTAAAACCTTCTTTGAAGAGGGAATCGAGGACAGCCTGGACACGGGGCAAGTGAGACTCCCAGTCAATGCTATGTACCACTATGTCATCTAGATATGCTGCTGCATTTTGTCGGTGGGGTCTTAGAGTCCTGTCCATGGCCCTCTGAAATGTGGCAGGGGCATTTTGCAACCCAAAAGGCATTTTTTTATATTGAAAGGAACCCTCCGGGGTCACAAATGCAGTCTTCTCTTTGGCGCTACCAGTCAGGGGTATTTGCCAATAACCTTTTGTCCAAAGTGGTCAGATAGCGAGCCTTGCCAAGTCGGTCTATAAGTTCGTCCACTCTGGGCATTGGGTACGTGTCAAACTTTGTCACTGCATTAAGCTTCCTGAAGTCATTACAGAACCTCCAAGTGCCATCCGGTTTTGGGACTAACACGATGGGGCTAGACCAGTCACTATTGGATTTCTCAATAACATCTAGCTCCAACATTCTTTTAACTTCCTCACTGATGTCCTTTCTCCTCGCTTCAGGAATTCGGTAAGGTTTGAGCTTGACACGGACCCCAGGTTCAGTAACAATATCATGCTGAACTGCTGAAGTCATGCCAGGTAACTCTGAAAATTTCTCTCTCTTTCTTATCAGGAATTCTCTAGTTTTCTGCTTTTGAGAATATGACAGGGTGTCTGGAATTGTGACCTCAGGGATCAGAGGGGACTCAGTACCCTTAGGCGTTACTGGGAGGGACCTCGCAGTTAACGCCAGTCTATCCTTCCAGGGCTTTAGCAGGTTTATGTGGTAAATCTGTTCGGGCTTCCTTTTTTCTGGTTGATATATTTTGTAATTGACCTCCCCAACTCTTTCAATTACTTCAAAGGGACCCTGCCACTTAGCCAGGAACTTGCTCTCAACAGTGGGAACTAACACCAGGACCCTATCACCAGGTGAGAAAACACGGAGTTGGGCCCCCCTGTTGTATATCCTCTGTTGAGCTGTTTGGGCCTGCAGTAAGTGTTCTTTTACCATCGGCATGATTGCTGCAATCCTGTCCTGCATTTGAGCGATATGCTCAATGACACTTTTATGGGGTGTCTGCTCCCCCTCCCAAGTTTCTTTGGCTATGTCCAAGAGTCCCCGAGGGTGTCTCCCATAAAGCAACTCAAAGGGAGAATACCCCGTGGAGGACTGGGAACTTCCCTGATGTCAAACATCAAGTATGGTATCAGGAAGTCCCAGTTTTTCCCATCCTTGTCAACAACCTTTTTTAACATGCTCTTTAATGTTTTATTGAAGCGTTCCACCAAGCCATCCGTTTGAGGATGGTACACCGAGGTTCGCAATTGCGTCACCTTAAATAACTTGCACAGCTCTCTAGTTATTCGTGACATAAATGGGGTGCCCTGGTCTGTAAGGACTTCTTTAGGGATTCCAACATGACTGAACACCATAAACAGCTCTTTGGCAATGTTTTTAGCAGACGCGGTGCGTAAGGGAATGGCCTCTGGGTAACGGGTAGCATAATCCATGATTATGAGGCTATGCTGATGACCTCGGGCAGACTTGGGGAGTGGACCTACAAGGTCCATGGCAATCCTCTCAAAGGGCACTTCAATAATGGGCAAGGGCACTAAAGGACTTCGGAAGTGGGGTAGTGGGGCTGACATCTGACACACAGGACAGGATTGACAATAATTCTCAATATCCTTCTGTATCCCAGGCCAATAAAACCTGCGCAACACCCTTTTCAGTAGTTTTCTCAACCCCTAAATGACCTCCTAGCAAGTGCCCATGGGCAAGTTCCAACACCACCCGTCTGTATGGCTTAGGGACCACCAACTGTTCAACCACTTCATCATTTTTTTTACATACACAATACATTAAATCCTCATTGCTGCTGAAATAAGGAAAACAGAGCCTGTCCCCTGATTTGACAGGTACATCATTAATCACCATTACATTTTCCCAGGCCCTGGCAAGGGTTGGGTCTTTTCTCTGCTCGGTACCAAAATTTTCCTTGTGTACATTAAGGTCAGCAAACTCCAACGTAGGTTCAGATTCAGCAGATGGCTGTCCAGCTCCACTGGTTGTGGGGACCTCCTCAGGCTCCTCCAGCTCTCCTGCCATAACTGAGAAAGCAAAACCCGTGGAGCACTGAGAAGAGTCCCCTGAACCCACATTGTCAGTAGCGCCCAGGAGTTCTGGCTCTGTCACCGAGTCAGCTACTGCGACCGGGTCGGGACGATCCCACAGTTCCCAAAACTTAGGGAAGTCCCTACCAACGATGGCCTCGTGCACCAAGTGGGGCACAAGTCCGACCGGATGGGTCACCGTACCTAAGCCAGTTTTAAACTGAACAGTGGCTATAGGATACTCGCGGGTATCCCCATGTATACAGATCACAGCAACTTTTTTAGCATGCAAATTCACATTTTCAACCATCTCAGCTGTAACCAAAGTCACTAGACTTCCAGAGTCCAGCAAGGCCGTAATAGGCTTATTATTAACAGTCATTTGGCACATGTGTTTTCCCATACTTGGTGCTGCAGCGCATGAAACAGCAGCAAACATAGACTGCCTTCTAATAGATAGATCACACTGTATTGGTTCATCTGTCAATGGACAGTTTGCTGCAACATGTCCTAGTTCTTGGCAACGAAAACACCTGATGTTTCCCCAGTTTGGTTTGCTGACAGGCAGTAGCTTCCCTTGTTTGGGATGCCAAACTTCAGTCCTGGCACCAAAAATCCTCCCCCCTATTTCCTTGCCATGCTTACCACCCACTTCCCCTGGAACAGTCTTACCGGTTAACCGGGGGAGACCGTGGCTTTGGGAGGAAAGTCCGTGCGGCTGTAGGGGTGGTGACCAGGTTCTCTGCAGCAAAGTACCTTTCAACAAGTTCCACGAGGTTGTCCGCCGACTTGGGGTCTCCTTGACTCACCCACTTCTGCAGAGGAACTGGTAGTGACCTCAGGAACTGGTCCATGACCACACGCTCCACTATTTGTGGTCCAGACAGGGACTCCGGCTGTAGCCATTTCCTCACCAAATGAATTAGGTCGAACATCTGCGATCTTGGGGGCCTCTCGTCTTGGAAGAACCAGCTGTGGACCCGCTGTGCTCGAACTGCCAAGGTGACACCAAGTCCTGCCAGGATTTCCCCCTTGACCTTTTCATAGTCTCCTGCTTCTGCTGACTCCAAATCATAGTAGGCCTTCTGCGATTCTCCAGACAGCAAGGGGGCGACCAGTCCTGCCCACTGTGTTTTGGGCCAACCTTCCTTCTCAGCGGTCCGTTCAAACGTTAAGAGAAAGGCCTCTGGATCATCATCTGCAGTCATTTTAGAAAGAAAGCGACCCACATGGATGGCTGAGGGCTTGTCTCCAACAACATTAACTTTAGCAGGTGACCACTGTGCTAGCGCCTTCACAACCGCAGCCAGGGTTTTCCTATCCTCTTTTGCATCAGTGGCTAGCTGTTCAAACAGCCTCTGCGATAGCTCCTGTACAGCACCAATCTGTTGGCACAGCGCCTTGGTTTGCTCCTGTGCAATAGCATTTGTTTGCTGCTGTGTAGCGTTTGTTTGCTGCTGTGTAGCGTTTGCTTGATGCAGTGCAGCGTTTGCTTGTTGCTGTGCAGCATTGGATATCACCAATTGTTTTAGGGTTTCCTCCATGTTTAGTCACTCTAGGTACTGGCCTTTTAAGTAGTAACTTACTACAGCTGGTCGCAGTCTCCACCATATGTAACCTGGGGGACAGGTGGCAGGTACAAAGCTCCCTGGGATGAGCAGTCTTTCAGGCACAGATACCAAATCCAGTGAAATGGTTTCAAAACAGTGCAGTGTTTATTTGTGATATATACAAGTCTATATACAGGTGCTGTACAGTGTTCCAAAAAAAACAAATAGGAACAAAAATAGCCAAAACAAAACCTAGCCGTGTCTCGGCACTAACTAAACAATATTTACAGATCCTAACTACCAGGCGGAGCAAGCCTACAGCTTGTCAGCTTCCACATACCTTTTTGCTCTCCTACACAGAAGTTGTCTGAGTATCCCAGGCCAAGAGCAAAGGCTGTCTGCTCAGGTGAGCTTAAATTAGCCTGGGGGAGAGGACCAAGACCTGAACTGGACCATGGATCAGAGATCCCTGAACCTGTATGAGAGGAGCCTGGGAGATGTATAAACCCCGAACAGGACTTTTCCTGGCTCTCTCTGGGACGCTCTGCTACTATATATATATATATATATATATATATATATATATATATATAATATATATAATATATATTTATTACAGTATTCCAGATATATAATATATATGGTATTTTCTGGGATTATCTGCTATTTTGGGATGTCTGTACCTATGACTATATTTACCGGTAATTGTTAGGTCTACATACTCATTGTTATGTTTGGGAACAAGTTGTACACTGACCATATTTTTTTTTTCAGGTAGTGGTACTGACTTTTATAGTTTGTGGTGTAAGTAGTAGGGGCTCATAGGTTCTTATCAGAAATAAAAAAAAAAAATATTGTACACCGCAATTAAGTCTATCTAGTGTGTATTTTACTACTCCATTTATTTATGCAGTACTTTTCTAACTGCTTCATATCCCAGTCACACAGCTAATCTAGTTGTGATTCTGGAAGTACTATTATTGGCTATTTGAAGTGATGATTTGCCAAACGGAATGAACGCAGTTTGATTTTCATAGGCTAACTAGATCATGCAAATCTGAGGGAAGCAAATAAATTGTTTTGACAAGTTAACTGAAAAAATGACATCGATGTCTAAGAGTAATACATATATGCAAACTAAGCTGTCATGTTTACAAATTTTTTATTTTTTTTTCCTGCTAGAGGAGAGTGTTGAGAGGAATACACAGCCAACATGATGTAATCAGAGTTATGTGCTTAAAATGTCTACTTGACACAGCAATTTGTAGCTTTGTGCTGAAAATGTTGCTATTTTTACACTGTGCTTGCCACTAGAATATGAATGCAGGATAATTCTAGGACATGGTACTTGTACTCCCCAGGGTTGTATCTCATGATAACAGTATACTGGGCAGTTAGCGACACTGCTAGTTGAGTTCTGGATACATTCCAGTTATATACAGGCATATTTATTGCATTGGCAACTCCCTTTTGGGTAGATGTTATTAGGTTTACTTACCTAATGGCAAAATACTGTATTTGATTTTATATTGTATACAGCTCTGGGTTACTTTAAAATGGTTCAATTGAATGAAGTATGTACTGATCTGAAGAAGGTCATAGAGTGGATAGATTGGTGAGGTAGAATCTAAAATTCAAAAAAGTAATTTTTTGTAAAGTGGAGCTATATTGTTATGTGAGAATTGCCAGTCAAGCCTTATAACCTTTTGTTGATGTAGCAAGACACTTTGTTAGAATGTATTTTATTGCTTAATTTTCTTTTATCCTTGCAGATGACAGTATGGAATCTGTTGGTGAAGATCAGCTAAGCTTTGCCTTGTTGGATTCTGCATTGGATATGTTTCCAGGACATCTGGAGTGTCACCAGATCCTTGCAGACATTGATGAGAAGCTAAAAGAGAATTCTTTATGGTAATGTAATAAGTCTCCTGATTTGTTCCACAGTGTGTGTGTCCTGGGGGGTTATCTACCAGAAGAGATTGCATGTGGGCTGCCTTTTCGCTTTTAGTCATACCTAGTTTCCTACTCCATCATATAGTAGGTGACGATCTAGAGCAGAGTTGTCTCCCCCAAACAATGCAGAGAAAAGGATTTTCTTGATGAATGTGAAAAATCCAATTTTTTTTTCCAAGTCATTTGGCGACCTGTTTGTACCAAATGAAGCTACTTAAAGTGTAAAAAAAAAAAAAAGCTTGCAGAGGTATAATGCTTCCAGACCTCAGCTTTGCCAGTTCTTATAAATGCCCTCAGCCCACCCTTCAGTGGAACACATTGTTCAAACTCAATTATTAGGATAGAGTGGAGGCGGCCTTCTTCATTGAGTTTAGGAGAAGTCCAGATTTGCATAATAGAGGTGTCTGTAGTTTGGACTCTCTGAGGACACTCTGTAGCAATGGATTTTCATACAAGTCAGACCAATTGGCACTTTGTGGTAACTTATTTGCAAGTATCTGATTTAGGGCCAGTTCTCACCATAGAAATGCAGTCCGGATGTGTTCAAGTGTTTTTTTGTATGCGTATTTGGTGCGTTTTGGATGCAGTCTAGTGCATTTTTCCCCCTCTTTTTTTCTTAAACTTAAATAAGGACATGTGTGTTCCAGTGCATTTTCAGTGGGTTGTAGTGTGTTTTTGATGTGTTTTACAGCATTCCAGTACAGTCCAGTGCAGGAAAAATGCAGCATGTTCTGCTTTTTTTTTTTCTGGAACTGGAACGCAGTGGAACTGCAAGCACTGGTGTGAATTATGCCATTGAAAACCATATAGCTTCCCATGTGTTTTTGATGCAGAAAAAAAAACGCACTGGACTGCATGTGGGGGCAACTGGCCCTTAAACCCAAATGTAACTTTTTTTCATATTTCAGACTCTTCTGTCTGTAACATTCATGTTGTGCTCTCTTCATTTCAGTAATACTTTCTTTCCTTTTATCTGTGTAATTACTGACCTATGTGAATTACACGCATCCTGTGGCATATAAAGCATTGACGGGCTGAGTCCGAGTAATCACCAAACTTTTGTGACTTCAAACATTCCTGTGTTTCTTTTGACTTACCCCCCTCCTCACCTATAGCACACACACAAAGTCTTAAACACACATGTCCACACTCTTGCCAGATCCCTGTTGTGTATCCCACTGGGAGCTGCTGAAAAGTCTCTTGGCCAGATGACCTCTTCTTCTGAGCATGCATGAAAAAAATCCCATTCATACCTAAAGAACTTTTTAAGCTAATCTCCTAAACATTCACCTAAGTAAAAACAAGAATGAACCAACAAAGGAAAACTTGTTATAGTCCGTAGTAAACATTAACGTGAAAATTGTGTATATCACTTTAAAAGTCCTCCTTGTGATGTTGGTGACTCGCAACATGATCAAAGTGTACCTCCACCACATAGAATACACGCTTACCAGATAGCAAGCGTTTTTACACATTCAAGGAGTACCAAGCATTATCCATTTTAAGACCAGACCTTATTCCGACACTTTTTGTTTACAAGTAAAAACATTTATTTAACGCATAAATCCATACATACATACAGAGACAATATAATACTCACATTTTTGTTAGATACCAAACATGTCACGCTTTAAAATTGCGCACGCTTGTGAAATGGCGCCAAACATTGATATTTAAAAATCTCCTTAAGTGACACTTTATAAGCCTTTTTTTGTTATGTCACGGACTCCGGACACCCTGACTGGGTATCTCTGCCAAGAAGCTGCTTCCTAAGCTCTGGAACATGAGACCAGTGAATCTGGCTATAGCTACCCCAAGAACTAGGCAACACCAGTTTTGGAGTAAACCAGAATAAGAACTGTTCATTTGATAAAGAATGCTGAATATATACACCCCAAGAAGCCCCCCCCCCCTCCTGATCATATTACCCTAACAATACAAACTGTAACCAGAAACATAATTACAACAACTGACATACTATAAACATTACGCTAATTAGCCACCTGGATGACTCAGATGTCTCATTGCAGGTCAGACTTTCTTGCTTCAAGCTCAGACGGTACAATACATATTAACATAATTATAAACACAGGATACCTTCAGATAATAGCAGGAGACCTCAGTAGCAGACTATCCGGCTCCTACACAGTTCCAGAGGCCAATGTGACCAGCTCTCTCAATTAACATGTATAGTTCAGAATCAAACAAACTAGTAATAGCCTTTATATATTTCCTGGGAGATATTGTGGATAAATGTTACTGTCATCTCTGATGTAATCCACCATATTCTTAGTGTCCATTAAGTGGTGGTCCATCATTAGAGAATGATCTGCTCTCTCCCTGGGCCATAGTCAGTGGGTAAGAGGCTTGCTCCTAGTACTCTCCAGAAGTGCCTATCTTGGTTAGGCCTGTCACAAGTTACACAGGTGGTCTGGTGTTAGAATGATTGCTCTTGCTCTGATTTTTGCAGTGAGACCTCACATATGTGGTGTGATAGCTGTTGACGTATGGGTCCAGGACCAACATGTGTGTTTGCCTTTGGACGGGGGCACTTTAAATGTTTAATTGTTTTATTTACTGGTGGAACACTGGTACACTAACTGATGATTTTGTGCACTTGTACACTCTAATAGATGTTGATCATCCATCAGCTGACACTGACAGATGTTGATGTCACAATAGAACACTATTGCAGATGTTCATGGGGACACTGTGAAAGATGTTTTGTGCACTGGTACAGATGTGATGGGACATTGACAGATGTTTTGTGCACTGGTACAAATGTGACGAGACACTGTGATGGATGTTTTGTGCACTGGTACAGAGGTGATGGGACACTGTGATGGATGTTTTCTGCACTGGTACAGAGGTGATGGGACACTGTGATGGATGTTTTCTGCACTGGTACAGATGTGATGTGATGGGACACTGGCACATGTTTTGGGCACTGGTACAGGTCAGATGTGATTGGACACTGACAGATATTTTTGTGCACTGGTACAGATGTTTTATGGGGAAACTGACAGATGTTTATTGGGACAGTGACATATAACCCTTATTGTAACTGTTAATCAGCTGATAGCAACTTCAGTAAAGAGATGCAGTGCATGCAGTATAATCTGAGAATTTTTTTTGTGTTTCAAGACTTGACCACATAACATCACAATGAAGACTATACATGCAGAATCCTATTATAGAACTTGTCTGTATTAGGGAAGAAAATGCCCTTCAGAAAATTACGGCTGGAAAGTGGTTTCATTATCCTGACTGGGCGTCGTATGACATTCAGCAGGATATGTTGCACCGCATCTCTGATCTAGGTAAAGAGCCTATGATGTAGGCTCTTTACCACATGATCAGCAGTGTCCAATCACAGCTGATCACAGTGTAAACAGGAAGAGCCATTTATCGGCTTTTTCTCCACTCGCACTGACAAGCACGAGTAGAGCAGAGCCGATTGGCTGTTCTCTTGCAGGGGGGTCTGTGCTGATAATCAGCGCATTATCAGTGCAGACCCATCGAGGATGCCCACTTCAGAGCACCAGGGATGCCCACTTCAGACCACCATGGGTGCCAATCAGTGCCCATTAGAATGGCACTCAGTGCCTGCCAGTGCCTCCTGGTCAGTGCCACCTATGATTTCCCCTCAGTGCCGCCTATGAGTGCCCATCAGTGCTGCATATCAGTGCCCATCAGTGCTGCTTATAAGTACCGCCTATCAGTGCCCATCAGTGCTGCATATAAGTGCCTCATAAGTGAAGGAGAAAACTTATTTACAAAGTTTTGTAACAGAAACAAAGAAAAATTTTGTTTTTCAAAATATTCAGTCTTTTTTTATTTGTAGCGCTAAATGTAAAAACCCCAGTGGTGATCAAATATTGCCAAAAGAAAACACTATTTTGTGTTATAAAAATACTGTTCGGGTACAGGGTCACATGACCGCGCAATTGTCATTCGAAGTGTAACATGGCTGAAAGCTGAAAACAGGACTGGGCAGGAGGGGGGAAGTGCCCAGTATTGAAGTGGCTAATAACTATTAGCAGCATCAACTGGTTTTGCAGCTTGGGCTAGCCACGTCTTCAGGAAATGTGTATAAATAATCTGTTAGTAGTAGAGCATCAGGCTGTTTGCAGGCGATAACCTGCATGTGTATGGGTAAATAAATCATTTTGAAGGATAATGGGACTTTTACATACATAGTTGCTGCATACTTATACATACTAGCTGCTGCCATAACAACGATATTCCACTTCAAAGAGCCGCCGTATAATGACGGCGGGCGGTCTGTAAGTGGTTAATGATGTTTCGGACAGACGTCCTGTTGCTGGGCAGATTACTTTTTTTTTCTACTCTACCTTGCAAGTAGCAAGAAACTGCAGCACAGCTAGAGGAAAAAAAAATAATGATTTTTTTAATTATAATTATTGTTTACTTATTATTATTATTATTATTATTATTATTAATAATATTATTATTATTATATTTTTTATTTATTTATTTTTTCGCCCAACAAAGCTGGTGGTGGGGCATTGCCCCAAGATCCCCTATGGATGAGCCACCACTGCATACTGTATGTGTGTAATACAGTATCTCACAAAGTGAGTAGACCCCTCACATTTTTGTAAATATATTATTATATCTTTTCATGTGACAACACTGAAGAAATGACACTTTGTTGCAATGTAAAGTAGTGAGTGTACAGCTTGTATAACAGTGTAAATTCAATATGTTCTCAGATGAAAATTCGCTATCACTTTGTAGTGATGGTTTAACCGCCGGGGCTCTGTTTGCATTTGTTGCTTTCTGTGAGTTTGTAAGCCACATTCAGTACGTAGTCTTGCAAAATATATTTATTTCACACACACACATACATACATTATTTAAAAACAATTTATATAGCACCAGAGGGAGGATAGCACAAGCACAGTATAGTTCAATACAGAAGGGACAGGAAGGCATACATACATACACACAGAGTGTGTGTATGTGTGTGTGTATGTATGTATGTATGTATGTATATGTATGTGTATGTGTATATATATATATATATATATATATATATATATATATATATATATATATATATATATATATATATATATATATATATATATATATATATATATATATACAGTATCTCACAGATGTGAGTACACCCCTCACATTTTTGTAAATATATTATTATAGCTTTTCATGTGACAACACTGAAGAAATTACACTTTTCTACAATGTAAAGTAGTTAGTGTACAACTTGTATAACAGTGTAAATTTGCTGTCCCCTCAAAATAACTCAACACACAGCCATTAATGTCTAAACCACTGGCAACAATAGTGAGTACACCCCTAATGATCAAATTGGGCCCAAAGTATCAATATTTTGTGTGGCCACCATTATTTTCCAGCACTGCCTTAACCCTCTTGGGCATGGAGTTCACCAGAGCTTCACAGATTGCCACTGGAGTCCTCTTCCACTCCTCCATGACGACATCACAGAGCTGGTGGATGTTAGAGACCTTGCGCTCCTCCACCTTCCATTTGAGGATGCCCCAAAGATGTCCAATAGGGCTTAGGTCTGGAGACATGCTTGGCCTGTCCATCGCTTTTACCCTCAGCTTCTTTAGCAAGGCAGTGGTCATCTTGGAGGTGTGTTTGGGGTCGTTATCATGTTGGAATACTACCCTGCAGCCCAGTCTCCAAAAGGAGGGGATCATGCTCTGCTTTAGTATGTCACAGTACATGTTGGCATTCATGGTTCCCTGCATGAACTGTAGCTCCCCAGCGTCGGCATCACTCATGCAGCCCTGGACCATGACACTCCCACCACCATGCTTGACTGTAGGCAAGACACACTTGTCTTTGTAGACCTCACCTGGTTGCCGCCACACAAGCTTGACACCATCTGAACCAAATAAGTTTATCTTGGTCTCATCAGACCACAGGGCATCGTTCCATGCCCTTAGTCTGCATGTCACCAGGAAACTTTTTGCGGGTTTTCCTGTGCATCTTCTTTAGAAGAGGCTTCCTTGTGAGATGACAGCCATGCAGACCAATTTGATGCAGTGTGCGGCGTATGGTCTGAGCACTGACAGGCTGACCCCCCCCAGCCCTTCAACCTCTGCAGCAATGCTGGCAGCACTCGTACATCTATTTCCCAAAGACAACCTCTGGATATGACGCTTAGCACGTGCACTTAACTTCTTTGGTCAACAATGGTGAGGCCTGTTCTGAGTGGAACCTGTCCTGTTAAACAGCTGTATGGTCTTGGCCACCGTGCTGCAGCTCAGTTTTAGGGTCTTGGCAATCTTCTTATAGCCTAGGCCATCTTTATGTAGAGCAACAATTCTTTTTTTCAGAACCTCAGAGAGTTCTTTGCCATGAGGTGCCATGTTGAACTTACAATGACCAGTATGAGAGAGATAACACCAACTTTACCACACCTGAGACCTTGTAACACTAATGAGCCACATGACACTGGGGAGGGAATATGGCTAATTGGGCCCAATTTGGACATTTTCACTTAGGGGTGTACTCACTATTGTTGCCAGTGGTTTAGACATTAATGGCCGTGTGTTGAGTTATTTTGAGGGGACAACAAATTTACACTGTTATACAAGCTGCACACTCACTACTTTACATTGTAGCAAAGTGTAATTTCTTCAGTGTTGTCACATGAAAAGATATAATAATATATTTACAAAAATGTGGTGTACTCACTTTTGTGAGATACTGGTGTGTGTGTGTATATATGTATGTGTGTGTGTGTGTGTATATATATATATATATATATATATATATATATATATATATATTATATATATATATATATATATATATATATATATATATATATATATATATATATATATATATATATATATATATATATATATATATATATATATATATATATATATATATATATAATATGTGTATATATATATATATATATATATATATATATATATATATATATATATATATATACTGTACTTGTGCTATCCCCCCTCTGATGCTATATAAATTGTTTTTAAATAACGTAATAATGTGTGTGTGTGTGTGTGTGTGTGAAATATATATATTTTGCAAGACTACGTACTGAATGTGGCTTACAAACTCACAGAAAGCAACAAATGCAAACAGAGCCCCGGCGGTTAAACCATCACTATAAAGTGATAGCGAATTTTCATCTGAGAACATATTGAAAGCTACTGCCAGGGAATGTCCTGTCAAATATGCATATAAATCAATTAGGCATTCTGGCAATCTACGAAACAGGCTATGTCAGTATTTGTTTTCTATAGACTATAGTTGGTGTTGAGACAAATTACTAAAGTATCAGGTCCTTTTGAAAACTTCAGCCTATTCACAGCTCCTAGTTTTTGGCAGACATTCAGATTTTGATGTCAGAGATTAGTTTTATAGAGGATTCCTAATTGAAACAGATTTATGTAGGCTACTGGCAGTAAAGCCTATACAATTCCCCGCACTGTAATCTGTTAGGTTTCACTGAATGAGATACTTCATGATGCCACAATAGAAGCTTTTTTTTATAGAGTCCCCAGAGCCAAGGTGTATAGATAGAGCATCATATTTCACAGTCCTGAGAAGAGTTTACACAAGTTAAGAAGATACATGCCAATCTTTTGTCATTCCTAGAACCGCTGTTCACAACTGGGGCTGTCCTGTCCGCAAACTCAATGGGCCACAGGCAGCGAGGTATTCTTTTTCATGAAAGTGCTCAGCCATCATGAAAAGGCTGTTTGATAATGAGAAGATATTCGTTTCACTACACTTCATTTTGAACTCACTCATGCTTGGAGATTTCTTGAAAAGGTCTTTTCTTCACCTTTCTCTATAGTGTATTCCAGCCCACCCACCCTTAATTCATTTTGAAGAGGCCATTGCTTCATGTTAAAATTGGTCATCCTCAAAGAAAATTTGTATGGGTTTTGCTGCTTATTTTTGAAGTTGCCAGGCTGAACATACTCTGTGTGTGTGTGTGTGTGTGTGTGTGTGTATATATGTATGTATATATATATATATATATATATATATATATATATATATATATATATATATATATATATATATATATATATATATATATATATATATATATATATATATATAATATATTATGATTATTATTATTCAGGATTTATATAACGCCAACAGTTTGTGCAGCACTTTACAACATGAGGGCAGACAGTACACTTACAGTAGGTGACCGCGATATTGTGTCAATCTCGATTTGACACCTACGAGCCCTGTCGTGGGAGCCAGCGCCGAGATGGCTCACTCATCGGGAAAGGAAAACTTTTTTTCCTTTCGCGATGAGCGACAGGCAGTGCTGACAGCTGTCTGGTATGAATCCTGAGGGGGAACGCTGCGCCAAATTTTAAATGAAAAAAACGGCGTGGGTTCCCCCCCAGTGGCATACCAGGCTCTTAGGTCTGGTATGGATAGTAAGGGGAACCCCCTACGACAAAAAAACGGCGTGGGGGTCTCCCCAAATTCCATACCAAACCCTTATCCGAGCACGCAGCCCGGTCGGTCAGGAAGGGGGGTGGGTACGAGCGAGCGCCCCCCCTCCTGAACCATACCAGGCCACATGCCCTCAACATGGGGAGGTTGGGGGTTGGTGCTTGCGGGCCCCCCCACCCCAAAGCACCTAGCCCCCATGTTGATGAGGACAAGGGCCTCTTCCCGACAACCCTGGGCGTTGGTTGTCGAGGTCTGCGGGCGGGGGGGCTTATCGGAATCTTTAATTAGGGGGCCCCCAGATCCCGGCCCCCCACCCTATGTGAATGAGTATGGGGTACATGGTACCCCTACCCATTCACCTAGGAAAAAAAAGTGTTAATAAAAAAAAAAAACACACCACACAGGTATTAAAAGAAATTTATTAGGCAACTCCGGGGGGGTGTCTCTTCCAACTTCAGGGGTCTTCTTCCGACTTCTTCTCCCGGTGTTCCGCCTCTTCTCCTGGGCCCCTCCGCTATCTTCTTCCAGCTCTCTTGCTAGCAGGGGCCCGGTCTGCTGCCGCTGTCCGGTTCTTCCCCCGCTGTCTTCTTCCAGCTTTATTGCTAGCGGGGGACCCGGTCTGCTGCGCTGCCTTGTCCCCTCTTCTCCTCTTCTCCTCTCCTCTTCTCTTCTTCTGATGTTGACACAACGCTCTCTCCTGCTGGAATGGTGTGTCCGAGCTGCGGAGCCATTTATATAGGCGGTGACCCCGCCCCCTTGTGATGTCACATTGCCAGCATGCGCAGGGGTACCCCATACTCATTCACATAGGGTGGGGGGCCGGGATCTGGGGGCCCCCTTATTAAAGGGAGCTCCCAGATACCGATAAGCTCCCCGCCCGCAGACCCCGACAACCAACGGCCAGGGTTGTCGGGAAGAGGCCCTTGTCCTCATCAACATGGGGGCAAGGTGCTTTGGGGTGGGGGGGCCCGCAGGGAGCCCCCCTCCCCCAAGGCACCAACCCCCCATGTTGAGGGCATGTGGCCTGGTATGGTTCAGGAGGGGGTGGGCGCTCGCTCGTCCACACCCCCCTTCCTGACCGGCCGGGCTGCGTGCTCAGATAAGGGTCTGGTATGGATTTTGGGGGGACCCCCACGTCGATTTTTCGGCGTAGGGGGTTCCCCTTACAATTCATACCAGACCTAAGGGCCTGGTATGCCCCTGGGGGGGAACCCACAACGTTTTTTTCATTTAAAATTTGGCGCGGCGTTCCCCCTCAGGATTCATACCAGACAGCTGTCAGCACTGCCTGTCGCTCATCGCAAAAGGAAAAAAGTTTTCCTTTCCCGATGAGTGAGCTAGCACGACATGCACAGTACCCTGTCGCCGAGAACCAGCGTTGGGAAACACAATCTCGCGGTCAGGTACTGTACAATACAAATCAATACAGGGGGGATCAGAGGGCCCTGCTCATTAGAGCTTACAATCTAGAAGGGAGGGTCAAGTGGATGGAAACAAAAGGTAATAACTGTGGGGGGTGAGCTAATGGAGAAAATGAAAAAACAGTTGTTAGGTGTGGGTAGGGTAGGCTTCTCTGAAGAGAGAGGCTTTTCAGGGATCGTCTAAAAGCTAAAAGAGTAGGAGATAAGCGGACAGATTGAGGTAGGGCATTCCATAGGATTGGAGAGGCTTT
Organism: Lithobates clamitans; assembly: GCA_037952925.1. Lineage (NCBI taxonomy): Eukaryota > Metazoa > Chordata > Amphibia > Anura > Ranidae > Lithobates > Lithobates clamitans. The sequence goes on along the minus strand of JBBGZY010000266.1, from coordinate 1,116,569 downwards.
GGAAAAGTCCTGGAGGCAAGCATGGGAGAAGGTGACGAGGGAGCTAGAGAGCAGGAGGTCTTGAGAGGAACGAAGAGAGCGAGTAGGTTGGTATTTAGAGACTAGGCTAGTGATGTAGCTGGGGGCTAAATTGAGGATGGCTTTGTACATAGTTGTTAGTATTTTGAATTGAATTCTTTGGCCGAGCGGAAGCCAGTGGAGGGATTGACAGAGGAGTAGCAGACACAGAGCGATTGGTAAGGTGGATGAGTCTGGCAGCAGCATTCATGATGGATTGAAGAGGTGATAGACTATGTAGAGGTAAGCCAATGAGAAGGGAGTTGCAGTAGTCGAGGCGAGAGATGACCAGCGAATTAATTAAGAGCTTTGTTGTGTCTTTTGGTTAGAAAGGGGCGTATTTTGGAGATGTTGCAGAGGTTGAGGCGGCAGGATTTGGACAGTGATTGGACGTGTTGCTTAAAGGAGAGTTCAGAGTCCAGGACTACACCTAGAACTTTGGCATGTGGGGATGGGCTTATAGTTGTGCCATCAATTTTGACAGAGAGATCAGGGGAAGGGGCATATGGGGGAGGAAAAATTATAAGTTCGGTTTTGGATAGATTGAGTTTGAGGAAGTGGTGTGACATCCAGACTGATATATCTGATAGTAAATTAGTGATACGTGAGGAAACAGAGGGATTGAGCTGAGGGGTAGAGAAATAGATTTAGGTGTCGTCGGCATTGAGGGGACCCAGGGAGGAGGTGTAGATTGAAAATGGGAGAGGTCCAAGAACAGAACCTTGGGGGACCCCAACTGAAAAAGGAAGAGGAGAGGAAGAAGTAGAGTTGTAAGAAACGCTAAAGGTGCGGTTGGATAAGTAGGAAGAGGACCAGCGAAGAGTACAGCCACGGAGACCAAAGGCGTGGAGATTTTTGAGAAGGAGGGGGTGGTCAACCGTATGAAGGGCAGCAGAGAGGTCCAGGAGTACAGAATAGTGTTGATTGGTTTTGGCCGTTAGTAGATCGTTTGTTAGTTTTAGGAGAGCAGTTTCTGTGGAGTGTTGAGGACGAAATCCAGACTGAAGGGAATCAAGAAGGCTATTATCAGCAAGGTGGACGCTCAGTCGGTTGTAGACCAGACGTTCGAGGAGTTTGGATAAGAAGGGGAGCAAAGAGAAGGGGCATAGGTTGTTAAGATTGGATGGGTCCAGTGAGGGCTTTTTAAGTATGGGTCTGACAAGTGCATGTTTTAGAGAGTTGGGGAAGATGCCAGAAGAGAGGGAGAGATTGAAAATGTGGGTTGGAGAGTGCAGCATAGAGCCAGAGGGTGAACGTTTTTGGATGAAGGTACATTGCCTCATTTCTAACATCACAACCTACACACCAGGCTACACCCCTGCACAATACCTCCTACACCCTACTTCTCTACCTCAAACATGATATCAAAAATCTTTGCTCCTCCACCTCATCAATGCAGCAAAAATGTGCATTCCTTTGCACTGAAAAGAAAAAACTCGTGTTGGCTTGTTGGGTGCACTTTGTGGTTTTTGGGGTCTTATCCTAGGTACCCCCTTAAAACAACAACCCCAACAATTAAGTAATCTTTCTTGGGGGAGAAAGATGGACAATTTATTCACTCATTTTTAGCTTTACATCCTTGTCTAATACTTTCTCTCAACCTCTCCCCACTCCCACTTCCCCTCCCATAAACACCCTGTACCGTGCACCCCCCCCCCCCCCTCATCCCTCTTCCAGTATTTCCAGTCTTCCCATCCTGGTTCCTAGGTCGCAGCAAGGTCAGTCATAGGCAGCCCAACAAATGCTCAATTCTCATCTTTCAGACTTAACCGGTAGTTCTGGTATAATAATAATAAAATAGCCCACCTATAGGGCTGGGAAAAAAAATCGATTTAAATCTTGAATCGAGTTGAGAGGTCAAATCGATTCAAAATTTAAGCAAATCGATTTTTTTAGATTTTTTTTTGTTCACCGCGCCGGTCCCGAGGCGCTGCGGGCATAAGTTTTTAGGTGAGGCCGCGGCTTCGGCCTAGTCCGTGGCTATGGCCGTTCGCCGCAGACTAGGCCGAAGCCGCGGCCTCTCCTAAAAACTCATGCCCGCAGCGCCTCCGTACCGGCGCTGACACCGCGCCGGGCCTGAAGAGCTGCGGGCAAGGAGTTTTTAGGTGAGGCCGCGGCTTTGGCCTAGTCCGTGAGGCCGGACGCCGCGCACTAGGCTGAAGCCGCGGCCTCGCCTAAAAGCTCATGCCCGCAGCGCCTCAGGCCCGGCGCGGTTTCCAAAGAAAAAAAAACTTGATTCGAATCGTGAATCAAGTTTTTTTTTTTTTTTAAGAGAATCGAAGATTTTTTTTTAAGAAAATCTCCCAGCCCTACCCACCTATACACTTGGAGCAGTTCCGAAACATCCACAGATGGTGCTCTGTTATCCCCAGTACTCCCAAAAAAAGCTAAAGTTATAGTTTTTGTCTCATAAAGATGATGTTCTCTTACTGAGTTCTTATATGTTTTGCGATATGCCTATTTCTTTGATATGTCACAAGTAACACTTTGTCATTGCACTGCTTCTAAATAATGCTCACGGTTATTATGTATTTTACTGTACTTCATGATTGTGGCGGCTGCGACCGCAACTATAATTCCTGTTATATCTCATTTTGAAAACCAATAAACTTTTTGGAAAGAAAACAAAAAAAAACAAAAAACGAAGAAAACCCCCTTCCTAATTCACGCTGTCAGCAATGGCACCACATGGAAGAGAAATGTCATAACGCCTGAGAAAGAAAATAATTTCTTTACACAAGAAAGGTGAAGGCTACAAGAAGATCAGCAAAGCTTTACCTATCAGTCAGAATACTGTAGCAAAATTGATATAAAAATTTAACAATCATGTGTGTTTCGTTTGTTACAATATGACTTGTTTTTATTAACCACTTGACCACTGGGCACTTAAACCCCCTTCCTAACCAGACCAATTTTCAGCTTTCGGTGCTCTCACATTTTGAATAACAATTACTCAGTCATGCAACACTGTACCCATATGAAATTTTCGTCCTTTTGTTCACACAAATAGAGGTTTCTTTTGGTGGTATTTGATCACCTCTGGGTTTTTTATTTTCTGTGCTATAAATGAAAAAAGACTGAACATTTTGTAAAAAAATGCATTTTTCTTCATTTGTATTATAAAATTTTGCAAATAAGTAATTTTTCTTCATAAATTTGGGCCAAAATTTATACTGCTACATATCTTTGGTAACAATAACCCAAATTAGTGGATATTATCTAGTCTGTGTGAAAGTTATAGAGTCTACAAGCTATGGTGCCAATCACTGAAAATTGATCACATCTGATCACACCTGATGTACTGAGGCCTATCTCATTTCTTGAGACCCTAACAAGCTAGGAAAGTACAAATACCCACAAAATGACCCCTTTTTGGAAAGTAGACATTCCAAGGCATTTAGTAAGAGGCATGGTGAGTTTTTTGAAGTTGTTATTTTTTTCCCACAATTCTTTGCAAAATGAAGATTTTTTTTATTTTTATTTTTTTTCACACCAAATTGTCATCATAACAGGTTATTTCTCTCACATGGCATGTACATTACACAAATGACACCCCAAAATATATTCTGCTACTCCTCCTGAGTATGGGGATACCACATGTGTGAGACTTTTACACAACCTGGCCACATAAAGAGGCGCAACATTGAAGTAGCACATTCAGGCGTTCTAGGAGCATAAATTACACATCTCTCTCAACCACCTATTAAACTTTTGAAGGCCCTGGAGCACCAGGACAATGGAAACGCCCACAAAGTGACCCCATTTTGGAAAGAAAACACCCCAACGTATAATCTATGAGGCATGTTTAGTCTTTTGAATGGTTCATTTTTTTCCAGAAGTTTTTGGAAAATGTGGGAAAAAAATGAAAATGCATTTTTTTTTTTACACAAAGTTGTCCATTTCTAAGGTATTTCCAACATATACCCTGTTTCCCCGAAAATAAGACCTAGCGTGATTGTTGGTGCTGGCTGCAATATAAGCCCTACCCCCCAAATAAGCCCTAGTTAAAGTCCTTGTAGGTCTTATTTTCAGGGTAGGGCTTATTTTCGGAGAAACAGGGTAGGGCTTATTTGGGGGGTAGGGCTTATATTGCAGCCATCACTGACAATCACACTAGGTCTTATTTTCGGGGAAACAGGGTAGCATGTACATAGCAAAAATGACACCCCAAAATATATTCTGCTACTCCTCTCGAGTATGGCGATACCACATGTGTAAGACTTTTACACAACCTGGCCACATACAGAGGCGCAACATTGAAGTAGCACATTCAGGCGTTCTAGGAGCATAAATTACACATCTAATCTCTCAACCACCTATTACATTTTTGAAGGCCCTGGAGCACCAGGACAATGGAAACGCCCACAAAGTGACCCCATTTTGGAAAGCAAACACCCCAACGTATAATCTAACGCATAATGAGTCTTTTGAATGGTTCATTTTTTTCCAGAAGTTTTTGGAAAATGTGGAAAAAAAATGAAAACGTATTTTTTTTTTACACAAAGTTGTCCATTTCTAAGATATTTCCAACACATAGTATGTACATAGCAAAAATTACACCCCAAAATATATTTTGATACTCCTCTTGAGTATGGCGATACCACATGTGTGAGACTTTTACACAGCCTGGCCACATACAGAGGCCCAACATTGAAGTAGCACATTCAGGCGTTCTAGGAGCATAAATTACACATCTAATTTCCTTACAATCTATCACATTTTTGAAGGCCCTTCATATTTCTAACACATAGCATGAACATACCAAGAATTACACCCTAAAATACATTCTGCTGAGCAAAGGGTAAACAAAAGATTACCTGTGGTTTTAGTAGTGCAGTTGTCCACAGGAGGAGAGCCCTGATCCAGGCAGCAGGCAGGGACGTGGTCAGCGACAGTGAATGGAATAGTCCAGTCAGCAGGCAAGAATATTGTCCATAGTACAGGCAGGGATACTGTCCTTATACAGTCCAGGGTCAGTGCAAGTAGAGACATTTCCAGCAGTGCCAAAATATTGGTCCTGGTAGTAAGCAGGAACATGGTCCAAGTAGCAGGCCAGGAAAGAATCGGGACAGGGGTAGAGGCTTCTCCCACCCAAATTTCTTTGAAGCCTCCGAGTCTCCAGACCCTAATTCTGGGAATGAGAAAACTAAAAAATTAGTTTTCTTCATCCAGAAAAACATTTCTGGAGCCCCTCACATATGTGAGACCCCTGTGTTCCCACTAGCATAGCAGGGTAAATGATCAGTCCAAGAGGCAGGCAAAAAACGTGGTCAAACAGTCCAGGGTCAGTTCCAGAGCAGGCAGAGGTAGGTACAATTTAGCGTTAGGCAGAAGCTTGGTGGTATAACAGGCCAGGGTCAGTTCCAGAGAAGGCAGAGGTATGTTTATCGTTAGGCAGAAGCTTGGTCGTATAACAGGCCAGGGTCAGTCCCGGGGAAGGCAGAGGTAGGTACAGTTTTAGTGTTAGGCAGAAGCTTGGTCATATAACAGGCCAGGGTCGGTTCCAGACAAGGCTAAGGTAAGTCAGGTTCAGTGCAGTGGCATAAGGGGGAGAATTATGTTTACCATACTTCCCTAATAATGTAGAGAAGTATGGTAACGGTGGAAACATTCACCTATACAGAGGCCTGGTTGGGAAGGACAATCGGGACAATAATACGTGGTGTTTCTTCTAATTCCTCTTCTGGAGCACACCCGGCATTTCTTCTGACGTCTGTGGCCTGTTTCACGGGGGGGGGGGGGGGGGGGATTTTGTCAGGAAAGTGGCGTTCGTGGAGTCTGCTCACGGAATCAGAGCGAATATTTTCTGGTGGGCTTTCAGGGTACAAAAGGGAGATTACTTGTTCCTGGTAGTGCAGATAGGATACGGGGGTCTCAGTAGATTTATGGTAAATAACATAAGTGTTATACATGGCCAAACTGAAAAAATAAATCGACACTTTTTTATACCAATGACGGGATTTTCTTGTGGGAAGGTAGGGTTCAATCAGCTGATCGTTGAAGTCCACTCCCCCCATAAACAAATTATAATCATAAACACAAGCAGGTTTCTGGACTGGGCCGTTTCTTCTTGAGACTTCCACGTAGGTGTCATTATGGATTGTCGTGAGCATGTGGACGTTTCGTCTGTCCCTCCACTTGACAGCCAATAGATCCTGGTTCTGCAAAGACACCGTATCCCCTTGGCGTAGCCTTTCACTGACCAGTTTTTGCGGGAAGCCTTTTCTATTGGTTCTTACGGTACCACATGCTGCGGTGTCCCTCTGGTCAAGATTGGAAGAGGGGCAAGCTAGTATAAAAATGATCCACATAAAGGTGGTACCCCTTTCCAAGTAGTGGATAAACAAGCTCCCAGACAACTTTGCCGCTGGTTCCAATATATTCTGGACATTTAGGGGGATGCAGTTGGGTGTCCTTCTCTTCGTACACCCGGAAGGCGTAAATGTACCCCATGACTAGGTCGCAAAGTTTATACATTTTAACCCTATATCGGGCCCTTTTGCTGGGGATAAACTGTTTGATGCCAAGCCTGCCTGTAAATTTTACAAGGGATTCATCAACAGAAATATTCTGGCCGGGGGTATATAGCTGGGGAGATTTTTCAGAGAAATAATTCAGGAGTGGCCAAATTTTGAATAATTTGTCAAAGGCTGGGTCATTTCGGGGAAGGCACTGGGTGTTGTCATTGTAGTGGAGGAAGCGCAAAATCATAAGGTATCTTGATCTTGGCATTATCGAAGAGAAGAGTGGCATGTGGTGGACTGGGTTAGTTGACCAATATGAGTACATTTCGTTTTTTTTGTGAGACCCATTGTAAAAGTTAGGCCTAAGAAAATTTTAAATTCCGCTATGGTAAGCTCTCTCCACTCAAAGGGACGGGCATAACTAGAGCCAGGGTTGCTTACTATGTACTGCTGTGCATAGAGATTGCACTGGGCCACAATGGACGATAGTAAGTCTTCGGTGAAAATCAAATTAAAAAAAATCAAGCATGACAAAATCATCGGTGTTCACCTGGACCTGGGAGGTAAAAGGGAGGATATTTGCTGCTCCGGAATTAGGGGGAAGCCACAGGGGGTTTTGAAGGGCATAGGGAAGGCTGGCATGGCCTCTATCCCTTTGGGGCTGAGATGACACCCAACTGGTGCCTGGCCTTTGTTGCAGTGGCTCTTCGCTTGAGGTGGCACTGCCCTCAGTTCTCCCATTCATATATTTTTTTTTTTAATTGTGACAGCAAGTTCAGGGAGAAGATCCCAGCCTCGCTGCCACAAGAGGCAGCAGGTCAGAGAATGGCTGCAGCAGTGAGAACACAGATCCAGGTATAACTTGCAGTGCCCTTCTAAGCTGGGAGAAATATCTCCCTGACAGTTGCAGTGAAGGAGCAGGCGCCTATGTACTATTTAGGGTTGTAGAAGTATCAACAGATAAAGGAAGGCACACCGCTCACCGACCCAGTGCATCAATATGTGAATGAATGTGACCTCAGCCAGTGCCATTCCAACTATCCCAACCATCCCCTCTCACATGTTTCACCCGATACACCGGTATTGGTCACAGACCAGACTGGAGTTGCACTGTCTGAGGCCACACTCACATTCACATATTCATGCACTAGGTCGGTGTTCCTTCCTTTCTCAGTAGTGGGAACGTGTTACAAGTTCCTCCCTAAAAACGGGTGGAACATGTAACATGTTCCCAAAAGTGGGAAAAAGCAATGTGATGGCTGTATTAGTTTGCTTTTTTAGGCTTGCTTTCTTTTATTTTCACCTGCTGATCTGGCCAGTAAATCTGTTTTTCAACAGACCAAGCTCTCCTGTAGATGCAACAGTTAGAGGGTTGAGACAAACCAGGTACTACTGACAGGGGTGCTTAGAACGATCAGCTTTTATTTATGTAAAACCTTTATCCCAAAAACAAACAAAAGACTTTTGCTGAAACTGCTTATAAAGTGTTGGAGTTTGGCTTCAATTTGTTTAGTGTATTTAAAACTGCTAATACAACTAACACTAGACTCCTCCAAGACTGACAATGCTGTTGTTCAAAGGTGTATCTGTTGCAACTTTATCCAGAGTTGAGGCATTCTAATACAGGAGGTGTGTTACTGGCCAGATCACCAGGTGAAAACAGACAAATAAAGTCTAAAAAAAGAAAACTAATGCAGCGACTATATCTAATGATTGGTAAGCTGCAATACAGTATTTTAACATTTTTAATTTGGGGTTTATGACTGCTTTATTTTTTAAATATATAAATGGAGTACACACATTTTGAAAAGTAAGATTTTATTCAATATCTCAATGAACATAAAAACAAATTTCCAAAATTTTGACAAAACTGAGTTTTTTAGAACATTTGTTTAGCTCATTACATGAAAGTAAGCTTAATAATATAACTTACATTACAAAATCTTCAGTTTACTCAAATTATTGCAAAAATGAATACACCCCACAACAAAAACTACTATATCTAGTATTTTGTATGACCTTCATAAGGCTGTAACATACCAGAATGTGGAAAAAGTGAAGCGCTGTGAATACTTTCCTGGATGCACTGTATTTAAAACACATACACCAGGAAGAGAAACCCGCTCTGACTGTTTGATGAATGTAACTTTTAAGCCTAGTACACACTATTCGTTTTTTTTCGTTCAACCCACTGCCCTCAAGGAGCTTACAATCTAAGGTCCCTAAGTCACATTCATATATACACATACTAGGGCCAATTTAGACAGGAGCCAGTTAACCTACTGCATGTCTTTGGAGTGTGGGAGGAAACTGGAGCACCCAGAGGAAACCCACACAGGGAGAACATGCAAACTCCATGCAGGTAGTGCCGTGGCTGGGATTCGAACCAACAACCCTAGTGCTGCTAGGCAGAAGTCCTAACCACTTAGCCCCAGTGAGGATTTTAAGAAAGTGTGCAGCCACTGTTTGCATACTTCATTTACACCCCCTAAAGAGAGAGCAGGATCCAGGTCTGGATTACAAGAGTAGCTAATGACAATTAGTAATATTTTAACAGGTATGACATGTATGTATTTCAGTTGTACAATTAACTGTTTACCTAGAGTTTAGCTCTAAGGAAGACTCCTCCACTATTATAATAAAACATGTATTATACTATTTGTGTGTATTTTTGTTTTTTTCTATCAGCATTGAAGAATGTCTGGAAAAGCTGCGTTTGGAAACAAATGAAAAGTGTGGGGTTGTTCTACAGAACAATGCAGACTACTTGAAGAGGCTGAATAATCACTCCGTGTCCTGCTCAGTGACTGATATTCCTCTGGCAGATATCATGGCGTTCCTTCAGACTGTGGTAAAATATATATATATATTTTTATGAAATAAGATTTGTGGCAGAAAAATGTAGGTTTTCATTATCATTCTTCCAAAACAGGATTGAAGATTAGTGGGTTAAAATGGGTTAAAGTGAGTTGGAACCTTCTAACCTACTTTATGCAAAACTAAATAAAGTGACTGTAGTTTTGTAGTTATGTAATAATTAGGGTTGCCACCTCATCCCTTTAAACCCAAACACACATGAATTACACATGTTCTTAGGCTAATTTAATGCAGATAAGGCACCAAGTGAGTTTAATTACCACCTTAATCAGCCACAGAACCACAGTGTCATTAATATGTGTTCGGGCGTAAAGTGATGAGGTGGCAACCCTAGTAAAAGTATTAGAAGGTATCTGACACTTGTCTTGGCTTTGCACAAAAAAAAAAAAAAAAAAGTTATTTTTTCCTGTTGTCACTCTTTTATGTTTCTATATGTGGCCAAGTTTGGATTTTTTTGCACCTTGATCAAACTTCCAGTAGATGAAGTTTAGTTTAATGAGTTGAATAAGTGCATATGGTAACATGTCTGTCATCCATTTTTAATATACAATACATTAAATCTTGGTGGGCAGTGATACTGATTGTTTAATGAAATTAGGTAAACTACTGCAACTGAAATGTTGCCACCCCAGGTTGGGACCTTTTGAGATGTTAACTATAAATCAAGACAGTAACTTGTGCTACATACAGTAAGTAGTATGAGGCACTTTCCTTATATTGCCATACATAGCAGAAGTTGGTTGTACACCATTTATGCCATTTTGGAAAACCCTTGTGTTTTTTTCAGTGAATACAAGGCTTCCTCTGATTGGCTTAGGTCAGGGCTTGACAAATTTGCTTGGAATCTAGGAGCCAGCTAAAACAGATAGGAGCCAGGTTAATTTTCAATATAAAAATTAACCAATCTTAAATTTACACAGAGACGACTAGAACGAATGTGACTGCTTTTATTTCCTGCCATGCAGGGACATAAGACCGCCATATTCCCGCTAAGGATCCAATCAGGTGTGCCTGAAAAACTGACAGGCGAACCTGATCAGACAGCCCGTGTGAAAGGGGCCAAGCAGGGAGATGACAAATAATAATTTCATTTTAATGAACCACTTCCTTCCCGCAGGACGACTATATACGCCCTGTCTTTGAAGAGAAATACCGTTGTTATGGTAGCAGCTAGCTACCATAACCCCGGTATTCTCTTCAAGAGCCGGCGGTTCTCTTTCAGATAAAAGTGGTCTCTGCAGCAGATTCGTAGCGAGATCACTTTTATCGGCGGCAGGAGAGGGGCCCCCCCTACCGCCGCGCTCCGGTGCCCTTCACCGCTTACCGTGGCCGTCGGTAACGGCGGAGGCGATCCGGATCTGTCCCTGGCCTGACATGGAGACGAGTGAGAGGAAGATGGCCCCCCCGCCAATCTCCAAGTCATTGCAGGGCGGAAGCGACGTCAAATCGTCACTTCCACCCATAGCTCTTAAAGGGACATTTTATTATTTTTTTTTCAAATGACAATTTTTAAAAAAAAATTTTTAATGCATTTTAGTGTAAATATGAGATCCGAGGTCTTTTTGACCCCAGATCTCATATTTAAGAGGTCCTGTCATGTTTTTTTTCTATTACAAGGGATTTTTACATTCCTTGTAATAGGAATAAAGGTGACTTTTTTTTTTTTTTTTTTTAAAGAACAGTGAAAAAAAAAGTTAAAATAAGAAAAAAAAAAAATTTAAATGTGCCCCATCCCTTGTAATAGAAATAAAAGTGACACCATTTTTTTTTTTTTTTAAACAGTGTAAAAATAAAAAATAAAAAGTAAAATATATAAGAAAAAAAAAAAATTTTTTTAAACGCGCCCCGTCCCGCCGAGCTCGCTTGCAGAAGCAAAACGCATATGTGAGTAGCGCCCGCATATGAAAGCGGTGTTCAAACCACACGTGAGGTATTGCAATGACCGCCATTTTATTCTCTAGGGTGTTAGAATAAAAAATATATATAATGTTTGGGGGTTCTCAGTAAAGGGAAGGAGATGAGCAGGCAGTGAAAACAGGCAGGGGAAGCTCCATTAGCATTGGTGGATGTCTTGTCATACCAACGGCCACCACCAGAGGGCGCCCGATTGCAGAAGGAACCATAGGACTGCAGTAGGCCGCAAAGCCGGGGCCTAAATTACCGGCGCGGCCCAACGCGATCGCCGGGAGGGGGGGTGTCGAACGGACACAGGACACCCCATCTGTGCCGCCCCAGGCGCCAGGTCACTAATTCTAGTCGCAAATGCGACCTGGCGCCCGGGGTTTGTCGAGCCCTGGCTTAGGTAGATTTTTTGTAACATCATCTGTCCACCTATTCACCTCTGCCAATCAGAGGAACCCTTGTATTCATTGATAAATATACAAGGCTTATCAAAATGGCAGTGATGCAATACAACCAACTCTCTCTATATCTAGTTAGTGAAGGGGAAGTCCATCTTGCTGCTGCCAGAACATAGCATCCCTTAAAGTGGCTGTATACCCCTTTTTTACATTTTTACCTACTGGTAAGCATATGATAAGGCTTACCTGTAGGTAAAATAAATATCTCCTAAGCCTATATGGTTTAGGAGATTTTTACCTTGCATGCAGCCGCTGGTGTACACATTAACTCCCGGGTTCATTTTCAGAGCTGAGAATTGCTGGCTTTTTTACGGGTGGTGGAGGGACATGGCAGGAGGGCATAAGGTTTGGACATTGATGGGATATGTGAAGCACGTCCAATGTCCTTAACTGGGTCAAGAGATTCTCTGGGTAAAGATGTTGACCTTCTTTTATATCAGGGTCCTTATCTCATTGGTTAGAGCAGTGGTCTCCAAACTGCGGCCCTTGCAGGGCCCTTGCTTGCCTTTATCCGGCCCTTGAGGCATTATTCCTGCCACTGACACCAACAATGGGACATAATTCCTGCCACTGACACCATCAATGGGACATAATTCCTGCCACTGACACCAACAATGGGGCACAATTCCTGCCACTAACACCAGCAATGGGGCACAATTCCTGCTACTGACACCAACAATGGGGCATAATTCCTTTCAATAAATGTTGCCGCTCAGACCAAGACTCCCTGAAGCATACGCCCTAACAAGACTCACAAGTGCAGGCTCTGCAATGGATCAGTCAGCAAAAAAGAAGTCCTGGACGGCTGCACACTAATACAACACCTTTATTCCAAAAAGTATTAAGATCAAAAGCATAATTTCTTTCACTGAAAACAAAAATGGGTCCCTATTCCTCCCAATGACACCAACTTTTTCTCTCCTGAATACCAAAGACCAGGCATTGTTTAATGCCACTGGGCACATTAGCCCCCCTAAAGTCTTAAGGACAGTAAACTGGTTTGGAAACCTCTGGGTTAGAGGCTTATTTTGCCATTTATTTGAGGCACACTCAAAAAATAAACTGGTCAGACCCTGGTATTGCTGAACACCATATGTGCCTTCTTCGCTGTTTACTTCCTTTTATATGTAGCTATAAAGAGTGACAAAGCAATTAGTCTGTGTAATAAAATGTAATGTCCCTACTGCCACCATCAAAATTAGGAGTGCCCTCTTTGAGGATGATGGCTGCTCGGGCCATTAACAATAGTTTAGGAAAAACATTACCTAGACAACCTTTTTAAATAGGTATTAATAGGTAAATAGGTACTAATTGCAATGTACTGGGAATTTCTTAAATGTTTCCACGAAAATAGCTTTTTGTGATATCATGATCTTATTCTGATCCTTTTCATAATTTTCCTTAGCAACATTTGTTGAAAAACAGCGAAGGTCAGGAAGATATGATCCTACAGCTTCTAGTGGACCTTTCCAGTGAGTGTGGTGTAACTTTTCCTACTTCAGCCAGTGGAGGATATTTTCAATTCGCATCTCAGACCTCACTACATGCTATTGATGATGACTTGTCCGTGGATCTGCAGACTGTGTGGGATGATGTGAGACTGCATTTACGGCGTCATCTAGTTGCAAAATTGCAAGCCACTTCTCATACTTCCAATAGCCAGTCTGGAATTCGGATAAAATCTAAGTGTTTGCAGTACCTGTTTTTTCTTTTCCCGGAGTCCGATGTCCTTGTTAAATACCAGAATATCCAGCATCATTTTGTTGTGGAACTTCTTCAAAGCTACAGAGGGAAAAGTACTGAAAATATACTTGGGGCTTACGAGAATGCTGTTCCCAAGCTGTATGCAATGATAAAAGAGGATATGTTTGTTTTAAGCCATGTTATAGACTCTTCATTAATTATTACATTTATCAATGAGACTTTCTTTGAAGCCATCACAGAAGAGATGAAAACATTCTTTGAAATACTTTGTGAAACTGGCACAGAGGAGCAGGCTCTCCAGCCACCCCGGCTCAACAAGAAGAAGCACAAGCAGAGAGTCCATGCCCTTGGTAAGTAGTAAATTATTCCCAGTAGATTATATTGATGATTTGTCATTTCTAGACATTTGTCTCATTTGTCAAAAGATGTTTTATGTAAACTAATGAACAGTAATTCTCATCAGATAAATTACTGGAGTTCTTTGTACTAGGAATAGATTTTTCTATTTTATAGGGATATAGTTTAGTCCACCATATGTAGTTAAATGTGTTCCTGAAATTGTATAATGAAAAACAAACACAAGAATGCAGCATACATATCTAAAACTTTTGTTTTTCATCTTTGCTTGAATAAATTAGGCCACTCTGAGTAGAATCCTCTTCTCCCTGGTAACTTTGCCCTGAAACACTTAGTGGTATGTTTATAAAGCAGTTACTGTGGCATTCACCAAACATTCTGTGTAGGTGTATATTCCTTTTTTAAAAGAGTTTGGAATAATCGGAATCTTTGTCAAGGTTTACTGCTCTTTTTGGCTCAATTGGAGAGACAATGGTTTGACTAGACAGGAAGTAATAGAAAATTGCAACAGGGACACAAACTGTAATATAAAAATAACAGACATTCTAGCCTTCCCCTATTCCACTGAACAAAAGCATTTTTTTTACTTCTGTCTGGGTTGCCCTTGAAGATTTTTCCTCGCTTCTTGTCTGGTGAAACTGTTGTCATTGGGACCAAAAGAGAGGACATATCTTTCTAACATAGCCCCATAAAACACTGAGGAGCATTGTGATAGCCATATTTGATCTGGTTGCAAAATACCATGGGATATTTAAACAAAGTTTTCAGAGATGTTTTTGTTGGAGCCTGGAGTGAGCTAGCTTGTGTGTTGGAATTTTCTCATAGATAGGGACAGGCTTACAGCATATCCAAAACAGCTAATCTATTTGAATTTTTTGCATTAGACTCTAAAATTCAGAAAGTGGGGCAAAAAAAAAATGGCCTAATGAAGATGGCTAGCAAAATAATATTGCAAAAAATGGGGAGTTGCAACACCTTGTTGTTGTCTAGAGGCCAGCAAAGCTTTCTTGGGTGTTCAGTGGGCTTTGTTGGTACAGGTCACTATTTGACTTTAATATGGCTGTTCAGGAACTTGAGTAGATCGCAAATATAAATGTTTCTTTATCACTTATTAAGGGACAGCGGATCAGAAGTAATTCAGAGACAAATGGGTTATACTACTGCCTTCAGGGGGAATTTGACACTGCCAAACAAAAAAGCCATTGGCTGTCCACGTATAACAATTCCCACTCTGACAATGCTTAAATTTTTTGTGTCCAAGGAGAAAAGCTTTGGAATTGTTACTTGACACGTTTTGTTTTCTTAATCGTACATCACGGTACACAGAGGCATAGTAATTACTGTGTGGGTTATAGGCCACCTTCAGGTGATGGACACTGGTACACCCTAAGACAGGAAGTTCACTCCCTATATAACCACTCTCACTAGTGGGAGTACCTCAGTTTTTTCGCCAGTGTCTAAGGTGTTGGTCACGAGTAAAGATATAACCTGGGTGTGTGTCTATAATTGTCCCTAACCCTGTACATCCCAAACTCACATCAGTCCCTACCCTCAATCCAAGGTCCCCATTCATATACTAGGGCCAATTTTGGACATAAGCCAATCAACCTACCAGCATGTCTTTGGAGTGTGGGAGGAAACCGGAGTACCCGGAGGAAACCCACACAGGCACAGGGAGAACATGCAAACTCCAGGCAGGTGGTGTCGTGGTTGGGATTCGAACCAGCGACCCTTTTTACTGCTAGGCGAGAGTGCTACCCACTACACCACTGTGCCGTGCTGAGCTCCACTGGAGCAATCCTTGGTGGGGCTAGCTATGTAGCCGGATCCATTCAAAGTGTCTTTTTAGGCCGAATTGAATGGTACGCGGGCCTCGTGGTGGAAGAAACGAAGTTTAGCCCATAACGCTTCTCTTTTTAGAGAGCTGGACCCTGGGATCCAGTGCTTTTGGTTTTTTCAGCCATAAGTTTTTTCTGGCGGGGTGCTATTACGGGTTCAGGAGTGGGATCCCCCCATAAAAGGGGGCCCCAGTTCCTGAAGGTTTTTTAAACGGAGCCTACCATGAGAGGTGAAGATTGGGTCTGTTGGTTTTACCACAGAATTTCCTGCGGCAGGAAAGGTAAGTGGAGACTTCTAAAGAATGTTAAAGTGGAGTTCCACCCAAAAGTGGAACTTCCACTCATTAGATTCCTCCCCCCCTCCGGTGACACAGTTGGCACCTTTCCGGCATAGATACCCGCAGAATCTGCGGGTATTTACGCCACTTCCTGCTCCCTCCCCGCTGCCTGCTGGGAAACACACGGGTCCCAGAGGCAGCAGGGACCATCCGAATTGCGCTGCGTGACTCGCGCATGCGCAGTAGGGAACCGGGAAGTGAAGCCGTACGGCTTCGCTTCCTGATTCCCTTACCGAAGATGGAGGCGGCAGCACCCGAGGACGGAGAGACGCTTCGGCCTCGGGTGCCGACATCGCGGGCGCCCTGGACAGGTAAGTGTCCATGTTTTAAAAGTCAGCAGCTGCAGTATTTGTAGCTGCTGACTTTTAAAAAAAATTTTTTCGGTGGCGCTCCGCTTTAAGGTTTGAATTGTCTCCTTTAAAAAGTAAATGTTGTCATGCCTAAAAGTCACCACTGGAGGCTGTATAGAGTACGTACCTTGTCATGCTTTCTCAGATCATGCTGTGTCAGCAGACGCTGACAGACCTCTCTCCGGCTAGCAGTCACAGGACTCCGGTAAGATGTTGGGGGGGATTTTTCTCTAAAAAACACCCCTCACCCGGACAAAAGCTCTCCCCCTCTTTCTGAGTAGAGGGAGAAGCAGAACCTGCTTCTCCGCCTCTGTACGGCGGTTTGTCACAGCGCTCCTCCTCGCCGCCCTCCTCCCACACACACGCCGATCCCATCGGATTGGAGGCCCGGTGAGGAGGGAACGGTGGGCACACAGAGTGGGCGTGGTTTAGCGCAGCGTTGGCGTGCAGCAATGTCCAGCGCAGGGGTATTTTTAAAAGGCTACTTTTTTTGCTGACTGCAGCTGTGGGAGAGACACAAAAGCTAAAAAGAGGCATGTAAGTGGTGACACAGGTCTTTGGCACATTTACTAAAAGCATCAGGCTGAGCGTTAAATAGCAGCGGCAGTTGCTGGACTATTTGCTCAAGTAGTGAATGGGATTTCTTCTGGTAGTCCCTCTGCATTTGTGCTATGGTCAGAAGGGGGGGGGGGGGGGGGTAGAAAGACCCGAAAAAGGGCTTAAAAGGGACTCCTACAAGCTCTAAACACTCTACATTGGCATTTTCCCCTGAGAGTTTTGGGGTGGCCGGTCAGAGTAAGCGATCAGGGCTATCAAATATTGCAATTGTTTTCAACACTGCAGCCCCTGTCTATTTTACTGAAGAGGGCTTTCCTCAAGCCATGATGGGATTGGCTAGCAGCTTTAATCGCATCCCAGAATGGGATAAAATGCGATTTCCCTCAGGGGACCTTGAGAAGGCTGATAACTCCTCTTCTGAGGGGTCAAATGCGGGGGGATCAGCTTCACAATCTGAAAGATTGATGGTGCAATTCTTACTGAATCTGTCCACTCCATATTTTTGGCTACTCTTCATTGAGTCGGTTGATAAGCCCACTTCTTGTTTGGGTTCGCTAAAGCCTCCTCAAGCTGCGCATGCCTTATCCTTTCCTGTGCAGATGGGTGACTTCATCAATAGGGTACAAACTTGAGTTCTGAAAGTCCCCGTCTCTTCGTTTTCTCAGACTCCAGAGGAAAAGAAGACTCTCTTCAAGCATTGGACCATCTTTTGTCTCAAAAGATTGATCTTAGTGGTTCCCATGCAAGAACAGGGATTGGGGTTTTATTTAAACCTTTTCACGGTACCAAAACCAAATGAATATGTCAGACCCATTCTAGATCTCAAAGATCTAAGACCAGTTTCTGAATATCCGCTCTTTCCGCATGTAGTCAATTCCGATCAGTGGTCTCCGTCCTACAAGGTGGAGAACTTCTGGCGTCAATAGACATCAGGGATGCATACCTCCATGTACCTATATTTCCCGCTCACCAGAAATATCTACGTTTCGAGGTAGAAAATCTTCTTTTTCAGTTTGTAGCTCTGCCTTTCGTCTAGCTACTGCACCTCGAGTATTTTCAAAGGTCTGGCTCCTCCTGTAGCCAGATTAAGGCCCCAAGGTATAATGATTATAGCTTACCTAGACAATCTGATCTTGACAGACCAGTCGGTAGCCGGTACCAAAGTATGATCGACAGTCAACTACCTGGAATACCAAGGTCAGATTCTCAACCTAGAGAAATCCTCCTTAAAAAACTATCAAGGAGATTGGAATACTCGGGTCTGATTATTGATACAGCCCAGAAAAAGGTATTCTTGCCCCAGGCAAAGATCAGTTCCATAAAGGAACTGATTCAGATGGTCAAAGCAAAGAAGAATCCTTCTATTCGACTTTGCATGAGGTTGTTGGGAAATATGGTGGCTTCATTCGAGGCCGTTCCTTATGCTCAGTCTCATTTGAGGCTGCTGCAAAACAGTATTTTATCAGCTTGAAACAAGTAGGTCCAAGCTCTAGATTTCCCAATGTATCTGTCACCAGGGTGCACCGGAGTCTCAGTTGGTGGTTGATAACCAAGAATCTGCAGAAGGGAAAATCTTTCCTACCAGCTACCTGGAAGATGGTAACAGCAGATGCCAGCCTTTTGAGTTGGGGAACAGTCCGGGAAGAAGCGACTGTCCAAAGGAAATAGTTCAGATCAAAAATGACCTTGCCCATCAACATTCTAGAGATCCGGGCAGGGCGCTTGGCCCTGAGGGCATGGATGTTCAGGTTACGGAATTGTCCTGTCAAGATCCATACCGACAATACCACAGCAGTGGCTTATATCAATCACCAAGGGGGCACGACAAGTCATGCGGCCTAGAGAGAGGTGAATTATATCTTAACTTGGGCAGGAAACAATGTACCTTGCCTATTGGCAGTTTTCATTCCGGGAATAGAAAATTGGCAGGAGGACTACTTGAGTCACCAACAGTTTTTTCTGGGAGAATGTTCCCTTCACCCCGATATCTTCCTGGCAATATGCCGAAGATGGGGGATCCCACACATAGATCTGTGTCAGGGCTGGGCTCAGCCCTTCCTTCTCTGAGCTGGCCGCTCAGCTATCGGCTAGTTGCCAGCTCCCATCTCTCTCCACAGTTACCCAGCTGTTGTTGATTCTGCTCGTCAGTTCTGCCTACTTAAAGTCGTCCAGCTCACTTGATCTCTGCCTTCGCCTTTGTCAACATCACAGAGACTTTCTCCTGCGTTCCTGTTGAAGACTTGCTCGGCTGTCGTTCCTTCTGGCTCCTGATCCTGCTTGATGTACTACTACGTTTATCTCTGGCTCTCTGACATTTGCTTGGCTGACTACCCGATCCGGTTACTGAACTCTGGCTTGTTTTGACTACGCTTACTCTGTTTATCCCCTTATTATTATTAAACAAGTGTGATTTAACTATACTTCTGTCTCGGTCTGATTCATGGTTCCTGATAATCTGTTTGTGTCCAGGTTCAACAAGAAAATCGACAACTTTGTGTCAAGAACAAGGGCTCCGCTAGCATGCGGAACAGATGCCTTGGTGTTCCCGTGGAATCAGTTTGCACTGATTTATGCATTTCCTCCTATTCTGCTGCTTCCACGACTACTTTGCAGGATCAGGGAGATAGGTGATTCTTGTGGCCCAGAAGATTTTGGTGTGCAGAGATCATAAGGATGGTGGTAGGGGAGCTATGGACCCTACTACCACGTCCAGACCTTCTCTCGCAAGGTCTGGTATTCCATCCTACCTTACAAACGCTAAATTTAACGGTTTGGCTGTTGAATCCCACATTCTAAAGAAGCGTGGGCTGTCAGGTCCAGTGGTATTTACCTTGATTAATGCAGGGAAGCTGGCTTCCAGAATCATAGATTATAGAGTCTAGAAAGCATATGTCTCCTGGTGTGAATCCAGGGGTTGGCACCCCAGGAAGTACGTCATAGGTAGAATCCTTGATTTTCTGTAGATGGGGTTAGTAATGAAGCTGGCCTTGTGTACTATCAAAGGCCAGGTTTCGGCCTTATTGGTATTATTTCAACAACACTTGCTTCGCATTCTTTGGTTCGTAGCTTATTCGGGGGGTAACGCGGCTTAATCCTCTGGTTAAGTCACTCCTGAACCCTTGGGACTTGGATTTAGTTCTGTCGGCATTGCTGAAACAGCCTTTTTTGAGCCGATACAGCATATTCCCTTGGTCCTTTTGGCAAGGAAACTAATTTTCTGGTAGCCGTATCTTCTGCAAGAAGGGTATCGGAGTTGGCTGCTCTTTCTTGTAAAGAGCCATATTTGATTATTCACAAGGAAAAGGTAGTATTGTATCCTCATCCTAACTTTCTACCGAAGGTAGTGTCTAGTTTTTATCCGAACTAGGATATTGTTCTACCTTCATTTATTCCAGAACCTGTTCTACCGAAGGAAAATTACTACATTTTCTTAATGTAGTGAGAGCACTCAAGGTCTACTTGAAGGCGACTGCTCAGATTCAAAAAACGGATGTTTTGTTGTGTTGCCTGAAGGTCCTAGAAAAGGGGCAGGCAGCAACGAAATCTGCTATTTATAAATGTATTCAGCAAGTAACTGTTCAGGCTTATGGTTTAAAGAGGAGGATTCCACCCTCTCAAATCAAGAACGCACTCCAATAGAACTGTTAGTGCTTTGTGGGAGTGCATCACCAAGCTTCCATGGTCTTCAGTCCATACATTTACCAGATTTTATCAGGCGAATGTAAAAAGGCATGAGGATATCGCCTTTGGGCGTAGTGTGCTGCAGGCAGCAGTATAACTCCTCTAGTCTCATGTTGCCCTAATTCTGTTGTTTCTCCCTCCCCTCAGTTGGCATTGCTCTGGGACATCCCACATAGTAATTATTATGGCTCCGTGTCCCGTGATGTACGATTAAGAAAATAGGATTTTTATAACAGCTTACCTGTAAAATCCTTTTTTTTTAAGTACATCATGGGACACAGAGGTCCCTCCCCTCTTTCTGGTATACACGTGTATTGCTTTGCTACAAAAACTGAGGTACTCCCTTTAGTAGGAGGGGTTATATAGGGAGTGAACTTCCTGTCTTAGGGTGTGCCAGTGTCCATCACCTGAAGGTGGCCTATAACCCACATAGTAATTACTGTGGCTCTGTGTCCCGTGATGTACTTTAAAGAAAATGATTTTATAGGTAAGCTATTTTTTTCCCTATTTTTTACATAAAATCTTTTTCTTCAATCAAGTATTTCTCATTCTACTGCCGAGCTAAGCTCTTATGCAGCTATTAAAACCAGTTAATCTTTGGAGTCGGCTCAGAGACTGTACCTGAACCCTTCTGGACAGAACATTGTGTGGCTTGCCTGTAATGTGACCCTCGGGCACTAGGCTTTGCTTGTAGCACTCCCCAGACACCTGGTTTGTTAGCCGCTGAGTTTTTTACAGTTGTGACCCTGTTCCTAATGTTTCCTTTGGAAGTATGCCAATGGATGAGGTGCAACATTACCTGGAATGTGATATTCTTCACTGGGCTCTGTGTTGGCACTCTCTAGTGCTTTAGTACTGTGCTTGTTCACCACAGAACACTTTCCAGGTCAACAGCTATGGTAATAGTATAAAAAAAAATCACCTTTTTTTTATTACACAACGGTAAATTTACCTATTTGTAGGACCAATTTATACTGGCTTAAATTCAGGTTTAATAAGCATATACCTCATTGAGTGGGATTCTTTTGGGCATTTATTGAACTAAGTATTTCGGACTTAGCCCTATGTGGGCATGTCACACTATTTCTTTTCTCCCACCATCAGTTTTTCCCTGAAAGGGTTAATGTCCTGGAAAAATTTGGTTTGTCTTTGCTGCTATCTATAGCGACGCCTCACCTCCAAATCATAAACCCTCTCTGCTTTTAGTAGCTGGTTTATGAGTACCCAAGATTCAAATTGATATGTTTATTTACATTGCCTCAATTGCAGTGCAACATGTTGGATCCCAAATGCAAAGGAGATCTTTTGTAGGCCTCTCCAGCTCAAGATCTTCTAACGGCACTGGGGCAGCCTGCGGTGTCCCCAATCAAGGACCTGATGCCAATAGCAAGGATCATTGTCTGCTGCTTGGGACTACACACTCCTGGCACTCTTCTCTAGCTCCCTCAGGTGTGAATCCCTCCTCTGAATTATCCAGGTTGGAATGCTAGCTGACCCAGAATGCAGGGGCCACAAGCATACTGTACTGCTACACCTTTTCTTGAGTCTGTTTCCAATGTTCCTGCCATTATAGCAGACACCGAGCACTAAACAGAGAATGCTTTATTTGAGGAGAAGTCCCATACATCTGTTCTGGATTTGTGCTTGAGAAATCTCAGTCCTCTGATATACCTCCCAAGTTTAAAGATACCATATTGGTTCTTATTGGTGTATTTTGCATGTTTAAAACCTGAGCAACCTCTGAAATGAATCCTGTTTTTAGTCTAGGCTTCCTTTAAAGGTCCAGAGACTATCAGAACCTTTCCAGTACACTCTTTACTTGAACCTATTCTGCACAGTAACTGGACTACTCTGACAATCTGTCTGACAATCGTGTTTTCTACTCCAACCTCTTTGCCAAACCATTTCTGTTTTGAGGAGGCATTTATGAAGTAATGGGCCATTCCCATCTAGCCGTTTCTTGACTTGATAAAACAATGGCTGTGTTTAGGGTCAGGTTGACAAGCAATTGAAAGCCCTTTCCAAGTCCTTAGTCACCCTGACAGGTCCTGCTATGCAACCTACATATATAATATAAATAAAATAATAATACAGGATTTATTAGTCACTGGTGGAAAAAGTACACTTTTTTTCCCCAAGCAAATGAAAAATAAGCCTCACATTATCACTAGTTCTTTTAGGTTCTCCCAGGCCTGCAGGTCTAGACCTAAGTTCATGACCCAGTCACAGATCCTGACAGACAAGTCCTTTCTGTTGGTCTTTGCAGACACCTGCACCAAGAGCATCTCAGATACCTGGGTAAAAGAAGGGGTGTCGAAGGACTACAACCTGGTGTTTTGCTCTCTGTCCTCCAACCTGCCTGTCTCCACACAGACTACTAGACCTCCATGCTGCCCTGGCAGACCTGCTAAGTCAAGAATTTATTAAAGTTGTTCCAGAAGGTGGAAAGTCTCAAGGTTTCTACTTAAACCTGTTTACTGTTCCTAAGCCTAAGGAGTCATTTCCCCATCTTAGATCTGAAGGCACTCAGTGTCTTCTTTTGAGTTCAGAAATATTGCATGCATTCCATCAGGTCTCTCGTTGCCTTCCTTAGGGAGACTTTCTAGCCTCTGTGTGCTTGCAAGTCCATATATTTTCAGCACACCAATGCTACCTGCATTTTTATGTGAGCACACAGCTTTATCAGTTTGTGGCCATTCCATTCGATCTGTTATCCATGCCCTGCGTGTTCAACAAGGTACTAGCACTAGTTCTAGCTCTCCTGCGCTTACAGGGCATTCCCATAGTAAGATACCTAGGCCTCATCTTGAGGGAACAATCAGCACAGACTCTGTCAGACAATATTCAGTGGACTGTTCAGACTTCACAAAGTTTTGATTGGATCCTGAATCTTCAAAAGTCAACACTGGAACTGGTTCATCACTTGAAGTATCTGGGTCTCATTCTAGAAACTGCTCAGTCCAGAGCTTTTTTTCCTCAAGACAAACTCCAGACTCTCTTTTCCCAGATTTGGATTGCAGTCCAGAAGCTGTTGAACTCTCTTCTTTTGCATGAGCGTTTTGGGTCTAATGGTAGCCTCATCAAGGCAGTCCAGTTTACGAAATTCTACTCCAGACCATTGCAACTCAAAATTCTGGCCAAATGGATTAACCGATACGCCGAACATTCAAAACCATATTATTCCTGACCTGGTGGCTCAGGAATCCAGCTCTGGAGCCGGGGAAATTCTTACTTCCAATGTTCTAGAAGCTTCTCGCTATGGATGCCAGCCTGAAAGACTGGGGTGGAGTCCTGGACACCCTGGCAGTGCAATGGACTTGGACGCTGGAAGAAAATCCTCTTCTCCTCAGCTATCTGGAGCTCTGAGTAATCTGTTTGTCCCTACAGTACTGGACCTCTCAGCTAAAGGGTCATCAGATCAGGTTCCAGATGGACAACATTATCAGGGAGTAACCAGGATTCTCACTGCTGGAACAGGAGCAAAAAGATTCTGTCTTGGGCAAAGCTTAAAGTGGAGTTCCACCCACTTTTACAACTCTTCAGCATCCTTCACTGAACTGTGCACTGTAAACGAATTGGATATTTAAAAAAAAATTTTCTTAGCACCTACTGTATATCTGCTGTATTCATTTTTCACTTCCTCCTCCCTGGCCGTGGCCCATCGCATCATTTCCTGTTTGCAATGCCTTCTGGGAAGGGGCGGCAACTTCCTCTGACACTGCCGTTGCTATGGAAACCTGACATGAAACCTATTACACTGCTTGTGCTGCACTGAGCATGTGTGAGATCTGCAAGGATGAGATCCAGGAAGAAATACAGGCTGGCTTCAGATGCCCACACTTAAGATGGCCACGGCCTGCTGTAAGTTTATAAAATAACAAACTACTGCTATAAACTAACAAAACAGACTTCAGTTTACAGACTAACTTTACTAGAATACATTAAGCTTGCGTATTATAGGGGTATTTTTATTTAAAAAGTATAATTTCGGCGGGAACACCACTTTAATGTTCTTGCCTTGACCGCAGTCCACATTCCAGAAGTGGACAGTTAGCTAGCAAACTTTCTCAACCGACAGAGCCTGGACTCAGGAGAATGGTCCCTTTTTAACAAGTATTGTTTTAGCACATCTGTTGCAGGTGGCAAATTCCTGTTGTAGACCTCATGACCTCCAGATTCAACAACCAACTGCCCATGTTTTTCTCCAAATGCAGAATATCCTCCGGCAGTAGAAGTGTATGCTCATTTTCTCTGTAAGATTGTAGGGCATTGCAGTGGTTCTCATTTCATCAAACTGGCCCAGGATGATGTAGTACTCCGACCTCATCAGATTCTTTGAAGACACCCTGTCGGGTCTTCAGGGACTGATTTACCACCCTACTTCATGGTTGCTATTTTTGATGGCTTGGCTGTAGAACCCAGGTTCTAGGAGGTCTTTGTGATCTTGCCTTGTCTTTCATTCCTTTAAGGCCTTTGTACAAGGTTTTCTCATATAATCCCACCTGTTCAATCTTCAGTGACTCCGTAGGATCTCAACCTGGTCCTGTCCGCACATCAAAAACCACCATTGGAACTTGTCCAGGCTTTTCTGCTGTCAACTCCCATCAATAAGGTTGCTTTCCTAACTGCCATCACCTCTACAAGGTGTGTTTCTGAATTAGGGACCTTGTCTTGTAAAGAACCTTATTCTTATTCTACTCAAAGAAAAAATTGTCTTGAGACAAGGCCTCTTTTCTCCCACAGAAGTTTTATTCTTTCACCTTAAACAGTGCATTTCAAGGAAAGTTCTCGTAATTGTTTGGATGTTTAGATTTAGAACTGTTCATGTTGTTCTCACAGCTACATTGTCATTAATTGGGAATCTGTAACCACTAGGGGAAGAATGGCCAACCAGAATTAGTTGTGATCAGATAGTGGTGAAAGCCACAGAGTAGGTACAGAGTGCTCAGCATGCCTGCTCGCTTGATGATGGTGAGAGCCCGGAAAAGGGCCGAGATTTCCAAATTTAAGGTACCACCTGGTCTTCATCAGAGCTCCTTGAGGTGGAGCTGTTGCACTACACTCAATACCCAGGTTGCTGTTTTCCGACTCAGCCAATCACGGCACATCTGTGAACAGGAGACAGTCCCTTGCAGTGCTTGAATTACTGGACAGCAGGTAACATAGGAGCAAGGCTACATTCGCAAAGGCAATTTGGCCCAGTGCTAATGACAGTAGCAGAAATCTACTGATTCCTGCAGCTGTTTTTGCCACCTGTGAGCTGCTAGCTGCAGCCGCCAAGCTGATACACTTTTTTAACAGTTTGATGGTGGCTGCAGCTATATGTTGCTGTTTGTACAGCCAATGACTACCAAAGGTGATTGTGCTGAAGGGCATCTAGAAACAATAACTGTGGGTAATTGCTGGCTGTGGGAACAGCTACAGATGGCTGTGGCCCCTGCTGACCTGTCATTAAAATGTACTGGCTAGCACTGCTACTCACTTACAGGTGGCAAAAACAGCTGCAGGAATCAGCAGATTCCAGCCGCTGTCATTCGTACTTGGCCAAATCACTTCTGTGAATGTAGCCTAATAGCAAGAGTACACAAGAAAACAGACGCAGACAAACTACACAGGTTGCGAGTCTACAGGTGCTGCTAACCAGAGACTGGCTGATATTTACAGGGAAACACATTGATGCAGAGAAGCAAATAACTGTGCAGTGCAGTAGGAGACATGGTGATGAGGGAAGACTGGCAGTGTGTGGCGTTTACATGAATGGAACACAGGCTGGAAAACATGAGGATCACAGGAGCAGGCACAAGGACACTGGCTTAAAGTGGTTTAATAGTTTTTTTTTACCTTAATGCATTCTCTGCATCAAGGTAAAAAAACCTTTTAATATCGGCTAACCCCTGGCCCTCCAGATACTCCCCTGAACCTGATCTCGGTCCAGCACTGTATACATCTGCAGCAGCTCTTCTTCCCTGTCCCTACTCTCAAAGGTTTGGATGAGAGCAGCAGGAGCCATTGGCTCCTGCTCTTGTCAGTCAAAACCTATTTTGTCAGTGAAAACCTATGAGCAGAGAACGGGGGCATGACTGAGCTGGGCTGTGTGTTTGAATAGACCTAAACAGCCGGGCTCGGGATTGAGCACACATGAATGCCCCCCTGGAAGCAATTTCCTATGGGGGCGCTCAGGGGATGTGAGAAGCCAGGAGTGCCAGTGGAGGAACTGAGAAGAGGAGGATCGGGGCTGCTCTGTGCAAAACCACTGCTCAGAACAGGGAAGTATGACATGTTTATTATTTTAATGGAAAAAGAAATTAAAAGCTTTAAATCACTTTAAGTACACAAGGCTGGATGCAGGCTAGAAAACAAAGGCATTGGGAAAGCTGGGATCACTGAGACACACAGTTGCTGTGTAAATACTGGGCAGATACTGGGACAAAGAAATCACTGGATGGCACCGAGAAACACTAGAAAATACGCAAAGAAACACAGGGGAGGTCTGTTTGCTAGTGTGTGGAAATGCTGCTAAAGCACTGAGCAACCTGCACACCATGCTTTTTAAGACAACTTGTTCCACATATCTTGATGGCTCCATCGGGTCATCATAAAAGCCTGTATGCAAATAGTCATGTTAAACCCTCAGCACTTTCAGCAGCTGATTTAGTCACCTACTGAGTATGCTGCTTCTTCATCTTTTAATCCTTGTCTTTGTTTCAGTTTAAGTTGGTGCCATGACCACTGCCGCAGGTTTCTTGTTGCAGGGTAGCGCCTTTCTCTTAAATAGGAAACAAAAAGGGGGGAAAACACCGCGCTGTGATGGGATATTAGTGAATAATACTTTGCAGAAACAAATAAAAATTATTCAAACCATATAGCATTCAATGATCAACACAATACAAAAGCAGCTGCTAAAAGTAAGATACACGTTACTAGGATAAATGGTTATAAAGGAGCAGCGCTGTGACAACCTTGTGATAAAAAGAGCATTCAATAAAGAGTCTCAAAAGTTCATTATTTATATGATAGACACAGTGTGAGGAAGTGTAGAAAGTCCCATTCAAAGGATCCTAAATAGTAGGTACGTGGGTAGGTAGATGGCAATTATTCTTAATCCTTCACCGCACCACCGTGATAAAGGTACAAATGCGCGCTTACCGAACAGCAAGCTTAGGAAGCTTGTGACCTTAACCCGGTCGGGGCCTTTCCAGGAGGAACCATCAAAGAAGAAACAGATCCCCTTCGCTTAAGATAGGCACGCTGTTCAGCAGTATCGCTACTTGGGAAATACCCCTGGCTAGGGATAAGCCTCAGGAGAGGTAGGCAAGAAAAAAGGAGGGCACATAGCGTAATCCTGCTTTCAATGTTTAATAAAATCAAATGAAAATACACTTACATTTGGATGATAAAAAATCATCCAAATGTAAGTGTATTTTCATTTGATTTTATTAAACATTGAAAGCAGGATTACGCTATGTGCCCTCCTTTTTTCTTGCCTACCTCTCCTGAGGCTTATCCCTAGCGCCTTTCTCTTGCTGCGTTCCATGGAGTCACTCATACAGACAAGAATTAGAGTTATGTCTTCCTAGACTGTGTGCATCAATAGAAACACACAGCCCCATAGCCCGGGATGAGAAGGCACTCCCCTGCTACTGCCTCCTCCCCCCTCCCTTCTCCAAGCTAACAAACTGACTGGAGACTGCACTGTCCACTGTTAAAATTGTCCTCTGAAGACAAGAAGTTCAGGGGAGTAACACTGAGAGAGCAGGAGCCAGTAGCATTGAAAGTTGTGAACCGCAAATGATGGAGTGAGAGTTTTAAAAATGAGTTGCTGTGTAATGTTTGTTTTTATTGTGCTCAATATGTTAAGCCAAAAATCGCTAAGGGTTTAACCCTACTTTAAGGATAAGGTTCTAACTTTTCCTGTTAAAACACACTCTACTAGATCAACAAGTTCTTCTTGGGCCTTTTGGCATCAGGCACCTGTTTTCTCAGATTTGTAACTCTACAAACTGGTCTTCTGTTCATATGTTTTCTAACTTTTAACAGGTAGAATAAATTTGATTTACCGGGTGGATATTCATTCCTCAGCTAATGCATTATTTGGGCGTAAGGTCCTTCAGGAATGTCTTTGAACTGCAGGCTGCCCCTCAGTTTTGGATAATCTAATTGCCTCCTAAATTACTTCTGACCCAGTGTCCCCTATTGATCAATTAAAAAAAACAGGATTTTTGTAAAATAAAAATAAGTCATGTGCTGCTCTACCTCCCAAATGGTCTGCTAAATATGCTGTAGGTATAAAATGACAGACAAATAAACAAATAATTCTGTAGTGATATACATGTAACTAGTGTTACCATACAAAATCCCACTTCATAAATGATGAATATACACACATAACCTTTAAAAGGTATAACTATAACTTATATAGTAACACAAGTGATCATAAAGTCCTCTAGTGCATGTAAGTCTGTGACAGCCTGATCACACAGGATCAGTTCAGAAATAATATAAAGTCCTTCTAGGAAAAATAAATAAATAAATGTGACTTGATTGGTGACCGTGATCATGCTGATCAATTGCAGTGATCTCACTCAGGTGCTCCCCACCCTTAGGTAATGGCTGCTCACCTCAGAGCGTGTGACCTCACATTTAATGAACTCTAAGAAACTGATTTTTTATTAAGTACAAAGAAAAAACAGTTTTTGTAATGACGTTCATTTTCACAGAACCCTTCTTCTAAACTCATCCGTGTTGAACGGTATTGGGACCACTCCTCTATTACATAAGAGAGTCTCCTTTCAGATATAAGTGGAGATTTTACAGATTTATCTCCAAGTCCAGTACTATGTTAGATTAAGGTAAAACGTATGTCAAGGACCAGGCAGTTAGTGTCTTTATTGGATGGATGAAGTGGTCTTCAAACACTTAGAGCTGCACTCAAAGAGGGAAGCAATCTCTAATAGAAAACAAATAAAAAAAAAAAAAAAGGCGCCTCTAAGTGCAGAATTAAAACTTTTAATATCCCCAAACAAGATTAAAAACACTTACAGAATCAAGGATAGGAAGAGGTATAACATGGATGTATGAAGCAGGTCATTCAGCATCAGGAGGTTCCAGTGTATCACAGCATTCCAGGGATAATGATATGCAGCAGCAGAAGGTCCCAGGATAACCAGCAGGTGAACACCCCAGGCTCTGGGAACACTGGTGAAGCAATGACGTTGTCTGAGTCAACATGGAGCATAAATCCTGGAAATGACGTCACCGGGAGGGTACAACAACCAGCATGGACAAGCT
This sequence comes from Lithobates clamitans, assembly GCA_037952925.1. Taxonomy (NCBI): domain Eukaryota; kingdom Metazoa; phylum Chordata; class Amphibia; order Anura; family Ranidae; genus Lithobates; species Lithobates clamitans. The sequence goes on along the minus strand of JBBGZY010000266.1, from coordinate 1,086,697 downwards.
GAAACAAGAAATATGTAATCAAAATGGAACGCGTTTCGGAACTACTGATTGGTTCCCTCTTCAAGCCAATGACCTACGTCATTACGTCATTGACTTGAAGAAGGAACCAATCAGTAGTTCTGAAACGCGTCCCCTCCCGCTGACGTCATTTCCAGGATTCATGCTCCACGCTGACTCAGACGACGCGATTGCTTCACCAGTGTTCCCAGAGCCTGGGGTATTCACCTGCTGGTTATCCTGGGACCTTCTGCTGCTGCATATCGTTATCCCTGGAAAGCTGTGATACACTGGGACCTCCTGATGCCGGATCACCTGCTTCATACATCCATGTTATGCCTCTTCTTATCCTTGATTCTGTAAGTGTTTTTAATTTTGTTTGGGAATATTAAAAGTTTTAATTCTGTACTTAGAGGCGCCTTTTTTTCTTTTATTTGTTTTCTATGTTAGATTAAGATGCTTGTATAAATGTAGGCTGTAAAGATTAGGGACACTAAATGGACCTTGTGGTGAAGCATTAGTGCTAAAATACCATTTTGTTCTTGCTGCTTATCCACCTGCTGCTACTGAGTATATTTCACTGCAATGCTTATAGAAAAAAAATCCTCTCTACATAAATATATTTAAAAATAACCAACACAATTTAACAGATTTTAAATTTGAGTCACATATTGTTAAAACTGGGTAATCTCAGCTTTTAAAAATTGAAAAAGATAAATGCATAGGTTGCCATAGAATGGGAATGTTGTTGGTACAGTACAATGAGGCAAACTTCATCAATATATTTTATGGTAAATTTATATTTTGTTTCAAAGAAATGGCCTTTCACCACCTCATAGCTTGGGAAATGTATTATGGTGTCACTTGGACACTTCTTTTCAAAAGCTGACAGATGGCTTACCTCAACATTTTGGAACTTGACATCCTTTTCTGGATACATTTTTGGCTGGAATGTGTAATACTATATACAGCTGGATGACAGCACTTGCATGATGCTGACATCTTCAATTATCTCTAACAGACATGGGCAGAATAGACACATAGGGCATTCTGGTATTTGCAGTTCTTCAGTGCTGCCAGTCCTGATACTTTCATACTTTCTTAATTTTGTAAAGTAAACCGTTGGTAATTAAAAGGCTTATTCAGCACCTATAGACAATTGTGAAAAAATTTCAGGAATTTAATTGGGATGTGTACAGAAAATATGTCTCGGTGAAATTGCTTCCTTTTTTTGTTCTTTAAAGTTACAATTGATGCTAAACTTTAACTAGAAAAAGGATAGTCCACATGCAGAGAGGAAGGTGGCTGACTTGATATTTGTTTTAGTAAGCAGCGTACAGGGAAATACATGCACAGTAATTGATCCTGGTGGATGTATAAAACTGAATAATCTAACACTGACCCATGTAAATTTAATACAGATGTATGGCTGCTGTCTAGAAGCTGCAGCTAAGACAGAACATACGGTCTTAGATATTTATTAGATGTATTCAAGCCATAACGTAATTCACAGAAGCCGTAATACTGTCAAAGCTGCAGTCGCGTTCCATTGCATCATTGTAGTAGAGGATGTTGCAGATAATTATGATATACAATATTTTAACCTCCACATTATTACTCTACTTCAGTCGGTTGTTTATCGCCAGGAGGATAAAGCTTCAGCAGAACAGCATGTAGTGTGACACAAATGTTTTACTAAACGTCTAAGAGCAGCTACAGGTCCACTTCTGGTTGACTGTTAGTACTGACATATCTACAAGCAACAAACTTTATACTACACGACAAGGAGAAATATACATTTGTAAATAGTTGTTAAGTTATTACAAAAGTCCTAAATCCACACTTCACCACCGTGGAGAACGTAATGCTGCACAGGGATCCTGTCAGGGCTGGGCTCAGCCCTTTCTTCTCTGAGCTGGCCTTCTCTGAGCTGGCCGCTTAGCTGTCTGCTAGTTGCCAGCTCCTATCTCTCCACAGTGACTCACCTGTTGATGATATCCTGCTCGTCAGTCCTGCCTACTTAAAGAGGAGTTCCCACTAAAAAAAATAAAAATAAAAGTCAACAGCTACAAATACTGCAGCTGCTGACTTTTAATAATTGGAAATTTACCTGTCCCAGGGTCCAGCGATGCGGGGGATCAGAAGCCCCACTCGTCTCCCCCTCCGTTTGGCGGCGCCAGCATTGCAACTGTGGGCGCTCGGCTGTGGCTTCACAGCCGGGCACCCACTGCGCATGTGCGAACGGCGCCGCGCCCCGTGATTGGCCGCACAATCATATGGGACCTGTCACGTGTCCATATGATTGACAAGAGGGAGGGGGCAGAGCTGAGCCCTTCCTGCGCTGAGGGGAAGTGATGTCACCAGCCCAGGCACTGAAGGAGGTAGACTACGAGGGACCCCCTAGCAACAGGCATTTAGAGGTGAGTAAAAAAAATAAAAAATTTCCAAATTTTTTTTTTTTTTTCAAGGCACATTTATGCATTTTTTTTTTTTCGGGTGGAACACCACTTTAAGCCATCCAGTCCAGATGATCTCTGCCTTCACCTTGGTCACATCTCTAGAGACACTCTCCTGTGTTCCTGTTAAAGACTTGCTTGGCTGACATTCTTTCTGGCTCCAGATCCTGCTTGTTGTTCTCTGACTCCCTGATATTTTGGCTTGTCTGACTATCCGTTCCGGTTCCTAAACTGGCTATGTTTTGACTACGTTTACTCTGTTTACCTTTTTTTATTATTATTATTAAACAAGTGTGATTTAACTGTACATCTGTCTTGGTCTGATTCATGGTTTCTGACAGTAGGTGAAGGCCATGAATTTAGAAGTCAATCCATTTGTTTGTAATATTTTTTCCAGATTGGATCCTGAGTCACACGGCTCACCTGGAATCTCCCACTGTGGCTGCCCCGGTACAACCTGTTTTGCAGGCCGTCCCTGCTGCTGCTCCAATCTCTGTGCAGGCACCTGCCTCGAGTATTGCCTCTATAAGAGGTATGTCTGGTTCCGCTCTGCTTCCCCAGCGATTTGGGGGAGATCCAGTCCAATGCAGAGGTTTTCTCAGCCAAGTTGAGATATACTTTGAGATGCTGCCCCAGGTGTTTCCCACGGATAGAAGCAAAGTAGGTTTCGTGATATCTTTGCTTTCTGAGAGAGCCTTGGCCTGGGAAAACCCTCTATGGGAGACGCAACAACTTGTTGTCTTGAGTTACCCTGAGTTTGTGGCTTCTTTTAAAAAGGTATTTGATGTTCCTGCACGCTCCGCTTCTGCTGCCAAGTGCCTTATGTCCATCAGAGTACGAGAACTGTTGCCGATTACGCCATTGAATTCCGTACTCTGGCAGCAGAGGTTTCTTGGAACAATAAGGCCCTCCTAGCTGCTTTTTCTCATGGTCTCTTGGATACCATCAAGGATAAGATAGCAGCCCGAGATATGCCCACTGAGCTGGAGAAGTTGATCACGTTTGCCATCCTCATTGACTCCAGACTCAGAGAAAGACTCTTTTTTTTTTTTTAAGGAGTGCTTGCGAAAGCCTTTTGTACATTTGTCTTCGAGCTTTGCAGTCCCACCCGTGCCTCCCTCACCTTCCATGCCTCCTGGTACTGAGTCGGTCAGCGAAGATGAACCCATGCACTTGGGCTTCACGTGCCTCTCTGCGAATTAGAGAACCCTTGGGAGGAGGGAGAGACTGTGCCTTTATTGTGGTCAGGCAGGTCACTATTTGAAGTCTTGTCCTGCCCGTCCAGGGAATGCCCAAATCTTGAGGTCCTGTCACAGACAGACCTTAGGTGGCGTTGTTTCGTCCCCAGTTATCCTGAAGGATAAGCCCCTGGTTTTGGTTACCCTTTCTTGGGCTGAGTCGTCTGTCGAGATACAGGCTCTAATCGACTCTGGGGATGCAGGCCTGTTCATTGATGCTGCCTTTGTATTGAAGCACTTGATTCCGCTGCAGCTGCGTGACACTCCACTTGCCATTGAGGCTCTTGACGGGAGACCTCTACAGCCTGCCCATGTGACTCATGAGACTGTTCCGTTGTCCATTGCCATAGGGGCTCTTCAACATGAGATAATCCATTTCCAAGTTATTTCCTCACCTAAGTTTTCTCTGGTTATTGGTTATCCTTGGTTACAGAGGCACAACCCCTCCTTTGATTGGCTCCGTGCTGAGGTTCTCTCCTGGTCGCCACAATGCAGTAAGACATGCTTCCAGAAGGTAGCAAATGTCCTGTGCACCTCTTCACTCTCCTCCCTGCCCGAGGAGTACCGTGATTTTAGCGATGTCTTTACAAAGATAAATCCGGTAGTTTGCCTCCACACTGGTCGTATAATTGTGCAATGGACCTTCAACCTGGTGCCATACCCCCTCGTGGCTGGGTTTACCCTTTGTCGGTCTTGGAGAATAAGGCCGTGGAGGAGTATGTTGCAGACACACTTTCTCGAGGTTTCATCCGCAAATCCTCGTCTCCTGCTGGTGCTGGTTTCTTCATTGTGAAAAAGAAGAGTGGTGAACTGAGACCTTGTATTGATTATCGAGATCTCAATCGTTTCACGATTAAGAATGCTTATCCGATTAAGTTGATTACGGAGTTATTCGACCGCCTCAAGGGAGCAACGGTTTTTATGAAGCTTGATTTGAGAGGGGCATATAATCTCACGAGGATTAAGGCGGGCGATGAGTGGAAAACTGCGTTTAATACCAGAACAGGCCATTATGAGTACCTCATAATGCCTTTTGGCCTTTGTAACGCCCCGGCAGTTTTCTAGGAATTTATTAACGATGTCCTCCGAGATTTGTTGCAGTTATGTGTGGTGGTTTATCTCAACGATATCCTCATATTTTCCAAGTCCCTGGAGAACCACCACACAGATGTCTGTCATGTGCTTCAGAAACTAAGAGAGAACAATCTCTATTGTAAATTGGAGAAGTGTGAATTCCATTGTGAACAGGTTAAATTCCAAGCCCCTGACTGATATGACCACAAAGGACGGTAACCCACAGAGTTGGTCTCCGGAGTCCATTAAGGCCTTTGAGAGTCTCAAGGCTGCCTTTGTTTCTACTCCTGTGTTGGCACATCCTGATCCTACGTTACCCTTTATCCTTGAGGTATATGCTTCTGAGACTGGAGTTGGCGCCCTTCTGTCTCAACGTCCTTCCTCTGAGAGCGCTATGCATCCTTGTGGCTACTTTTCCAAGACATTGTCACCTGCGGAGTGCAATTATGAGATTGGTGACAGAGAGCTGTTAGCGATCATTTTAGCCATGAGAAAATGGAGACATCTCCTTGAAGTTACCACTGTGCCGGTTCTCATTCTTACTGACCATAAGAATCTCACATTCTTGTCTGAGGCTAAACACCTCTCTCCCAGAAGGGTGCAATGGGCTCTTTTCTTGTCTAGTTTCAATTACATTGTCTCATTATTTCCCAGTACTAAGAATATAAGGGCTGACGCTTTGTTACGACAATTTTCCGCCGCTTCCAGGATGGAGTCGGTTCCGGTTCCTGTGACTCCTCCAGATCGTATTCTGGCTACAGTTCGCACCAGTCTCACTTCTCCTTTGGGTGACAAAATTCTTTCTGCTCAGGTCCATGCTCCGCCTGAGAAACCTTGTGACCTCTGTTTTGTCCCAGAGAGTCTCCGTACTGCCGTGCTCCAGACTTACCATTCTCCCAAGGCTGCTGGCAAAACTGGGAAGAATCAACTCTTTTGGGCCATTTCCCAACAATTCTGGTAGCCTAGTCTATGTGCTGATGTAACCTCCTTCGTAGCTGCCTGTTCCGTGTGTGCTCAGAGTAAGACTCCTTGACACCTTCCAGTGGGCCTCCTACAACCCATACCCAATGGAGAGAGGCCCTAGATCCTCCTGTCTATGGATTTTTTTGTGGAGTTGCCCAACTCCCAGGGCAACACAGTTATCCTTATGGTGGTTGACCGGTTCTCGAAAATCTCTCATTGTATTCCGCTTAAGAAGTTGCCCACTTCTAAAGAACTGGCTTCCATTTTTGCTTGGGAGATCTTTTGCTTACATGGGCTACACAAAGTGATTGTCTCGGAGAGGGGTAGTCAGTTTGTGTCCCGGTTCTGGCGAGCCTTTTGTGCACAGTTGGGAATTCAGCTTGCTTTCTGCTCTGCGTATCACCCGCAGTCTAATGGGGCAGCAGAATGAGCCAATCAGTCCTTGGAGCAATTCTTACGTTGCTATATTTCTGACCATCATAACAACTGGTCAGACCTCTTACCGTGGGCAGAGTTCGCTCACAATAGCGCCTTGAATTCCGATTGTCCCCGTTTATGGCGGACTATGGTTTCTAACCTTCCATGTTGCCTGACTCATTTGTTCTGCAGAGTATTCCTGCGTTAGAGGAGCATCTCCGTAGTCTTTGTTCCACTTGGGCACAAGTCCAGGAGGCTTTGCGACATGCTAATGATAGGTACAGACTACATGCTGACTTCAGACGCCTGCCTGCGCCTTCCTACCAGGTTGGGGACAGGGTCTGGCTGTCATCTCGCAACCTCCGACTTCGTGTTCCCTCTCTGAAGTTCGCACCTCGGTTTATTGGGCCTTTCCGTATTCTTTGCAGGATTAACTCAGTGACTTACGCATTAGACCTACCTTCTAATATGTGTAACTCAAATGTATTTCATGTCTTCTTATTAAAACCTTTGGTCTGCAACCGCTTTACCTCCTCGGTGCCTCCTCCTCACCCTGTACAGGTTGAGAACCATGAGACGTATGAAGTACAGTCCATTGTTGACTCCCGTCGGTTCTGTAGGAGCATACAGTACCTGGTGCATTGGAAAGGGTATGGTCCGGAGGAACGGTCTTGGCTCTCATCCTCGGACGTACATTCCCCTGTCCTCCTCTGTGATTTCCATAGATGTTTTCTCCTCAAGCCTGGTGGTCCTCCGCGGAGGAGGTGTCATTGAGGAGGGGGTACAGTCAGGGCTGGGCTCAGCCCTTCCTTCTCTGAGCTGGCCACTCAGCTGTCAGCTTTTTGCCAGCTCCTATCTTTCCACAGTGACTCACCTGTTAATGATATCCTACTCATCAGTCCTGCCTACTTAAGCCGTCCAGTCCAGATGATCTCTGCCTTCGCCTTGGTCACATCTCTAGAGACGCTCTCCTGTGTTCCTGTTAAAGACTTGCTTGGCTGATACTCCTTCTGGCTCCAAATCCTGCTTGCTGTTCTACTACGCTGCTCTCTGGCTTCCTGACATTTTGGCTTGTCTGACTATCCGTTACGGTTCCAGAACTCTGGCTATGTTTTGACTACGTTTACTCTGTTTACCTTTTTTTATTATTATTAAACAAGTGTGATTTAACTGTACTTCTGTCTCAGTCTGATTCATGGTTTCTGACAGATCCAAAAAGATAAGTTGGTCCATTTGGAGATATGGGGGTTCCATTTGGAGTTCCAGGCATAAAAAGTGGGAGGAAAGGCCATTACTTTCAATATATTGTTCCTTGTAGAAAATCCTAATGAACTTGCTTAGAAATTGAACTAGGGAAAAGGCAGTAGAAAAAAAAATTAACTGAAGGTTGTCAGCGGGCACAGAAATCGTAAAGAAAACCTACGCTAAGAGAATTATGGAGGCTCCCATTGCTGATATATCACATAGGTAAGGTCTGCTGTAGGGCCCTCTAACTTACATATTATTATAGACTACTAATATAGCATTGGCAAAACATAAACGCAAAAGGGTTACCATCCGGTTAACCTAACGATGAAATATATATATATACAAAATATCATACATTCAGATGCATAGCATCCGGCCACAGGATCTACTTATGCTCTTCACCCCTGCAGGGGTTGGGCTTTCTGGTGAGTGAGGGCACAAGTGGGGGCCTAACAAAACACGGATTACATCAGTATTGAAAACCTGCTGGGGATTACCTGGATATACATACCATCTGTGCACAGGGATCTCCTTTACACTCATTGGACAATTTATATTGGACTATTTTTATTGGTGCACATAAATTATTTCACATTTTTTGGTTGCACAAACCCACAAACTAGTTTATCCAATTTATAATATTTCTTAATTTATCCATTTAATATACATATACATATTCTTTTTGCATTTACATTTTTTGATTTTCACATTCCATATTAGAGGAATTACAGGTGCTTATTATTTATTATTTTTATGTCACTTGGTCTAATCTATATATCTTTTATGTCACTGGGCACGTCAGTGGGATTTTTAAATGTGGATATTCTTTAGTGTCACTTATATCTATTTCTCATGTTTTATGTTTATTTTCATCTTTTACCAATGGTGGTGATTTGCACACCCACATCTTACATGATATACACACTGGAGTAGGTTGCAGTATTTTTGCAGGACTTCTCACCAAGTTTGTTGTGGACTTTGCTGTACACTTTTTATATATTGGTATTTTTCTTTTTTATTATTTTTTATTTTTCAGTTTTCACTTTTACATTCAAATTGTCTGTGAACAGCGCCATTCCCCTATTAGAAAATATTATTATAACTTAATCACAATGAAATAATATTGATGGCAATAATGCCTCTTACACATATTGTGTGATAGTTAAAGTGGTTGTAAACTCTCCCCGACAACTTTGTCCCATGTAAATCAGCATAAAAAACCCTAATAAACACTGCTTGCAGATATCTCCTTACTTGCTTAGTATTGTTGTAATCCTTTTTGTTCTTTAGAATGACTTCACTGAGCATGCCCAGCTTTCCCCTGATTTACAGCACACTGTGTTTAATTGTCTGTCTATTATCAGGACTTCCTATGGCACAACACTGAAATCCCAGGAGACTGCATAATCACTCAGAGCTTTTTACTATACCAATGTGACCATGTGACATCACATGCAGTGTAAACTTGGACAACAGACAGCATTACTGCAGCCTTATCAGCTGAAGCTGATAAGACTGACACAGGCAAACACTAGTTAATCAGCACAAGTAAATAATTTAGCTATGAGCTGGGAAACAGGGTTGCCATAGAAATGTTGGATTGAGAAGGAGGCTTGGTTAACAGTACAGGAAGTGCTCAATGTAAGAGCGGAAATACACTCAACTGTGGACTCAGAAAACAATACTTAAGATGGCCCTGCCTAACCCCTGGAAACATGATTTTTAAAGTTTCTTTAAACAGTAAGTAATATGCGATTTGGGCTGGATTAAAGTGGCTATAGATTAAAAATTACTTATTATAATGGACTAAATGAAAAGCAGCATCAGAGTGGGAGGGTTTACTTCCTCTTTAAGGCACTTGCCACTATCACCATTGCAACTATCCCATATGAGGGACCATATTCCCCACAATATGCCCAGGAGAATCTAGGTTATAAAAAAAAGTCTACAAACACACAATGCCAACGTTGGCAAAGAGCAGTGAGGGGAAAAGAATAGAAGGAACGGAATAAGGAGAAGGAAAACCACCCGGAAACCTCCTGTCGGTCAACTTGTAAAAAGGGTTTGTTTGTCTCGTAGAACACTCTCACTATTTTTTCGTTTAACATGATTCGCGTAAGTTTGCGTTTCATCATTGCTATGTCTATAACAAGGCTTTTCCATGCTCTGGCAATGGCAATTTTTGCCGCTAGGAACATAAAATGCATCAGAGTCTGGGTATGTCGAAGAACATGTTCCACTGGTTTGTTCAGTAGGGAGACCCTAGCGCCCTTGACGATGTTAACCATTGTGACCAAAAATATGAATGAATGAACCCTCATCCAAAAACGGCAAATCTTGGGGCATGTCCAGTGCAGTGGTGTGCCCGTCTGGCCACAACCCCTGAAACAGGAGGGTGAAGCCTCCCGGATACATTTTGGACAGTCGCTCTGGCACTAAATACCATCTAGCGTGTACTTTGTATCCTGCCTCAATCAGGGCAACATTAAGGATACCCTTGTGGATTTGTGAACTCCATTTGTGCCAGTCGTCCGCCTCAGGGGCTATGTCCAGGTCCCTCTCCCACACTACCTGGTAAGAAAATTTAGTCGGAGGGGGTTGGTGAACAGTCTGTAGAGCATAGAGACCCCACCCCCGGAGAATCGCGTCCCGTACAAATCTGTTTTCAAACATGGTGCGTACTGTTATATTAGAGCCACCCTTTTATAATGAATTAAGAAAGTGCAAAATTTGTTGTAAGTGGAAGTTCTCCATGGGGGGCATCTCCAAGTTCCTAACACAGTGTGCAGAGGGACGTATTCTCCTGTGGTCAAGATAGTCACCTATACGGTATGATCCCTTGTTCACCCACAATCAAAATCTATCAGGATGTATATCGGGGGGACAGGGGATTGCAGAACAGAGGATCCACTGGGGTGTGTGCAGAGCGTAGGGGCCATCTCCTGCAACTTGTGTCCCATATGTGTAATGAGTGGGAGTTTGGGGCATAAAATAGCTTTGTGGTGTTTTGGGAGGGTCCATAGGATAAGGTCAATTGCCAGTGGTGAGCAAGCCTGGGCCTCCAATGGGACTCAGTCAGGGCAATAATGCTGACTATGAAGTTGGCATCATTGGGCTAACTGTGCAGCAATGTAGTATTTCCAGAATTCGGGCACCCCCAAACCACCCAGATCTTTAGGGGCGTACATTGTAGCTCTAGCTATCCTAGATTCTTTGGTGCCCCAAATAAAATGGAAGATTTGAGATTGGAATGTCGAATAGTGTCGGCAGGGATTTGAATGGGAAGTGTTCAAAAGTAATATAACAGTAATATAATCTAGGTAAGGCTGTCATTTTCACAGACGCAATTCTGCCCATCCATGATAGGTTCACGTCAGACCATGACTTCACATCCTCTAGTAATTTAGCAAACAAGGGCAGGTAGTTGGCTTTATATAATGAAGCTATATTGGAGGTCAATCGGATTCCTGAATAGGAGGGGAACATTGGTTGTCAATGGAAAGGATATTGGGACTGGATGCTCTGAAGCATTGAGGTAGGTAGATTGATGTTTAGCGACTCCGATTTGTCGTGGTTGACTAATAGGCCAGAAAGTTTCCCCAATTGATTCAATAAAGAAATTAAATTTGGAAGAGTGGTGTGGGGGGAGGTCATGAACATCAATAGGGTATCTGCAAAAAAAGTGCATTTGTGACTCTTCACTCTCTATCCCCAAAATGTCTGGATTAAGACGTATCGCCGTTGCTAGAGTTTCTATAGCTACTAAGAACAATAGTGGGGATAGTGGGTATTCCTGTCAGGTGCCTGACAAGATGGGGATCGTCTCTGACATATGGCCTCGTAGAAGTATCTGGGCCATAAGCGAGCTATATAATGAGTGCATTGAGGCCAAAAACTTAGGACCGAAATTCCATCTAGCCAGCACCCGAAAAAGGAAGGGCCACGAGAGTGAATCGAATGCTTTACAAATATATTGATGGATAGTAGCATCCCAGTCCTGTGCGCTCCACCATCCCATAAAGAGTGTAATAAAAATACAAGGTTGATTGCTCTTTGGACCTGGTCAGCTGCCTGCCTATATGGGAGGAAGCTCACCTGATCAGAATGTATGTAGTCAGCCAAGAATGTCAACATCCTATTTGCTAAATTTTTTGTGAATAGTTTCAAGTCTGTATTCATTAAGGCTATGTCACTGTGATCTTTGTGGCCTTTGGGAATTAGGGTAATAAAAGCTCTATTGGAATCCAGATCTATTGGGCTGCCTTTTTGTATGTCTTTAAAGAATTGTGTTAAGGAGAGAGCCAGTAAAGTTGCAAAGTTTTTATAATATAGGATCGTAAAACCATCTGGGCCTGGTGCTTTGCCCACTGGGGCTTGTTTTATGGCAGCCAATGCTTCCTCCACCATGATGTCCCTGTCCAAGGGGTCCCTGTGGTCATCCATCAGAGTCGGAATGGAAAGATGGCAGACAAAATCTTCACACTCTCGTTGGTCATAAACATTGCCGTCATGATATAAATTCCCATAATAAGCTTGGAGTTCCTGTAGGACCGATTAGGATTTTGAGTAAAAGAGCCGTCTGACTTCCTAATTTTAGGAACATGTGGAGGGGGACGTCTGGGAGCCAACCTTGTCACCAAAAGTCCACCGGCTTATCTGTTTACGAGTAAAATCTGGCCTGGGTCCATCGCAGTTGTTTTTTTGCCTTCGTGGTAAGGCAGACATTTAATTCTAAGCGAGCTGCCTTAATTCTTTCATGCAAGTCTAGTTGGGGGTTGCGTTTTATGTCCTTTAAGTAGAGCGGTCAAGTCATTCTCTTTTTGTTTTAACAAAGGTTGCTGAGGTAAGATTCGTTTAGACGCCAGTTAAAGGAAGCTGTGGGACTGCGCAATAAGAAAAGAACCACCACCACTGGAGAGTGGTGAGACCAGGTGGTTTCTAATATCTTGGAGGAGGAACATAATGGTAGAGAGGTGTCGGACGTGAAGAGTACATCAGGATGACATGGGAGTAGAAAGTGTAATCGCGATTTGAGCTGTTGAACTCCCGCCAGATGTCCACCACCTGGTCGATGTTGTGTAGCAATTTTGCAAATTTGGTACCCAATTTTGTGGGTTTCAAAATTTGAGAACCCGGTGGACGCGTCTTATCCAGTGAAGAATCTAAGTAGGTCTTGAAAAAAGAACAGCCGATCCTTATTCGGGGCATAATAGGGGAGAAGTATCACTAGAGTGCCCTCCAAATGTCCCTTGACCAGTGTATAACGACCTTCTGGGTCACTGATTATCTGCGAGAGGGAGAACGATATACTCTTAGCAACACACATGGCCACTCCTCGTGTCTTGTCTGAAGTTTTGGCTAGAGGAAGTATAATACGGGAGAAGTATCACTAGAGTGCCCTCCAAATCTCCCTTGACCAGTGTATAACGACCTTCTGGGTCAGTGATTATCTGCGAGGGGGAGAACGATATACTCTTAGCAACACACATGGCCACTCCCCGTGTCTTGTCTGGAGTGTTGGCTAGAAAAAAGTTTGGGTAATGTTTATGGGTAAAATTAGGTTTATAAGCAGATGAGAAATGTGTTTCTTGGAAAAACGCAATCTCAGCTTCTACTGAATGGAAGTACTTAAAAGCCTTTTGTCTCTTGACAGGCGAATTGAGGTCCTGTACATTATGTGTTAAGAATTTAACGGTTTCTTGTGGGTTAGCCATAGAATGTGGTGGAGTGGGGGGGTCTCTTACCTTTTCTTCACGGACAGTACCAGCCAACAGATCCCTTGGAGGTTGAATTGACAGGGTTCCCGGATGGATTATAAGAAGTGGAAAGAGAAGGCAAAATGGAGGAAAGAGGTTAAATACACTCGAGAAAGTAAAAACCTGAGAAAAGGACCAACAAAGAAAATTATTAGTATAAAGTATAGTCATTAAACATAAATGCATTTCAACAAAAGACAATTAACTTGTCTAGAGTGTCACAAAAATGACTGAATGAATCTACATCTTGAAATGAGGCCTATAACTTCCAAGGCTATTTTTTTTTCCTTTATTTTCTCCTGTTGAGCTGACCAGTAACACACTTTCTCTTCCACTCCACTGCAGATACAACAAAAACACCTTTGGACTGCAGCATTTTCAGTCTGGGGAGAGGGTAGCGTTAAGGCTGGTACACATTATCAATTTGGGCTGAACGAAAAAAAACTGAAGAGCTCGGGAGGAGATCCTGTACTAACAATACGATGTTAGTACATAAATCTTCCCACTGAGCTATTGTGTTCTAACAGCAGGACAGCTCCCCCACCAGAACACACCGGTCAGCACTCTCCACCATTGGCTGAGAGCACTGATCGGATGCCGATCGGTAGACCTTTTTCAGTCATGCCGAACGTCCAGCTTCTGTCAGACCGGCTGCTGTACACGGTTTCTATTGAACCGGCCAATACCATCCGATATTCAGCCCGTGTGTATGGACCTTTAGATGTACTAGCAGATTTGGATAAACTTGATTAACAAAATTAAGGCTGAAATCTAGCTAACACATTTTAAGCAGTTACGGCAACAGTTTTACCTTATGGGATAAAGGTTTTACATAAATGAAAAAAGCTGACGATTGTAAGCACCCATATCAGTGCGCTTGGTCTGTTGAAGATTGTTCAAAAACGACAGATTTAGGCTGGGTATACATATACTGAAATTTGGTTGGTTCAGCAGGAACCAGAGGAATTTCGCTCTGTATCTACCCCTCTCTGTTCAACAGAAGCCAGTAGTCAGACCGTTTTCTGTTGAAACCAGCATTCAATCCGCTCACATTGCTTTTGTGGATTCAGGGATCTGTGAGGTTTTTTTTTTTTTTTTTTTCAACCAGCTCATTGTGTATACCCTGCTTTACGGGCTGGATCAACAGGTGAAAATAAAGGGAAAAAGTATAAAAAAAGATAGAGATGCAGCCACCACATCTAAGAATTGGTAAGCCGCAATAAACTGTATTACATTTTTGTTTTTGGGTTTCATACCGCTTTAATGTTTTCTAGTTGCTATGCTGCCCATAGCAACTAGACTGCTCCAGGTTTAAAAATCAAAGCAAAACAACTTATTTGTCTCATAATTTTTTACTCCAAAATGGAAGGAATCTCTGATTGTTACCAAACTAGTGTCCTCATGGAAAGATTCCCCCTCTATTCCTATTCTGGTAGCAACCTAAAATGTGCATTTTTTTCTTTCACTTTTACTCTAATGCCGCGTACACACGGTCGGACTTTTCGTCTACAAAAGTCCGACGGATGCCGACGGACCAAATCCGGCGGACAATCCGATCGTGTGTGGGCTTCCCCGGACTTTCAGCGGACTTTTCCAGCCGCAAATCTGACGGACTTTAGATTTGAAACATGCTTCAAATCTTTACGTCGTAACTACGCCGGACCCAGAAATCCGCTCGTCTGTATGGTAGTTCGACGGACAAAAACCCACGCTAGTGCAGCTATTGGCTACTGGCTATCAACTTCCTTATTTTAGTCCGGTGTACCTCATCACGTACGAATCCGTTGGACTTTTGTGTGATTGTATGTAGGCAAGTCCGTTCGTTAGAAAGTCTGCCGCAAGTCCGCCAAAACCTGACCTCCTCTCTATCCAAAACTTAAATATTTTGCCTTTAGTAATACTTTAATACACTGTATAAGCCTAGTTGATTATATAGCTGCTTCGTGATATGATAGTGCTATTTTATAAGGTGTTCAGAGTGCCGAAGACATTTTTTTCACAGTATTTTTTTATTAATAACTAATCATGAAATGATTTTGGGCATATCTAAAATGCAGAAGACATTTTATTGACTTTATTTAATATTAGGTGTTACATTATTTCTTATGGTTGATGAGGCCTATTTTCCAGCGTGTATTGTCTCTCTATCCAGGTGTTTCACCTTCGGTGACATTTATTGAATCCATCATTGAACACTTAGATTAAGTCATGTGATTGGGGTAACCTCTCCATTTCCAGATGTGTGATATTTTACAGAAGTGAAATAAAGAAAACCAGCAGCACCTAAGCAGGGAGTTTGGCCATCCAACCTTTTTTCAAGTTTGTCATATGTTCATATGACCTAGATATTATTCTACATAGCTGATTAAACACTTTATTATTTTATGTCTTACTAGTTTTTTCCTTGTTTTAATGCCATTTGTGGTGTGAGTTAGTCACAGAAGTCAAATACAGTGTGCATCAAAAAAAATTTATTTATATGATGTTGTTCCTTTGCTCTTAATAAGATTAATCACATAGAATAGAATAATAACATAACAAGTCATCTTGTATCTTGGCTATATCTTAAATATATGAAATCCTTTATTGAGAAAGATGTTCCATTGTGAGTTGCTTTAGAGATTAAGGGCCCGTTCACACTAAAATGCAGTGCGGGAGAGCAGCATTTCCTGCACAGCTTCCTGCACCACATTCCGATTGCAATGCCCTTGCAATATGGTGCAGGGGTCAAAGTTAATGACATCGCAAATGCAGGTCACAAACGCATTGCGTTTGCATGCACCGGATCGGATGGTACAAAAGTAATATGCGATGCGGTTGCCGCACATTTCAAAAAGTAGTGCTTACACTACTTTTAGTGCGGTGCAATTTTAGCCCATCTAAAATGAATAGGGCTGAATTTGCACTGCACAGAACTGCATGTGAAGTGTACAGGAACCGCACAGCGTTCCTGTGCGATTCACATGCAGCTGCTAGTGTGAATGGGCTATTACCTTTTTCTACGTAGATATCCTCTATTGTATTGTATTAGTGTGTGATTCAGCAGAATCAGAGGTGTTTAATTTTATCACTGCATCTGTGATACAGCATTCTTAATGTGAGGTTCAGCACTTTCTTGTCTTCTTACTATTCACTTGCTACTTTTTTTGTTTATACAAACCTATAACGAACCCTATAATGAACCTCAAACCAACATCAAGGTCAGTGTAGGGATCATAGACCGCAGCAAAATTAAAGGTACAGGGCTTTTGTGATGGTTACGTTTGTGGGACTTATAATACAGGGGGGGGGGGTCATGTTACCATACTCTACACACAGGTTTTCTTGGGAAGCTGTTAGGTGTACTGGGAGATACATATTGGGGTTGAATTACTAAAACTGTAGAGTGCAAAATCTGGTACAGCTGTTCATGGTAGCCAATCAGCATCTAACTTCAGCTTGTTCAGTAAGGGCCCTTTCACGTGGTCGTGTCCATGTACGGGCTCCACTTTGCTCATCGGGGCATCGGTCCTTCGATCCCTGCTGAGCAGGCAGATGACAGGTCGGTCTCTGCACACTGTGCAGGGACCGACCTGTCAGAGCGCCTCTCTCCTCTATGGGGGATCGGATGAAGATGGACCGTAGAGTCCGTTTTCATCTGATCCGCAGACTGATGGAAAAGTAGGGTTTTCCTCCGTCACACTTTAGCCGATCGGATCAGGTCGGATGTCAGTGGACATGTCACCTCTGAAATCCGTCGCTCCATAGACCTGTATGGACAAAAAAAACAAAAAAAAACTGCAGGCTGATTGGTTTCTTTGCACAGCTGCACCACATTTTGCACGCTCCAGTTTTAGTAAATCAACCCATTGTTTTGTTAGGTATGTGCAAAGTCTTCCATAAGCACTTTGCTCTAAAAACTTGTTTTAAATTGAGGGGGTTTAAATTGGGAATGGAAAAAGTGTTTGAGATTAGTCTATGTCTATGGGGCCAAAATGCCCAATTGTTTCTCAAAATCTCATCTAGCTTTTGAAGCATAAGGCATCAAGCTACAGGCACCTGTGAGCACTCATATGTGAACAGCCACTGTTTTTGGATGGTTTCAACACAGGCGGCCCGATCAGGTCTGCCTGTCAGTTTTTCTGGTGGACCTGATCAGAACAGCCATTGTTCTCTACGGAGTGGCGATTGTCAGCGGTCCGTTTTCATCCAAAGACTCTATAGAGAACAGCGTCGCTGTATCATAGCAGAGTGGACACGGACCTGTCATCTACCTGCTCAGCAGGAATCAGCAGAGAGATCCCCTGCTGAGCAGACAGATGCGCATTACGGAGTTTGCCCCATGTGAAAGGAGCCTTAGGTTATTGGACATTTTGAAAGTTCAGACTTTGAGCTACAAAATGCAGTTTAAAAGCCAAGTACATCTTTTAACATGATGCATGTAACACCTGTATTTATGGTGTAATATATTCCAGCTTGTGCCCCACCCCTTTTCTCGCTTCGTATCCTCTCCCTGCATCCACTGTCACGTTTTAAAATGCACAGCCACATCATTCACAGCAATCTGTGAATGAATGGAACTACAAGTCCGGTCTTTCTCTGTGGCAGACAGCTTGTAGTTCTCATTAGACTGCAAAGGTGCTGATGAGTGCTCTCATAGTCAATTCCATTTATTCTTCCTCCAGCTTTCTAACTAAAAGCTTGTATAGAGGTATGGGCACAAAGCTGGAGGGAGAGCGTCTAGGAGCCTGAGATTGCACCCGCAATCGGCTGATTGCGGTTGCAGTGCTTTGCATGTTCCTGTAGGAGTAAGTACACTTTTTTTTTTTTTGCAAAGATATGTGCATTTTTATTATTTTTTCCTTAACCACTTGCCAACTGTATACTGTGTGTGTGCATGTATATGTGTGTGTGTGTGTGTGTGTATGTGTGTGTGTATATATGTATATATATATATATATATATATATATATATATATATATATATATATATATATATATATATATATATATACATACATATACCGTATTTATTGGCATATAACATGCACTTTTTTCCCCTTAAAATCAGGGGAAAATTGTGGGTGCGTGTTATACGCCGATCCCCGCTGATTGCGAGAGGAGAGAAGCGAGCGCCGCCGACATACACAAAGCCGAGTGTACTTCGGCTGGACTCAGCTCCTCTCACAGTCCCGCCCCTGACTGTGAGCATAGCCAAGTCTAGCCGAAGTACACTTGGCTTTGTGAATGTCGGCAGCGCTCGCTTCTCTCCTCTCGCAGTCCCGCCTCAGTTTGTGAGCAGAGCCGAGTCTAGCCGAAGTACACTCGGCTTTGTGTATCTCGATCGGCGCCAATTTTAAAAAACACAAGGCTGCAATGACACAGGAAGGGCTGCAATGACACAGGGAAGGCTGGACACAAATGGACACAAATAACGCTGCATTGATGGGCATTTAAATGTAAGTTTTTTTCCTTAAACTTCTCTCCTAAAAGTTTTTTCCTTAAAATTCCCACCTAAACTTGGGGTGCGTGTATTACGCAGGCGCGTGTTATACGCTGATAAATATGATAGATATATATATATATATCTCTATCGGCAAGTTGGCTTCCCTGTGCATAATCACATACCTGTACATGATTCTGCACTTCCGGGTCTGGGGCGCACACCGCCGGTGACCTGCTGCCGCCGAGACTCACTGATCTTTCCCACGAGAGACAGAACAGCGGTCTGCCGTTGTAAACGTACCCCATTACATACAAAATAGTCACTTTCTGTAACACAGCACCAACAAATCAAAGAGAGAGAGAATTAACCAGATATCTAATCAATTTTCTAGTATTTATTGTTAGTGATTGTAAAGTCTCGTTTTTATTTTCTATAAAAAAAACAAACTTGTTATACAGTGGATATAAAAAGTATATACATCTCTATTAAAATGTCAGGTTTCTGTGATGTAAAAAAATGAGACAAAGATAAATCATTTCAGAACTTGTTTCACCTTTTAATGTGACCTATAAACTGTGAGACTGTAATGCCGCGTACACACGATCAGAAATTCTGTCAGAAAAAACTTGGATGGTTTTTCCGACGGAATTCCGCTCAAGTTGCCTTGCATACACACGGTCACACAAAAGTTCTCTGAACTTTCGACCGTCAAGAACGCGGTGACGTACAACACTACGACGATCCGAGAAAATGAAGTTCTATGCTTCCTAGCATGCGTCAAATTGTTTCCGAGCATGCGTGATTTTTTTGCGCGTCCGAATTGCATACAGACGAACACATTTTCAGGTAGGAACTTTTTCCAACAGAAAAATAGAGAACCTGCTCTCAATCTTTTGCTGGCTGGAATTCTGCCAGCAGAAGTCCGAAGGAGCATACACACGGTCGGAATTTTTGACCAAAAGCTCACATCTGACTTTTGCTGGCAGAATTTCTGATCGTGTGTATGGGGCATAACAAGGAACACACATCAAAGGCTGGTTTACAACAGTGATTGCTGTGATTGATCAAAGCAATCACATTGTGCAGGGCCAATTTTCTTTGCCTTGTACCCCTATCTGGAGAACTGGCAGATCACTGGGCGCACACAAGGTAAATTAAAGTATGTTCCACCCAGTCATACATACACAGTGGCCAGGTGGGGAGTAGTTAAAGGGGATAAAACATAGGGTAATGGGAAATGGGCAATGTGCATGTATTGCGCAGATATAATGTGTATTTTTTTTATTTTATTTTGTGTTCACATACTTTAATCAGTAAAAAGAAAGCCTTAACAAAAAAAAATCAACTTAGAATCCATCAACAGTGTAGAATTTAGCATCAGCCAGTAATTGCCAGATATGGGACTGTAGACCGAAATAGAAACCCATAAATAAATACCAACAAACTAATAGTGGAGTAAACTTGGCCGCAGCCTTTATTATTGGTATTCAATTTATTTCATATTACAACATGTAAACATTCATAGTTATATAAATGCATTCACAAATAACTTATTTACTCAAACAGCATTTCAGTAAGCAACCCAGCCACTACGACTCAGGTTGACGAAAAATATAACAATTTTTCATTAACCACTCCCCTTTAATACAAAAAAGGGGGGGGTAAACCACATAATATTATAAGGCAGCGACAAGGGAGGGGGGGAGGGGAGCTCACAGGTAGGGGTCTTTATGAACTGGCAAAAAAGGGCCTGTTGCTTTGCCTTAAATAGCCTTTGCCCCTTCTAGAATCTTCCGTGCGGTCATGTGACCTAAACTTCTGGAATATTCCTAAAGGTCAGCTGACCTAAACCTATGCTATCTGACCTTTTATTGGTTGCCTGACTTAACCTTAAAGTGGATGTAAACCCGAATTTTTTTTTTTTTTTAATATCATTCTGTAGAGTATAAGATTTCCTATCATTTGAGCCCAGTCTTGCCACACAGAGTTAATCCATCTCTGAGCAATCTCCTTTTATTGTTCAGTGAGAGAAATCTTGACAAGCTGACAAAAACTTTGTCAAATACTCCCCCTTGCTGTGAGTGACAGCCTAAGACACAGGCATGATTTTTTAATTCCCTCCCCCACTCCTTTCTTCAGCAGCTCTGCAAGGATTGGCTCTTCCACACCTCAGCATGATTTGGCATGCTGAAGTCATGTGGTTACTTTCCTGTCTTTTCACTGGATGTTAGTGATCATAGCAGAAGTTCAGTTAGAAATACACAGGAGAAAATGCATATTGACAAGGGGAGTGTAGAGGTGGGCGGGGAGTCTACTGACATCACGACTCCACCCACCGAGCTCCAGACAACAGACCTACCCACAGAATCTGCAGTTTTTCAGCTCTCATAACAGACAGAGGGGAGACATTTGAAAGATAAAGATACATGCAGGAGGCATATATATCCTTATAGATAACCCCTATGGCAGTAGTTTAGAAAGGATGACATTGGGTTTACATCCACTTTGACCTTTCTATTCTCCTTAATTTGTAGGAAACAAGCCCCGCCCACCTGACCTAACTGACCAATTAAGTAACTGGGAGCCTTGAAACTCCTATTCTGTCACATTCCCAAGCGCAGGGGGGCCTTAAGACAGCCTCCCCTTGCTCTCATTCCTGCAGCTCCTTTAATGTTGCTGTAGGCCTCTTGGCAGCCTCCCTGACCAGTTTTCTTCTCATCTTTTCATCAAGTTTGGAGGGACGTCCAGTTCTTGGGTTGGTCACTGTTGTGCCATATTTTCTCCCCTTGATGATGACTGTCTTCACTGTGTTCCATGGTATATCTAATGCCTTGAAAATTATTTTGTACCCTTCTCCTGACTGATACTTTTTAACAATGAGATCCCTTTGATCCCTTTGGAAGCTCTCTGCGAACCATGGCTTTTGCTGTAGGATGTGACTAAGAAAATGTTAGGAAAGACCTACTAGAACAGCTGAATTTTATTTGGGGTTAATCAGAGGCACTTTAAATGATAGCAGGTGTGTACTGACTCCCATTAAACATGAGTTTGAATGTGATTGCTTAATTCTGAACACAGCTACATCCCCAGTTATAAGAGGGTGTGCATACCTATGCAATCCCACATTATTATTTTATTTTTTTATTTTTACTTCTCTCCCATAAAAGATTTCAGTTTGTTTTTCAATTGAGTTGTACAGCTTATAGGTCACATTAAAAGGTGAAAAAAGTTATGAAATGATTTATCTTTGTCTCATTTTTTTACATCACAGAAACCTGACATTTTAATAGGGATGTGTAGACATTTTATATCCACTGTATAACATGTTTGTTATTTTTATAGAAAAAAAAAACAAGACTTTACAATCACGTTACCAATAAATACTAGAAAATTGATTAGATATCTGGTTAATTCTTTCTCTTTGATTTGTTGGTGCTGTGTTACAGAAAGTGACTGTTTTGTATGTAATGGTGGGGGTGTGATACATTTCAGGCATACTAGAAATAGGACCTAACAAACTGTTGGACCATACTAAATTCTACACTGCTGATGGATTCTAATGCTGCGTACACACGAGCAGAATGTCCAACAGAAAAAGTCAGACGGAAGCTTTTCATTGTATATTCCGATCGTGTGTATGCCTCATCGGACTTTTTCTTTCGAAAATTCTGACGGACCTAGAAGCACTCCCTCTTACATCAGAGTTCCCTCTGTATATCAGAGTTCTCAGTGTTCCCCCTTAAATCAGAGTCTCCAGTTTTCTCCCTCTGCAAAGCCCCCCTTTACAGTGTAAGGGAACCCTGTGTATTCAGATGTAAGGGGATTGCTGCAGATTTAAATATAAAGGGGAAATCTGCAGATTCAGATGTAAAGGAGAACTCTGTGCATTCAGATGTAAAGAGTAACTCTGTGGATTCAGATGTAAAGGAGAAAATGTGCTGTGTGCCACTTAAGTGTTTAAGTTTGGCTTGAAGAAAACATGGCAAGCCTACCCAAGGCGGCAGGAAGGGGGCCTGCTGCAGAGCATATGCAAGGGTTCTGCGATGGGAGTAAAAGGCCCCGGGATCAGTGGGGAGGGCCTCCGGCTCAGAGGGAAGAGGATGTCAGGGGGCCCTTCATGGTTTCTTGCATCCTAAAGGTTCTAGTTACGCCTCTGATGGCAAGTGTACATCTTGGACCTCAGGTAGAGTAGTCTCTCTAACAGAGGTATAAAAAACCTTCAGCTTGTGTAGCCTTGCCCTTCAAAAAGTTTATCTGTTCAGATGTAGAGTGTTGGATGTAAAAGCCCCTTAATATATCTATCAAACTGATTGATTACATCTGCTTTGTCTTCATAATTATAAAAGGAAGGACAGCTGGTTAATTTAGCACTGACATTTAATGTATGTAGGAAATCAGGACATGAGTTTAGGCCATTTACTTTGTTTGTAACCCATTATTTTGATGTATTTTTGGGAAAAGATATAAAAAAAGCAAAACCTATTTGAGAACCCAGGGAGGAAATTCATACCTTATTACAATATTATAATTTCACAGAGATGCTTGAGTTATAAATCCTTTTGCCCTGGGGTGATAGCGCCATTTCATAATTCACACTTGGTGAAATATTTCTGTCTCTCTTTCTCTCTCTGCAACTTTCACTTTGCTTCCCTGTTAGCTGGAAACCTTCTTTTATTTGACTTTTTATATGAACCCAATTAGTCTGAAATACAAGCTGGAAAGAAAAAAGAGAAATGACTTAATAAAAAATCAGGATTAACAAACATAGCATATATCATTCCAAATAATAAATAGGACACAAGTGGATTGGCAGGAAATAATTCCATCCTGTTTGTTTTTTTTGACAGCACTCAAACCACTTGAGCATCACTTTTATGTTTTATAATGTCAGTGAACCACCTGACAAAATAATTTCCAAGTAATTCATTGTTACCGACATACAACTCAATCTATATTGAATGCATCAGCAGCAAATTATTATTATTTTTTTTCTTCACCGGAGGAACTAATAGGTTTCACAGTCCTCGTGTCACATAATATTTATACATTCCTGTGGCAGATCTGAGTCCTATCAAGTGAAAATGTATTATTGTACAAGTTAAACTAAGCGAAGACAGAAAACCTAAAATCGGCTGTGTTAAGCATACGGACTCCAATGAGCATATGCTGTCCTTTAGAAACCAGACAGAAATATGTCAGGTGCACAGGTATGACTGTTAGAGATCTTAGTAGTGATTATAATCTGAAATAAAGCAGCTTCAGTCTGAGTACAGTTCTGTGATCCTTGCTGTTTTTCCTCCTTCTTTGTATTTTTCTTGCTTTTCTCCCATGCCTTTTTTATCTTTAATCACTTGAGTTCTAACCTGTATATACCCCTTCATTACTAGGCCATTTTCAGTTCTCAGTGCTGCAATAGTTTGAATGACAATTACTCGAGCATACAACACTGTACCAAAATACGTTTTATATCATTCTTTTGAGACAGAAATCTTTTACTATATAAAAAAGGACAAAAAAACGGATACAAATCTTGAGGTCCTAATATGCCCCTAAAAATTGTTTGGTTTATGGCAGAGCATTTAACAGTCAGTGTGCATGGGTCAGGACTATGGATAGACTCGCTTGGAAGATTTACATGGTCAGGAGTAACGCGCCCTTATAGTGTTGGTCAATGGTGAGTTTAAACCTTTCACTGGCAGAGCCTTTTTGAACATAGACAGTATTAAAATAATAATTTTGACCTGAAGATTAGTTAAAACCCCTCAAAAAAGTATCTATTCTCTGAGTATTTCAGGAGATCTGGGACCTCCAGACCCACTATTGATTTTTAGGCTTATAAGGGTTGATTTACTAAAACTGGAGAGTGCGAAATCTGGTGCAGCTCTGCATAGAAACCAATCAGCTTCCATTTTTTTTCTTTTGTTAAAGCTTATTTGAACAAGTTGAAGTTAGAGGCTGATTGGCTACCATGCAAAGCTGTACCAGATTTTATACTCTCCAGCTTTAGTAAATCAACCCCATCGTGTCTTACAGGCAAACCTGCATCTCTAGCACTGGTACAAATGGGATCAGAATAAAGACCTTACAGTTAAGGTGGAATATCGGGTGCATATCAAAGTATTACATTTGGGTCCAAAATTCCAGTTAGTCATCGTATAATAAATATATGGCAATGATAAGCTATCAAAAGCTTTGTTGAGGTCCAATGAGAGCAGCAAAGCCTTCCTAGCTCTCCCACTGTCTCAGTTCAATTTCAGTAGAGATGAGGTGAATTGCCCTTCTAATTTGGTCCAATGCTTGCTTGTTAGGGATGGAGCCTACTTGATCAATGCAGATATATTGGTCTAAAAATACATTACATACATACAAGCCAGTTTCCAAATATTTTGTTAAATAACTAGTAGGTCACTGTTAATTAAAGACATTGGTCTCTAGGTGGTGAGATTGCTTAAATCCTGATTGGGCTTGCAAATGTAGGCACTGTTAAAGTCTATATTGGGAGAGGAGTCCTGTTGTAGCATAATAAAGTATTTAAGCAAATGTGGCACTAATTGTGGAGCAAATTTTTAACCGTATAATGCAGTAAAACCGTCTAGGCACAAGGCCCTAAAATGTTTAGGTTTTCAATGATCAGTGGGACCTCTTCCATTGTTCTATCCTGTTCCATAATTTCCCTATAGACCTGTGATAAAGAGGGAATCAGAAGGTGTGTGAAGAAGTCCTCAATATCTTGAGTCTGGGTTAGGTGAGAGGTAGTGTCCAAAATGGAATAACAAATTTAGGTCCTGAGCCTTGTGGGATAAAATTTTAATAGTGAAAACGTAATGGGTTGTGGGATACGTGGTGCAGCCATGGTATCTAATGAAGAACAGGTGACTTATTTCCCAAGCTAGTATAATGATGCAGATATTCAATTGGGTAAGTGTAGGTAGGAAGTGTGGAGGTGAGGTCCAGCTGAAGAATAAATAAGATTGCAAAGAAAGAGTATCTTAGACAGATATTAGTAGAAAATCAGCATCAGGTAACTGGAAAAAAATGCAACCATAATAAGACACGCACAAAAAAACAATAAGAGCTTAGGGCCACAAGTGTCCACACTGCAAATAGCCATGTCCCAAACAAAATGGGAACTATTGAGTCCATCCCTATAACCAGGAGTGGAGGCAGGAGTCAAGCAGGTGTACATTGGTCACATGCGCTGCAGCGCGTTGTTACAGTGCTTGATTTTTTTTTTTCTTCTTTTAAACATTTTTAAAATTAGATTAATTCAGTTAATGTTATCCTGAATTGTAATTTTTGTTTTGCGATAAAATGTATGCTTGCATGATCATCATTTTATTGTAATGCACACCAATGCAGCACATACACGGCACCATGGATGAGGCCTGAGCATAATGCCAGCCTCCAAATTTTTAGCATAAGTTGCCTATTTACAGTTTTTCTTATTTTTTAATTTTTACCATTTCGCAAAAAAGGCACTATTTAAGCTTTACAAACATTTGTTTTTGTTTTTTTTTATTAACTCAAAACAGTTTTATCTTGTAGATTTAATAGGAATTTTGTACATGATGTTGTGTTTGTTCGCTAATAATCATTTTAAAGTATTTTTAGCAAAAATATTGTATTGATAAACATTTGCACAACTATCACAGGATCCCAAAAAATCTTATATCATATTTTTAGTCCTTTTAGAAAATATATGCCTTGGGTGTATTTTACAAACTCTGAAAGCTGTAAGTGAAAAATGAAAAAAAAAGGGAAAAATTGCAAAAAATGGTCTCAATGCCTGAGGTTATAATTGGGGTGCAGGGCCTGGCAGCAAAAGGGCTAAACTTATTGCCCATGGGAAAATATGGGCAATTTATATGTCTGTTTACTTACAGTTGATTTGAAACGTTCTCATTTCTGTTCCGTGGTTTTTTATGGTAATTTTCCCTCCCAGTTTAAGTCTTGGAAAGTAGCCTCTCGGCAAAAGAAATTTGTCTCTCCTAAAATTAAAAGTCAATTCACACTGAGGCAGCACGACTTGCAGCACGACTGCCTCAGGCGACCTATAAAACTGCTTCTATATAGAAGTCAATGCAAGTCCTCTCAAGTCGCCCCCAAAGTAGTACAGGAACCTTTTTCTAAGTCGGAGAGACTTGAGTCGCTCCTTTTAGAACTGTTCCATTGTACAGAACGGAACTCGACTTGTCAGGCGGCTAAGTCGCCTCACAAGTCGTCCCAGTGTGAACTGGCTCTACGTGTTTTTATTTTTATTCTACGTAGGTATTCATTGTATGTGCTTACCAAGTCCAGCAGAGCATCATGTCTAGCTGGGACTTGGTAAAAAAGAACCAAAAATTAAAAAAATATATCTTTTTTTTACTTTTTTCTATCAATACGTTTTTTAACTAAGTAATTTTTCGCCTTCACTGATGTGCGCTGGTGAGGCGGCACTGATAGGCTGAACTGGTGGGCATTGATGAGGTTGCACTTATGGGCACTGATGAGGCGGCACTTATGGGCACTGATGAGGAGACATTAATATGCCACACTTATGGACACTGATATGTGTGGCACTGATGGGCACTGTTAGGTGGCACTAATGAGCACTGATAGGCGGCACTGGTGGACACTGATAGGCGGCACAGATGGGCGGTACTGATGGACACTGATGGGCATTGATTGACAGCAGTGATGGGCATTGATGGGCAGCACCGATAGGTGGCACTGATTGTCAGCACTGACTGGCATCGCTAATGGGCACTAATTGGTGGCACTTGTGGGCAGTGGTGGGCACTGATTGCTACCAATGGTGGGTACTGATAGCTGGCATTGGTGGGCAATGGTGGGCACTGATTTGTGACACTATTTTGCAATATTTTAATCAGGGCACTGATGATCAGTGCCCTGATTACATTCCTAGATGTCCCCCTGCATGGAGATGCAGCTGATCGGCTCTCCTCGACACACACTCTGTCAGTGTGAGGTGAGGAGCGCCGATTACCGGCACTTCCTTGTTTATTGGTCACAAGAGCGGACGCGGCTCTTTCCAGGGATCGGGGTCGCGACGTGTCCTAGCAACACGGCGTGACCGCAATCGCCACGCTGCGCTCCCCCTGTGGGCGTGCGAGAGCGGCCGTTCTGGGACGCCGTCATTTAAAGGTGGTCAGGCGGCAAGCAGTTCAACTGTACAAAAAAAATTGTCTTGAACAAGTTTATAAATTTCCACATTTTACACTTCAAATACCCCCTAGACTTTTCACAGAGCACACTTCATGCTTTTATTCAGGCTTAAAGTGGTTGTAAACCCTCACATATACACAGTGAAGTGAACAGCCTTAGATGATACACAGAGATGAAACAAATCCTCCTACATAGGTTTTACTTGTTTATATTTATCTTGTGTCGGCAAAGTTCTCAGAAGTGACTCCTGCTGACAACCGAGGAATGAAGCACCAGAGAGAAATGACACTTAGAGCTTTAAGGAGAGATAAGTAAACCCTGCAGATATGCAGTATGTGCTTTGCTCAGATTCCATGACTGAGGTTTACAACCAGTTTAACATGCATATATTTCAGGTTTGTCTGTACTGCTGAAAGAATTCCCCCCCCCAATGAAAAACATCAGAACTAGCAGACTATTTAATCTGCATGTGCACCAGACAATGGTGCAATATACAGTGCCTTGAAAAATAATTCACACCCCTTGAAATTTTCCGCATTTTGTCATGTTACAACCAAAATTGTAAATTTATTTTATTGGGATTTTATGTGATAGACCAACACAAAGTGGCACATGATTGTGAAGTGGAAGGAAAATGATAAATGGTTTTCACAACTTTTTACAAATAAATATGTGAAAAGTGTGGCGTGCATTTGTATTTAGCCTCCGAGTCAATACTTTTGTAGAACCACCTTTCGCTGCAATTACAGCTGCAAGTCTTTGTGGGTATGTCTGTAGCTTTGTATATCTAGAGAGTAAAATTTTTGCCCATTCTTCTTTGCAAAATAGCTTAAGCTCTGTCAGATTGGATGGAGAGCGTCTGTGAACAGCAATTTTCAAGTGCTGTCAGTTTCTTAATTGGATTTAGTTCTGGACTTTGACTGGGCCATTCTAACACATGAATATGCTTTGATTTCAAACCATTCCATTGTTGCTCTGGCTGTATGTTTAGGGTCATTGTCCTGCTGGAAGGTGAACCTCCGCCCCAGTCTCAAGTCTTTTGCAGACTCTAATGCCCTGTACACACGATCAGACATTGATCGGACATTCCGACAACAAAATCCATGGATTTTTTCCTATGGATGTTGGCTCAAACTTGTTTTACATACACACGGTTGCACAAAGTTGTCGGAAAATCCAATCGTTCTGAACGCGGGGACGTAAAACACGTACGTCGGGACTATAATCGGGGCAGTAGCGAATAGCTTTCGTCTCTTAATTTATTCTGAGCATGCGTGGCACTTTGTGCGTCAGATTTGTCCTCACATGGTGGGAATTTACGCGAACGGATTTTGTTGTCGGAAAATTTTATCGCCTGCTCTCAAACTTTGTGTGTCGAAAATTCCGATGGAAAAAGTCCTGATAGAACCCACACACGGTCGGAATTTCCGACAATAAACGCCGATCACACATATTCAGTCAGAATGTCCGACCGTGTGTACAGGGCATAAGGTCTCATACACATGGTATTGTTGAACGACCGAGCGTCTGCTTTTTGTTAAAAGCGCGTGTGCAAGATTTTGTCTAGCATACTAACTATCCGCAAATTGTCGTTTAACAAACACGAATGTAGTGACGTACTATGAGAGTATAAATAGGAAGTTAATTTCTCAAGCGCCACCCTTTGGCCCTTTATACTAATTTCGTGTTAGTAGAAGTTAGTAGAATTTTGGTGAGCATCGATTCACGATTTTCAGATCGTACAAAACAAATGCCTTTTAAAATATGTTTGGCATAACTACATCAGTATCACCAGCAAAGCGGCTTCATTATTATCCCATTAAAGAAGATGAGAATGTGCGCTGCATTTCGACATTTCATGAGCTGCCGCGTCACGAATGTTAATTCTAGATTAGGAACGTTAGTAAGAACTCTTCTGGCTCGTTCCTTGATTCCGAGCATGCTTGTTTGTACTTTTGACTTTTGTGTGATGATTTCTGTACTGACCATCCAAAAATCAGATGTGGAGTTCACATCTGACAAAAATTTTATAGCCTCCAGCTTTTGTCTGAAGAAAAAGTCAAATTGGCTGTCGAAAGCACCGTACTAAGGATCCCAAAATCCGCAGACAGCTCGTCTTCAGACTTTTCCCTTCTGATTTTTGTACTGTGTGTACGAGGCCTAACAGGTTTTCTTCTAAGATTGTCCTGTATTTGGCTCCATCTATCTTCCCATCAACTTCCCTGTCCCTGCTGAAGAAAAGCATGCCCACAACATGATGCTGCCCCCACCATGTTTCACGGTGTGGATGGCGTGCTAAGGGTGATGTGCAGTGTTAGTTTTCCACCACACAGCATTTTGTTTTTAGGCCAAAAAGTTCAATTGTGGTCTCATCTGACCAGAGCACCTTCTTCCGCATGTTTGCTGTGTCCCCCACATGGCTTCTCGCAAACTGCAATCGGGACTTCTTATGGCTTTCTTTCAACAATGGCTTTCTTCTTGCCACTCTTCCATAAGGTCAGATTTGTGGAGTGCACGACTAATAATTGTCCTATAGACAGATTCTCCCACCTGAGCTGTGGATCTCTGCAGCTCCTCCAGAGTTACCATGGGTCTCTTGTCTGCTTCTCTGATTAATGCTCTCCTTGCCCAGCCTGTCAGTTTAGATGGACGGCCATATCTTGGTAGGTTTGCAGTTGTACCATACTCTTTCCATTTTCGGATGATAGATTGAACAGTGTTCCGTGAGATGTTCAAAGCTTGGGATTTTTTTTATAAACTAACCCTGCATTAAACTTCTCCATAACTTTATCCCTGACCTGTCTGGTGCATACCTTGGCCTTCATGATCCTGTTTGTTCACTGAGGTTCTCTAACATACCTCTGAGGGCTTCACAGATCAGCTGTATTTATACTGAGATTAAATTACACACAGGTGGACTCTATTTACTAATTAGGTGACTTCTGAAGGCAATTGGTTCTACTAGATTTTAGTTAGGGGGATCAGAGTAAAGGGGGCTGAATACAAGTGCAGACCACACTTTTCAGATATTTTATTTGTAAAAAGATTTTTAAGCCATTTATCATTTTCTTTCCACTTTGTATTGATCTATCACATAAAACACCAATAAAATACATTTGCATTTTTGGTTGTAACATGATAAAAGGTGGAAAATTTTAAGGGGTATGAATACTTTTTCAAGCCACTGTAAATCTATGTATTATTGCAGCCCTGCTTGTAACTTCACTGTTAATTTGCCTTTTTCCTTTAGATTGACTTGTATATTGCAAGTTTTTTTTTTTTTATATCACAAAGCACTGCACATTCCTGGTATATTATTGATGGTGCAATGTAGTCCTCATTTCAAAAAATGGTGACCATCCTTGAAACATCAGAAAGCCTAACATTTGTCAGACAATGGGCTTTTATATGTTCAGTAGCCTACCAGAGCAGGGTATATTGGGAAAACGAAGCAGAGTTCCAGCTTGTTTTTTTTTTTGTTTTTTTTCGCGATAGTCGCAACTAATCCAATTACAATATGGAATAAATACTAATAGCAGATTTTCTGAATCATTTTCTATTTAAAAACACCCACTTTGCTCTTTGCTCTGCTTATCACATGGGCTCCCATCTTCAGTGTGGGCATCCAAAGCCCACTTGTTGCTCCTTCCGGGATATGGTGCTTCTGGCTCCTGAACTCGCGCATGTGCAGTGCGTACAAAGTGCAGCGGATACATTGAAGTGGAGGATGCCCATTGACTCCTGGGATTGATGGCACTTATATCCCAGGAGCCAAATGACGGAAATGACATACCTCTCCTCAGCGAGGTTCAGCAGAAGCAGAACCTTCAGCTTCTAAATAAGGTAAAAAGCTTAAAAAAAAAAGGGGGTTGGATGAGTCATTTATATGTGACTATGAATGAAAGGGTGCAAACTTTAAAAAGTGGGTGGAACTCCCCTTTAAATTAATCACTACAAAATTGAATGACTTTTTTCTCAAACAGCAATTTTCTGAACTTAGGGAAAGATGTGGTTGGTTACTTGCAAATATGAAATGGGACCAATCTGTGAAATGTATCTGCAGCTGCAGTGTTTGCACAAATTCTGCAATACTATAGTATGTTATATATCTCAATGCGCTCAGCCTTTGACTGAAAAACAAACAACTTTTGGATGGTATTCTATTAACTTCTCTCTCCCATGTACAAAGGGTGCTTCTATTACAATCTTCCATTACTTATCCCCTGTAAGAAATTATATTCCCATTTAATTTTATAATCAATATATTCAGATATTAGCCCCAGAAATGACTCATATTTATTTATTTATTTCAGGTACTTGTATAGTGCCATCAATTTACGCAGCGCTTTACATATACATTGTACATTCACATCAGTCCCTACCCTCAAGAAGCTTACAATCTAAGGTCCCTAACTCACATTCATACATACTAGGGACAATTTAGACAGAAACCAGTTAACCTACCAACATGTCTTTGGAGTGTGGGAGGAAACCGGAGGAAACCCACGCAGGCACAGGGAGAACATGCAAACTCCAGGCAGGTAGTGTCGTGGTTGGGATTCGAACCAGCAACCCTTCTTACTGCTAGGCGAAAGTGCTATCCAAAATACAAACAAAATTTGTGAAATAACTAGTGCTATATCCGAATCTGATTTGCTTACTTTAATTAAACCAAGTTAAACAGGAAGTTAGTGGTTTTCAACTCAAAAGCAAACATTTATTATATTTCCTCTTACCATTTGTTACATGTGATGACTGCTTTCATTTTTGTTTTTAGGCTTGCTTTCTTCTATTTTCATATGATGAGCCAGCCAGTAATGCCTGGTACACACGATGAGATTATTGGACGAATAATCTTCAGTTATTTTTTTTTTTAATACCGATCTGCTATCGAAAATAAAGAAGTTACAAAAATTCTCGTATGACAGAACAAAAATTCAGAAGTGATGTAATGTATTGTATTTGTATTGTATTTTCAGACAAAAACTGTACTGATTAAACTAAAATCGTAAGATCTGTTATGATACGAGAAAAAATGTTGTGCTTGTCCCATCTAATAATATCGGATGAATTGTCTGCTGTAACTACTTAAAAAGTATTGGCTGGAGTTTGGCTTCAATGTTAGTGTGTTTAAATCTACTAGCACATCTAACAGACTGACAATGCTGCTGTCCAGTCCAAAGATACCCCGTGCTCATTCATCCAGAGTGAGGCACTTTAATACAGGAGGAGTGTAACTGGCCAGATCACCAGGTGAAAACAGAGGAGAAAAAGCCCAAGAAAAGAAATCTGATGCAGCCACCACATCTAATCATTGGTAAGCTGCAATAAATTATATTTGGTTTTGGGTTTAACAACACCAAACTACTGGCAGAACCCCCACGACTACCTACAGTGCTATATTTTTAACTATGCATCTACACAAAAGCTCATGGATATTGGACAACTCTCTTAGACAGGTGGCCTAGCGGACTTTTCGACAGCAAAGGTCCGACGGAACTAATCCGCCGGACAATTCGATCGTGTGTGGGCTTCATTGGACCTTTGCTGTCAAATAATCAGACGCACTTTAGAAATAGAACTTTTTTCAAATCTTTCCGACGGACTCGAAAAATCCTTTCGTCTGTATGCTAGTCCGACGGACAAAAAGAGACGCAAGGGCAGCTATTGGCTACAGGCTATGAACTTCCTTATTCTAGTCCGGTCGTACGTCATCACGTTCGAATCAGTCGGACTTTGTGTGATCGTGTGTAGGCAAGTCTGTTGCGTCGGAACTCCGTTGAAAGTCTGTCAAAAAGTCCTTCGGAGTTCAGTCCGTCGAAAGTCCGCTCGTGTGTACACGGCATAAGAGAATATCCTTACCTTTCCCCAGTGGAAGAGCCTGTTAAACCCATTCATTGATGCATATCTTAGTGCTGGGTGATGTGTAAATCAGTCGTAACTATCATAAATGGTTTGTGAAAAACTGCGACACGTTATGCATCTGTGGTTTAGGAGTTGAGTCAAATGTGTAGAAAAATGGGCATAGTCGTATTGCTTCTGCTGGAATACTTTAACTCTATGCTTTGCTATTCTTTGGACAAAATAGGGTCCTGGCTAACATTTAAAGGTAGGGGCTTAATATGTTGAAATTCTACTCTGACACCAACAATGAGACCTATTTTAGCCCTACTGACAGCAATGATTGGGGATACAGGGACAGGAAGCAGGTAAGCAAAGAGGTCCCCCGAGGGTAGCAGTTCTTGTAGGGGGTTGTCTCTGATCTATGCCTGTCTTTTCCTGGTTTTATTATGATACATATTGCTGGCACCATCTTATGTCTTGGTCTTTTCAAACAGCCTGGAGGAGACCTAGTAAGGATGTTGATTTACATGTTGACTTTTGCTCAATTTGTGAATACAAATGTGGCTTTGGTAAATACAATAAACTCCACGCTATGGTGTATACTAAATGTAGCTGCCTGAACTATGATTATCGTGGTAAAAAGGTTAATCACAATCCAACAACAGTAAGTATGTGTGGCGCTATCAAATGAACTCAGATAGATAAATAATAAAGTGCTTTGTTGCCGAGTTGCGAACATCCGAGTTGTGAACAACTCCTACTTACGAACAGAGGTGGCTGATGTCACTGACGGCCGCTTGTGCTCCACACTGGTCTCGGATACCGCCGAGCTGCCATCTTGCAGCACCGAACACATCCCACACTGCAGTACTGCTTGGCCACAAGAGCCCCAAATAACACAACTGCACAACCAGAAGCGCCCGGAACATCCCACATCACTGCACAGGCTGGAGTTGCACTTAAAAAGGTACTGCTTGACTTACAAACAATGTCAACCTAAGGACAAACCTACAGTCCCTATCTTGTTCATAACCCTGGGACCGTCTGTATTGAAGAGCACATAAAATAAGATATAATACATAAGAAGTGCTCCTTGCTTGTGGATAAGTTCATGTAAATTCAATAGATACATGAAGTTCATATGCTTCAAAAAAGTGCTCAGTGCTTAAGAAATCATAAATTCAGTGCTTTGAGTGCAACACTCCATGCTCCCCTCCATTTCCACACTCACCAGAGCAAATTTAATATCAGCACTTCGCATAAGACCAAACAGCTTCTCCCTTAACTGTCCCCGTTGTACTTATATGGATAGACAAGTTTCCTTTATATCATCATACATACATGTAAATGTGACTTTGGGCTCATTTATTTGGACACCACTGGACCATATAGATCAGGGGTAGGCAACCTGGGGCCCTCCAACTGTTGTGGAACTACATTTCACATGAGGCATTGCAAGGCTGGAAGTTACAATTACTCCCAGAGGCATGATGGGACTTGTAGTTCTGCTAGGGCTGGAGGGCCCCAGGTTGCCTACCCCTGATATAGACAGATGGAAAGATAGAAATTTCTGAAAATGTGATTAATAATATGAATATACAGTATCTCACAAAAGTGAGTACACCCCTCACATTTTTGTAAATATTTTACTATGTCTTTTCATGTGACAACACTGAAGAAATGGCACTTTGCTACAATGTAAAGTAGTGAGTGTACAGCTTGTATAACAGTGTAAATTTGCTGTCCCATCAAAATAACTCAACACACAGCCATTAATGTCTAAACCACTGGCAACAAAAGTGAAAATGTCCAAATTGTCCAAATTGGGCCCAGTTAGCCATTTCCCCTTCCCAGTGTCATGTGACTCGTTAGTGTTACAAGGTCTCAGGTGTGAATGGGGAGAAGGTGTGTTAAATTTGGTGTTATCATTCTCACTCTCTCATTCTGGTCACTGGAAGTTTAACATGGCACCTCATGGCAAAGAACTCTCTGAGGATCTTCTTCCTCGCCATGGTCGACCAAAGAAGTTGAGTGCACATGCTCAGCGTCATATTCAGAGTTTGTCTTTGGAAAATAGACGTATGAGTGCTGCCAGCATTGCTGCAGAGGTTGAAGGGGTGGTGGGTCAGCCTGTCAGTGCTCAGACCATACGCCGCACACTGCATCAAATTGGTCTGCATGGCTGTCGTCCCAGAAGGAAGCCTCTTCTAAAGATGATGAAAAAGCCTGAAAACAGTTTGCTAAAGACAAGCAGACTAAGGACATGGATTACTGGAACCATGTCTTGTGGTCTGATGAGACCAAGATAAACTTATTTGGTTCAGATGGTGTCAAGCGTTTGTGGCGGCAACCAGGTGAGGAGTACAAAGACAAGTGTGTCTTGACTACAGTCAAGCATGGTGGTGGGAGTGTCATGGTCTGGGGCTGCATGAGTGCTGCCGGCACTGGGGAGCTACAGTTCATTGACGGAACCATGAATGCCAACATGTACTGTGACATACTGAAGCAGAGCATGATCTTCTCTCTTCGGAGACTGGGCCGTAGGGCAGTATTCCAACATGATAATGACCCCAAACACACCTCCAAAATGACCACTACCTTGCTAAAGAAGCTGAGGGTAAAGGTGATGGACTGACCAAGCATGTGTCCAGACCTAAACCCTATTGAGCACCTGCGGGGCATCCTCAAACAGAAGGTGGAGGAGAGCAAGGTCTTTAGCATCCACCAGCTCTGTGATGTCATCATGGAGAAGTGGAAAAGGACTACAGTGGCCAACCGTGAAGCTCTGGTGAACTCCATGCCCAAAAGGGTTAAGGCAGTGCTGGAAAATAATGGTGGCCACATGAAATATTGACACTTTGGGCCCAATTTGGACATTTTAACTTAGGGGTGTACTCACTTTTGTTGAAAGCGGTTTAGACATTAATGGCTGTGTGTTGAATTATTTTGAGCTGACAGCAAATTTACACGGTTATACAAGCTGTACACTCACTACTTTACATTTTAGCAAAGTGTCATTTCTTCAGTGTTGTCACATGAAAAGATATAATAAAATATTTACAAAAATGTGAGGGGTGTACTCACTTTTGTGAGATACTGTATATTACCTATTATAGGTTAAAGTTTGTACACCATTGAAGGACAAAACCTAGTTGTCCAAAGTCCCTTACAAGGCATGATTTCATAATTTTCATAAATTGCTAAAAGGAGGCTGGGAAAGGAAGCATGTTAGGGACAATAAAAGGAAGCTCTTGCCGTGCATTTTTAGTTACCACCAAATGTATTGCCAAAAGACTGTGAACACCCAAAAAGTGTCTATGTAACTATGTGGATTTCACTTTGCATTCATAACCAAAAGAAACTGCTCACAAGATTTTCACCATTCTAACTATATATATATATATATATATATATATATATATATATATATATATATATATATTAAAGTACCATTGTCTTCCAAAATCAAGTCACAAGATCCTTCTGGTCTGCTTTCTATTTCAGAAGATGCAGCCTTGGGGAAGGGATTGTTTCTGAGGCTCATGTTGGTAATGTGATATAGTCACAAGACACAGAGAGATAATTTGTTTTGAAAAATGCTTATTACGTTAAATAATAGTACTACGCTATCAATCGGCTTGGAGGAGGAGGTTCAGGTGTCACTGGAATTTTCAAAATTCAGTGCACAGTGAGCTATGGTGGCACAAAAAGTTACAGAATTGGTGACTTTTCATTAATTTGCTACTAATATAGCCCATCAGAACTGTTACACAGATTGGGAATGATGATAATTGCCTGATAAAAGCTGGTTGCAGAACAATGCATAAGTAATGCACATTAATTAGGGGTAAGGATTAGATTGCAACAAATTGCCTTGACTGTTAGTTATAATAAGGCAATTTCATACATAATATCTCTGTCAGGAACTATGAATCAGACAGACAGAAAATGCAGTAAAAATCACACCTTTAATATAGTGGTAAAAACATATCCAGGGTACAGTAATCAAAGCGGGTAGTCAGTGCAAGCCAGTAAATCGGGAAGCCAGAGATCAGCGTAGTCGGAGAGAGCAAACAGGATCAGGAACCAGAAGGGACGTCAGCCAGGCAAGTCTTTAACAGGAACACAGCAGAGAGTCTTCTGTTATGTTGACCAAGGCGAAGGCATGGGAGAACTGAACCAGGCAGTTTAAATAGCCAGAAGGGGCTGGCTGATGAGCAGGAAATAATCACCAGGTGAGGCCCTGAGACGAAAGAGCTGAGCCTAGCCCTCAAAATCTCCACCTGAAAGCCACACTTCCCTAGCGTGTTTCACCGCCATTTGGCTTACACAGGGACCTAAAAAGCTGCCATTAGAAATAACTAGACTCAAAATCAATGTAAAACATGGGCCAACACCTAATTCTCACAGGTTGTAAAAAGTGTGTGTGTGTGTGTGTGTAGGGCATTGCTAAAGAAACCTCATAGAGTTGCATATGTACAGTTGAGCTGCAAAAGTTGTAATCTGCATTTATCCTTATCGGATTCTTCTTCTGAATATAATCTTATCGGGAATTCAGTCAAAAATAAAACCACCCTTTTTGCTCCTGTTATTTATTCCTTTAACCCTTTCACTGCCAGGTCCGTACGTCGTACAGACCTATAAAAGTGCCTGCAAGTGGCCAGGTCTGTATGCTGTATGGACCTCATTTCTCCCTCTCCTATAAGCTCATGGTCACTTCAATGACCATAAACTTATAGCAGAATTGTTCAGCAGACTTTGCTGAACAGTTCTATAACTTTGGTCAGCGTTAGAGTTATTAACCTCAAATGTGATCACCCCCCCACCCATACCGCTGCTTCCTTCTCCACCTCCCGCCGCTCTCTTCCACCTAAAACTACTCCCCCCCACTCTCCTCTCCTATCCCCTTCATCCCCCTTCTTCCCTCCCAGCACTGATTACCCCCCTCCACCCTATCCCCGCAGCTACCATCATTAGCCGGAACCCCTTCTCTTCCATTCCCGCCAACTTCAGCTGCTGCATGGGGCTTAGGGAGATCCAGATGTGTCCCCCCCGCCAGTCAGATCACCCACCCGTACTGCCCCCGCACCCCTGATCCTTGTCTGTTCAGAGCGGCATCCCTCCTTCCCTCCCACCACCTGCAGCTGCTGCCTACACTGAGCTCTGGCGAGCTGTCAGGCTGGAGAGGGCAGTGGGGGGGGGGAGTGGTGCGGGTGGGGGTGAAGTTTTGGCTTGGGGGGGCTTGGTAAACATGTGTTTACCAAGCTCCCTCCTGTGGTACAGTGGACACAGGCAGAGATCGCTCCTTAATCCACTGACAGATGATAAATAGTAAACCACGAGTGTTACTATGTATCAGACTGTCATTTTATGAATGAATTAGGAATCTCTATACAGATTTCACATTCATTCAAGTAAAGTGCTACAGAGAAAGGGACTATCTACAGTCAAAAAATAACTAAAAGAATGTAAAAAGTAAAAAAAACCCACAAACATAGTAAGACCCCTCAGAGCCGCCAGCACTCATCCTCTTCACAGTGACGGTCACGCCACACTTTTCAGATATTTATTTGTAAACGTTTTTTAAAACCATTTATAATTTTCCTTCCACTTCACAATTATGTGCCACTTTGTGTTGGTCTATGACAGAGATATGCAATTAGCGGACCTCCAGCTGTTGCAAAACTACAAGTCCCATCATGCCTCTGTCTCTGGGTGTCATGCTTGTGGCTATCAGAGTCTTGCTATGCCTCATGGGACTTGAAGTTCTGCAACAGCTGGAGGTCCGCTAATTGCATATCCCTGGTCTATGACATAAAATCCCAATAAAATACATTCACATTATTGGTTGTAACATGACAAATTGTGGAAAATTTCAAGGGGTGTGAATACTTTTTCAAAGCACTGTATGTGACAGTAGACTATGCAATACAGAGAACATAGCCTACCCTGGCCTGCGTTCTAGTGCTGCTGTTGGTGTGAACGGGTCTTAAATCAAGTCCTCATTCATTTCTGCTTGTTTACGCTGTCAGCACTCTAATATAAACAAAGAGCAGGTGCTTTGAAGCTGTTCGATACTGACTGAAACCTGACTGTAGCGTCTTTGCTGTGATATGTTTGAAAATTAATAACTTCACAATAAAAGATGCTGGAGTGGTTCGGGGTGGCTTGTTTTAAAGACCCATTACTGTGTATACAGAATATATAAATAGTTTATTGTCCGTAGTTTTGACACAGGTGCGCTGTAAAAGGTCACGCACTGAGTGTAAGAAAAATTCTGCATGACTAAATTGTTAGAGTGGAAGTAAAGTTGACTTGTTGAGAAAAAAAAAGTTTAGAAAAAAAAAATCTTATCCCTGCAAGGTAAAGTCATAATGTGCTAGCAAGCATTGCATACTAGCACATTATGAAAGACTTACCTTAAAACAAAGCCCTCCCATGGCATGCTGTCCCAGCTGACAGGACTTCCATCTTTACCCGGTCTACCTTCCGGGTTCCCAGGTTCCTGTCCTTTGGCTGAGCCGTGATGCATGGGAGCCACTGTTTATGGCACAGACACGGTACACGTTTAGGAGATATTCCTTGTACCTATAGGTAAGCTTTATTATACGCTTACCTGTAGGTAGAAGTGTCCAATGGGACTTTACTACCACTTTAATTAGATACTTTGAACTGATATCTAGTCTGTTATATTTTTCTTTTTATTGAACTGATTATTATATCTGGAAACTTTTGGAAGTCAGAAAATGTGACAATGGGGAGAGAAAGGACAATACAGTTGCTCTATGTGTACCACGCCAAAATAGAGTTGGTGGTTGCGATGTGCTTGTGTATTGCAGCAAATGAAATGGATTACTAGTGGAGCACAAATTGTGTCATAGTGAATAATGAAACAATACAAAAAGCTAGCCAGCAAAACAAACAAACAAACAAACAAAACAAATTAAACGGTATCAACTACTCTGGGTAAAACCAGAAGTTTTTGTTGCATATGCACATGGAAGCCATACTGCTATGTCAAGGCACCTCTAGCCAAGCTATGGGACATATTAAGATGGTTTTATGTGGCAGTGTAGCTTCAACTTGTATTTGTAAATGTATCCAACTAAAGCCTCTGTTTTTACCCTAAGTAGTTAAGAAAGCCAATTTTATTTTTTGATGGCTAGCTTTAAAGTATACTGGGGACCCCTTTTGATTTGCATATCGCCCTGTCCATGTGCACCTTGCCCTTCTTACTAGCAAATCAGAATAGTTGCCATTGTCTTTTATAGTAAAATATGGGGCTAACAGTGACGAAGTAAAAAAATGCCACAACATGGATTGTGTCATTGTCATAGCATGTGTCAGTGGGAGGAAAAAAATTCTGCAGCATCAATGCCAACGGGAACAAAAAAGTACTGCAGCGTCTGTGATGCCAGAGGGAGGGAAAAAAAAATGTCATAGTGTTGGTTGCGTCAATGACAGGAAAGAAATGCCACAGTTTTGGTGGAGACAGTGGGAGGAATAGAATGCCCCAGTGTCAGGGGTATTAGTGAGAGAAAGAGAGGAGAGAATTGAGCTGTTTTTCTAGGTGGAGGACAACTTGCTCTATGATTTTTACAGTGTGACAGAGACGTATTGAGCCTTAAAGTTTCTATACTTATGAAATTGGGACAAAGTAAAAGTTAATGTGGAAAAGCAAATACTTTCTTAAGACTGCCAAGCAGGAAAACATCCCAGGAGTCTGCTGCGCAGAACTTCTGCATAGCAAGCTCTTGGGACTCTTGAGATTGTTTTTAGACAATACATAGAAAGTATTCACTTTGCCATGTTATTTTATACTTTGCTTGGCATTCAGTACAAGTATTGATAAAGAACTGGTGCAATGGGGATAACATGGCTCTGCAGTGTGGGATTCAGCTGCAGGATCCTCCAATGCTGGCACTGTCAGTGCTGATCATCTATTTGCTCCTGTCCCCCTGACTCCTTTTGGGCTCTGCATTCTGATGTTCTGAGTCCTGGATGGCCAAGTCCAACCTAGTGACAAGCAGTGCTGAGGTGGCACTCTTTTTTTCCTAGCCAGACACATGTTTGTTGTGTGAGTAGCTCATGAAGCAGCAGGAAAGCAGTTGTTGGGCTGGCTGGCTGCTCTGAATCTGAATGGACAACCTTTCAATGACCAGTACTTTAAACCTAAACAATATTTGTGCGCTTGCTTAAAAATATTTAAAGGGGGTGTAAAGTCAGAAGGTTTTTTAACTTAATGCATTCAATGCATTAAGATAAAAGGCCTTCTGTGTGCAGCAGCCCCCCTAATACCTACCTGAGCCCCATCTCTGTCCAGCGATGTCCACGAGTGTCTCAGCTGTCCGAGACTCTCCCTCCTGATTGGCTGGGACACAGCCAGCGGCGTCATTGGCTCTCGCTGCTGTCAATCAAAGTCAGCCAAGGTTAGCCAATCAGGAGAGAGAGGGCAGGGCCAGGCCACGGCTCCGTGTCTAAATGGACACAGGGAGCTGTGACTTGGCTTGGGTGCCCCCATACCAAGCTGCCTGCAGTGGGGGCACTCAACAAGAGGGAGGGGCCAGGAGAGCCGAAGAAAGACCCAAGAAGAGGAGGATTGGGGCTGTTCTGTGAAAATCCACTGCATAGAGCAGGTAAGTATAACATGTTTGTTATTTTTATAGAAAAAAAACAAGACTTTACAATCACTTTAAATCACCAATAGTGGATAAACTTAGTGACAAAAAATGATTAAAAAGGACTGCTGCATCTAAACCACCAATACAGGCAGGATGTCCAACAAACTACAATAAAATAATATTCCAAAGTGCAAAAAGTGCTCAGTTCTAAAACATCAGCATTTTTTCTCTCTTGCAGTGAAATACTGATAATAATGTGCACCACCATGAAAAGTGCTCCCACACCCTTAAATGAGCTCCTTACCAGCTGATATGATCCCAAAAGGAGATCACTGAATGCCTTGCTGCATAGCAGCCATAAACAGCACAATTTGGAATACAAGTTTCCCAATCTCCCAAGACGAAATAGACTCCATGGAGGGGATTAAAGTACAGAGGGAGATCCACATAGTGTAGTATTTCACCAATTGCTTTTAATAAAACAATGAAATTACACTTACAATCTCCAATGAATAAAACAGCATGTATTACAAACAGCCAGCAGGTCCAAGCAGTCCACCCGACTTGCGGAATAACGTCACGTGTGAGGCCCCTCCCAAGGGCTCCTCGGACTTTGGAATATTGTTTTATTGTAGTAGCAGTAAGGTAGTCCATTCATTTTGGCCCTCATGAAAAGCTTTAGAGTATAGAGGTTCTGTGGCCACAAAATCGCATTCTTAATTTCCTTCTTTATTATTTTATCACATAGAAGCCTTCATATCTGAGTGTAGTTTAAGAAGCATACATTTTTTTTCTCACCAATCTATATCGGACGAATTTTCTGGGGGTCTGGGTTTATGAAACATCCTGTGATCTTGGCTAAATACAGCACGATAGAATACCCTACAGCATGCTGTTAGCCTGGAATACATCTGGGCTATTAACAATGACCAAACAACTTAATCTTTTCTTAAGACAGTGGTATTGTCCATCTTTAGACTAATGGACCTATCAAGCATCTTAGTTGACACATAGGACA
Source organism: Lithobates clamitans (assembly GCA_037952925.1). Taxonomy (NCBI): domain Eukaryota; kingdom Metazoa; phylum Chordata; class Amphibia; order Anura; family Ranidae; genus Lithobates; species Lithobates clamitans. The sequence goes on along the minus strand of JBBGZY010000266.1, from coordinate 1,043,472 downwards.
TGAAAGAGTATACTGTGCAGCATAACTTGAGTGTGTCAGGTGTCGTAATACTTTGCAGTACTTTGCACCAGTAATAGAAATATTACTTATGTACAATGTACTAAAACATTAAAGTGTATTCAAACTCGAGAACAAAAATGTTATATATTGCAGCTTAACAGTCCTTGATGTGGTGGCTGCAGTAGTTTTCTTTTTTTCAGGCTTTCTTCCTTTATTTTCGCCTGGTGATGCAGTCAGTAACACACTTCCTGTTCTAAGGTGACAATGCTCATTCACCTTACTGTATCTATGGAGGAGAATCTATGTTACCCTAGTCTGATTGCTCCTAATTTGGACTACAGAAGACCTCCTCCTTTTCTCATTTCTTTACCATATTTGGAGGTGTTCTGTAGTCCATAGGAGAACTGGACAGTGCTGAAATCTCTGCTTGGGATTTCAGTACCGCATAGAAAGAACATAGAGAGAGAGAGAGATAGATAGATACATATATATTTTTTTTTATAAGCAACAGACAGCATGGATTCATGAAAGACAGAAGTTGTCAAACAGACAATGAGGAGGTAAGTAAAACCTTGGACGGAGGGGTGGCTGTGGATGTGGTATACTTGGATTTTTCAAAAGCGGTTGAGTCTGCAGGCTTGGAAAGATCAGTTTGTAAATGGATAGAAAACTGGCAAAGAAACAAATTCAGAGAGTAGTGGTTAATGATTCTTATACCGCGTACACATGATCGGACATTCCGACAACAAAATCCATGTTTTTTTTCCGACGGATGTTGGCTCAAACTTGTCTTGCATACACACGGTCACACAAATCTTGTCGAAAATTCCGAACGTCAAGAACGCAGTGATGTACAACACATACGCCGGCACTAGAAAAGGGAAGTTCAATAGCCAGTGCGCCACCCTTTGGGCTCCTTCTGCTAATCTCATGTTAGTAGAAGTTTGGTGAGAGACGATTCGCGCTTTTCAGCCTTGTGCTTCTCCGATCGTTACTATATCTGGTTTTCAGTTCTTGCCCCCCCCCAAAGCGCACGTGAGGTCCGTATAAAATATATGGAGTACTTTGCGGGTAGGTGACAATCTCTTCTTCAGCTAACTATTATTATGTTGTGGGTCTGCTTCACACACACATTGTTTTTGTTGGTAATGTATGTAATGCATTACTGTTAAAAATATACATCATTTTCAACACCATGAATTAATTTTTGAGAGTCACAAAAATGGCATGATTGTGGCAAATTATAAAGCACTGTGGGAGTTATTTACTAAAGGAAAATCCACTTTGCACTACAAGTGCACTGCAAAAGTGCACTTGAAGGTGCACTTGTGGTGCAAAGTGGATTTGCCTTTAGTAAATAACCCCCATTTCAGTGTAAACACAAACTAAGCCAAAAAAATGATATTGAGCATTGAAAGAAGAAGCCACACATTGTTAAGTAGAAAACTTTTTACTCTGTGCATATTCACATGTGCGTTGGAAAATGGTTTTTGAACAAACCAACATATTTTAGTAATAACATTCTTGTTTTTGACAGTATAAATAGCCTTTTTTGTGTTAAAACAGGCATGTTTAAAACCATAAAACAATACACAACACAGGAACTTACAGAGTTCAACTTTAACAAAGTGAAGGCAATATCAGACATTAGTATGTCCAAACTGTGTTGATATTGCCTTCATCAGATGGGGTGATGTCACCCCTGTGAAAGTCAAATTTTGAAGATGCACACAAATTGAGAGTCAAAATGGGGATTTCCCTCCTGATCCCATGCCTAATGTCAACATGTGCTAGCTCCCATCATGGGGGATCAATGGACGTGTTTCGGGGGTGCAACACCTTCCTCTCATCTACTTTAGTTGCGAGGAAGGGGTTGCACCCTCAAAATGCATACCTTGATATCCCGTGATGGCAGATAGCACATGTTGACACACTGTGTACATCTTCAAAATTTGGCTTTCTATAAAATATTTAAAATGTGTGAAAATAATAAAAATACAAACAAACTAGAAGACTTTTGGGGTGTTTTAGATTCTGCCTAAAACATCAATGATGTTTGAGTCTTTTTTCCACATCATTGATGTCTTCCTTGATCTTCTGTAAATCACGATTGCACACCATGATCTCACCGATGAGGACGTGTGCACTTGCACTTCTGAAATGAGATTCTTCTTCCACAACATCCACATCACCTAAAATAAAAAAACACACCATGTATTATAAATATGTAGGCATACATCTATTACCTGAAGCTGTGGTCTCAGACACTCACCTGTTGTGGTCACTATTTTGCCCACTTCATAAACCTCTCCTTCCTCCACATCTTCTGTTTGTGGTGTGGCGATTTGCTTTTCTTTAGGAGGTGAGGGGTCCCTGGTGTCCTCAGATGTCCTGAGTCTTTTCTTCCCTATGTGAATAAAAAAAAGGTATACTTGGCACACAGATATTTGAGGCAAGAAATAATAATATGAAACATTGCTTGGAAGTGTTGTACAATTGTCTTTTTTGGCAGAGTTCCAAGCTGAAGACATTATTTTTTTTCCCTTTATAAAGCTTGAATACTTACCTTTTTTGTACAATTTTCACACATGGAGACACCCCTAGTATCCACTGGAGCACCTGTGTGAGACACCCTAAAAAGTTTGTTCTGGTGTCCTACACTTTACACCAGATGTGTAAACAACTGCTGAGTGCCCTCTCCTTACACTGAAACAAGTTTGCATTTCATTCTAGTACAAACCCATCTAGACAACAATGTCATAAACTTCTTTTAATACAAATAGGCCTGAACAAATGTAGTTAACCTGTATCTGCCAAAAACATTGTATTAGTGGGCGAACAATGTTTACTACGAACGATTACTGTGCCCACGAACCTGAAAGTTGCCATTTTAAACTGTACAACAGTAAAGAAAAGCACATGGAGCAGCATGCAAGTAATACTAATAATAGGAACATACGACAACTACTTACTTTTTTGAAGAACTCTCTTGATCTTTCTGTACTGATCCTGCTCCCTCAATTTCAGGTCTGACCAGCGTTTCCTCAATTGATCCTTGGATCATCATACCCCAAAATTTCTGTGCAGACTTCTCACAACTTTAGCCATGATCTTGGCCTTTCTGACATTTTGGTTTGGGTAAGGTCCATGCTTCCCATCATAGTCGGCCCTCTTCAAGATGTCCACCATCTCTATAAAGGACATATTTGAGGCCTTAAATTTCCTCCGGAATTGGGATGTTCGTGGCTCCAGCCTTTCGTCGTTGCTGCTCTCCTCTGCATGCTCTTGCTCTTTATCCGCCATGTGCTCTTCCACTGCACCGAAAGACAAGGGGTGGGGAATAAACTAGAAAGAACGTCAGCGGCGGAAGGAGTTTCACGCATGCGCAGTGTATATAAAGCATAACACGCATGCGTCGTACGTACGATCTGTGAGAGGAGGAAAGAGTATCGGAAGCGCCGATCATTAGAACAAAGGTACAATTTTAACTAGGTGCATCAGTGGCCTATACTGCTTATAGATTGAGGCCTATATTGGAACAAGATTAGGAGAGTTTAGCCCGACATTAGGGTTTGTCTTGTGTTGTGTCTTGCAGAGAAAATGGATCTATTCAATGATGAGGACTTTATCCCCATATTCATTGATATGTACAGGGAGCTGCCCTGTCTGTGGCAGGTAAACCACCCCTTTTATAACAATAAAACAAAGAGGAAGGCAGCGCTGGATCAATTGCTGGAATTTGTTTAACCGGTGATCCCCACAGCAGACATCCCCTATTTGAAGGCCCTAATTGGTGGCATGAGGAGCACTTATAATAGGGAGCACAAGAAGGTCCAGGATTCCCAGAGATCAGGAGCTGCAGTAGATGACATTTATGTACCCAGGCTGTGGTACTATGACAGACTGCATTTTCTGGCAGGCCAGACTGAACCCAGGCCAGCACTCTCCAGTCTTCCTTCAAGGCTTCCTTCCACCTCAGCTGAGGCTTCCGACGTCCAACCTGGGCCTTCCAGCCAGGAAGAAGTGGAGGAGCCCAGCTTGAGCCAGGTATAGCATTGTTCAACATATTTCTAGTCAAATAATTAATGATGTTAACTAGATGTTATTATTGATCAGTCATTTCTGATTTTACAAAGTGTTTTACATATCAATAGACAGTAGTGGCCACAAATGATTGGGACAAGAATGAAAAATGCTGGGGTCAGAATGATAGTCTTTTCTATTTATTAACATTCAATTTGCAACAGTCATGAGCTGAAAATTGTGTGTGATTGATGAACCAAAAACTAAAACGATGTCCCTTTTTCATACACAGGAAAGTCTCAGCCAGGAGGTGGCTGTGGAAAGTCTCAGCCAGGAGGTGGCTGTGGAAAGTGGCAGCCAGGAGGTGGCGAGGGTAAGTGGCAGCCAGGAAGTGGCCGGGCCCAGTAGCCTGCCCAAATCTCAGGTCCCTCCCCTCCACCTTCCAAAAAAAAGTCCCAGGAAGAGGAGTAACCTGGAGGAGGCAGCACTTGGCCTATTTTGGAAAGGCTACTGCGGGCCTCAGAACCCCCCTAATAATCAAGACGACTGTGTCTACATGGCAGCCTGCAAAATGCATTAAAATGGAGGAGGGCCAACACCTCTTATGTGAGGAAGTTATCTTACAAGCCCTAAATAAGTGGTTGAGGCGCAAACTCACAAGCCAAAGCCACGTTTGTGAGTTCAACCATGGTCCTCCTCCTCCTCCACTTCCTGCCACAACTACAACACCAGAGCCACAGCCTGGAAGCAAGCGTGGAAGGAAGACAAGAAAGTGATGGCCTAGGTTCAGTCTGGTCTGACAAAAGACGCAGGCTGTTGTAAGACCACAGCCCGGGGACAGATATGTCATCTGCTGCTGTTCCTGATCTCTTGTAGTCCTGGACCAGATTGTGCTCACTATTATAAGGACTCCTCAGGCCACCAATTTTGACTGTAAAATAATTGATGTCTGCCCTGGGGTACAAAGGCTTCGCAAATTTCACCAGTTTCTCCAGCGTTGCCTCCCTCTTTATTTTGTTATGACCCATAATAAATGGCTATTTATTTTTCACAAATACTTGCCTATGTGTTTTACTTCAAAAATTACAGTTTGTTTGTGAGTAGGCAGGTACATTTCAAAAATACAATGTCAAATTAACAAGGGACACCAACACCAACCTCCTTGAGGTTAAAAAAAAAGATAATAATGGTGTTGTGGTAACTTGACACTAAGCGAAATAAATAATAATAATAATCACTATAAAAAATAAAAAAAAATAGTACATCTGGATAAAAAAAAATATATATATATAAAAAAAAATTCTAAACATTATTATGGAGAGCTGACAAAAAAATTATTCATGAGATCACAAGAAATAATAAAGAAATCAGGTTGTCAGAACTCTGTGTGAATATCAGCAGCAAAACAACTTCATTATTCTAGCATTATAAAGAAGAAGAGAATGCGCTGCATGCAAAGATTTTAAAATTTGCAGCGTGATGAATGTGTGATCTCCATTACAAACGCTAGTTTTACCAGAATGAGCGCTTCCGTCTCCTACTTGATTCAGAGCATGCGTGGAAGTTTGTGCGTCAGAATTGTGTACACACGATCGGAATTTACGTGAACGGATTTTGTTGCCTGAATATTTGAGATCCAGATCACAAATTCTGTTTGTCGGAAATTCCGATGGAAAATGTCCGATGGAGCCTACACACAGTCGGAATTTCCGACAACAAGCTCCCATCGAACATTTGTTGGAAAATCTGATCGTGTGTACGCGGCATTACTCTGAATGGTCTAAGGTTATCAGTAGTGTACCCAAAGGTTCAGTGTTGGGACCCTTACTTTTTAATATCTTTATAAATGATGGGTCTAGGATTAAAAGTACCATATCAGTGCTTGCAGATGACACCAAGTTATGGAGTGGAATAACGTCCTTACATGATGTCTTAACCACTTCAGCCCCAGACCATTTGGCTGGCAAAAGACCAGAGCACTTTTTTTTGATTCGGCACTGCGTCGCTTTAACTGACAATTGCGCGGTCATGCGATGTGGCTCCCAAACAAAATTGGCATCCTTTTTTCCTTACAAATAGAGCTTTCTTTTGGTGGTATTTGATCACCTCTGCGGTTTTTATTTTTTGCGCTATAAACAAAAAAATAGTGACAATTTTGAAAAAAAAAACATTATTTTTTATTTTTTGCTATAATAAATATCCCCCAAAAATATATAAAAAAACATTTTTTCCTCAGTTTAGGCCGATACGCATTCTTCTACATATTTATGGTAAAAAAAATACCGCAATAAGCGTTTATTGATTGGTTTGCACAAAAGTTATAGCGTCTACAAAATAGAAGGTAGTTTTATGGCATTTTTATTAATAATTTTTTTTTTACTATTTATGGCGGCGATCTGCGATTTTTATCGTGACTACAACTTTATGGCGGACACATTGGACATTTTTGACACTATTTTGGGACCGTTGTCATTTATACAGCGATCAATGCTATAAAAATGCATTGATTACTGTGTAAATGACACTGCAAGTGAAGGGGTTAACCATTAGGGGGTGGGGAAGGGGTTAAGTGTGTCCTAGGGAGTGATTCTAACTGTTAGGGGGCGTGGCTTACTGTGACACGTCACTGATCGCTGCTCCCGATGAGAGGGAGCAGACGATCAGTGTTGTATCACTAGGCAAAACAGGGAGGTGCCTTGTTTACAAAGGCATCACCCCACTCTGCCTTTCTGATACCCGATCGTCGGACACCAGCGGACATAAAATCCACGGGTCCCGCGGGCAGGGTTGAGGAGACTGTGGCGGGCGCGCATGCACCCACTAGGGGGCAGGTTTAAAGCAACGTATATATACGTTTCTTTGCCTGCCCATGCCATTCTGCCGACATAAGTGTGTGTGAGGCAGTCGGCAAGCGGTTAACTTACAATCCGACCTCAATGCACTGTTTAATTGGGCAACTGTGTGGCAAATGTGGTTTAATGTTGATAAATGTCAAGTTATGCACTTGGGGCTAAGAATATGCACGCATCAAACATACTAGAGGGAGTACAACTGGGGGAATACATAGTGGAGAAGTGTCAGAAACCATGAAATCAGACCGAGACAGAAGTACAGTTAAATCACGCTTGTTTAATAATAAAAGTAAAAAGAACAAACGTAATGAAAACATAGCCAAAGTTCAGTAACCAGAACAGATAGTCAGCCAAGCCAGAAGTCAGAGATCAAAGTAGTGAAACAGAAAGCAGGATCTGGAGCCAAAAGAGATGTCAGCAAAGCCAGTCTTTAAACAGGAACGCAGGAGATGGTTTCTTGTGATGTGACCAAGGCGAAGGCAGAGCTCCTCTGGACTGGACGGCTTAGGTAGGCAGGACGGACTAGCGGGATCATCAACAGCTGAGTAACTGTGGAGAGAGATGGGAGCTGGCAATTAGCTGACAGCTGAGCGGCCAGCTCAGAGAAGGAAGGGCTGAGCCAGCCCTGACAAGAAGGATCTGGGGGTTTTGGTAGATCATAAGCTTAATAATAGCATGCAATGCCAAGCTGCGATTTCCAAAGCGAGCAAAGTCCTTTTTTTGTAGTAGCCTCCTTGGCGGTTTTCCCGAGTGTGGCTCGGGGTTAAAGACAGAGAGACAGAGAGAGTGTGGCTCGGGGTTAAAGACAGGGAGACAGAGAGAGAGAGATATCATTTTGCCTCAGTACAAATTATTATTAAGACATCATCTGGAATATGCTGTTCAGTTTTGGGCACCAGTTCTCGAAAAGGATATCGCGGAACTTGAGAAAGTGCAGAGAAGGGCAACCAAACGGATAAGAGGCATGGAGGAGCTCAGCTATGAGGAAAGATTAGAGGAATTCTCTCTTGAGAAGAAGAGAAGAGAGAAGAGGAGATTAAGGGAGATAGGAACAACATGTACAAATACATAAGTGGTCCATATAGTGAACTTGGTGTTGCGTTATTCACTTTAAGGTTATCACAGAGGACAAGGGGGGCACTCTTTATGTCTAGAGGGGAAAAAAAATTGTCTCCAAATATGGATTTCTTCATAGTAAGAGCTGTGAAAATGTGGAATAGACTCCCTCTAGAGGTGGTTCTGGCCAGCTCAGTAGATCACTCTTAAAAAAGGCCTGGATTTCTTACTTAATGTACATAATGTAACTTGATACTTTTATAGGTAAAGTTGATTGAGGGAAAACCCTCTCTGTGGAAAGGAATTTTTCACCTGCTGTAGCAAATTGGATTATGCTTTGCTGGGTTTTTTCACCTTCCTCTGGATCAACTGTGGGTGAAGGATTGTGTATATGAGATTGTATGATTTTTTAATTTATTTTTTTATTGGTTGAGCTAGATGGATGTCTTTTTTCAACCTGACTAACTATGTAAATATATATATATATATATATATATATATATATATATATATATATATATATATATATATATATATACACACACACACAGTTGTGCTCATAAGTTTACACACCCTGGCAGAATTTATGATTTCTTGGCCATTTTTCAGAGAATATGAATGATAACACAAAAACTTTGCTTTCACTCATGGTTAGAGTATGGCTGAAGCCATTTATTATCAATCAACTGTGCTTACTCTTTTTAAATCATAATCACAACAGAAAATCTAAATGACCCTGATCAAAAGTTTACATACCCCAGTTCTTAATACCGTGTATTGCCCCCTTTAACATCAATGACCGCTTGAAGTCTTTTGTGGTATTTGTAAATTCTTGGGCTGTCCTGCATGATCTGCATGTTTGAGATCTCCCCAGAGTGGTTTAATGATATTGAAGTTAGGAGACTGAGATGGCCACTCCAGAACCTTCACTTTATTCTGATGTAACCAATGACAGGTCAACTTGGCCTTGTGTTTTGGATTGTTGTCATGTTGGAATGTCCAAGTACGTCCCAATGATGAAAATATGATGAAAATATTTGCCAGCACACCATGGAATGGCGTAGATAGCGTCCAAACGTGTAATTTATTGCATGATCACAACACAAGGAGAGTGCAACATTTCGGAGTCACACAGGACCCCTTCGTCAGGCATGTGATGTCGTCCCATGCTTTCAGACTGATGAATACAAATCTTCCTCAAGTAATTTTTTATAACATACTGCATTCATCTTGCCATCAATTTTGACCAAATTTCCTGTGCATTTGTAGCTCACACATCCCCAAAACATCAGCGATCCACATCCGTGTTTCAAAGTAGGAATGGTGTACCTTTCATCATAGGCCTTGTTGACTCCTCTCCAAATGAAGTGTTTATGGTTGGGCCAAAAAGCTCAATTTTGGTCTCATCGCTCCAAATGACTTTGTACCAGAAGGTTTCAGGCTTGTCTCTGTGCTGTTTGGCATATTGAAAGCGGGATACTTTGTGGCATTTGCGTAGTAATGGCTTTCATCTGGTGACTCGACCGTGCAGCCCATCTTTCTTCAAGTGCCTCCTTATTGTGCATCTTGAAACAGCCACACCATGTATTTTCTGAGTCCTGTATTTCACCTAAAGTTATTTGTGGGTTTTTGTTTGCATCCCGAACAATTTTCCTGGCAGTTGTGGCTGAAATTTTAGTTGGTCTACCTGACCGTGGTTTGGTTTCAACAGAACCCCTAATTTTCCACTTCTTGATTAGAGTTTGAACACTGCTGATTGGCATTCTCAATTCCTTAGATATATTTTTATATCCCTTTCCTGTTTTATACAGTTCAACTACCTTTTCCTGCAGATCTTTTGACAATTCTTTTGCTTTCCCCATGACTCATAAACCAGAAATGCCAGTGCAGCACTGGATGAAAGATGCAAGGGCCTGTCAGGAGACCTTTTATATATATATATATATATATATATATATATACACACACACACACACACTAATTACAAGCAAACAGATCACAGGTGAGGGTGGTTACCTTTTAATAGCCATTCAAACTCCTTTGTGTCAACTTGTGTGCATGTTATCAGGCCAAAATCACCAGGGTATGTAAACTTTTGATCAAGGTCATATTTATTTATTTCAGGTACTTATATAGCGCCGTCAATTTTCACAGCGCTTTACATATACATTGTACATTCATATCAGTCCCTACCCTTAAGGAGCTTACAATCTAAGGTCCCTAACTCACATTCATACATACTATGGACAATTCAGACAGGATACAATTAATCTACCAGCATGTCTTTGGAGTGTGGGAGGAAACCAGAGTACCCGGAGGAAACCCACGCAGGCACAGGGAGAACATGCAAACTCCAGGCAGATAGTGTCGTGGTTGGGATTCGAACCAGCTACCCTTCTTACTGCTAGGCGAGAGTGCTACCCACTACACCACTGTGCCGCCCTATATATAATGGATATGGGCTGAAAGTGCACACTCTCAGGATTAATTTGAGGGTCTGTACATCCAAATCGAAGGAAGGGTTTAGGAATTACAGCTCTTAAGAATAGCCACCCCCTTTTTTTCAAGGGCCCTAACGTAATTGGATAATTGAATCAAAAGCTGTTTCATGGCCAGGTGTGGGCTATTCCTCCATTATTTCTTTATCAATTAAGCAGGTAAAAGGTTTGGAGTTGATGCTAATGCCGCGCACACACGAGCGGACTTTCCTGCATACTTGGTCCGGCGTACCGGAGTCCGTCGAACAATTCAATCGTGTGTGGGCTCCAGCGGACTATTTTTCTCAAAAGTTTGACGGACTTAGATTTGAAACATGTTTCAAATCTGTCCGATGGACTCGAGTCCGCTCATCTGTATGCTAGTCTGATGGACAAAAACCGACGCTAGGGCAGCTATTGGCTACTGGCTATGAACTTCCTTGTTTTAGTCCGGTCGTACGTCATCACGTACGAATCCGTCGGACTTTGGTTGATCGTGTATAGGCAAGTCCGTTCATTCGGAAAGTCCGTCGTAAAGTCCGCCGGACAAAGTCTCCCGTAAAGTCTGCTCGTGTGTACGCGGCATTAGTGTGGTATTTGCATTTGAACTCTATTGCTGTGAACCTACATTATGCACTCAAAGGGGCTGTCCATGCAAGTGAAACAGGCCATTGTACAGTCAGGTCCATCAATATTGGGACATCGACACAATTCTAATCTTTTTGACTCTATACACCACCACAATGGATTTGAAATGAAACAAACAAGATGTGCTTTAACTGCAGACTTTCAGCTTTAATTTGAGGGTATTTATATCCAAATCAGGTGAACGGTGTAGGCATTACAACAGTTTGTATATGTGGCTCCCACTTTTTAAGGGACCAAAAGTAATGGGACAGATTAACAATCGTCCATCAAGCTTGTTCTTGGGACTCTTCTCTTCCAATCACTCTGGTACAAGTTGATCTTGGTCTCATCTGTCCATAGGATGTCATTCCAGAACGGTGAAGGCTTTTTTAGATGTTGTTTGGCAAACTCTAATCTGGCCTTCCTGTTTTTGAGGTTCACCAATGGTTTATATCTTGTGGTGAACCCTCTGTATTCACTCTGGTGAAGTCTTCTCTTGATTGTTGACTTTGACACACATACACCTACCTCCTGGAGAGTGTTCTTGATCTGGCCAACTGTTGTGAATGGTGTTTTCTTCACCAGGGAAAGAATTCTTCGGTCATCCACCACAGTTGTTTTCCGTGGTCTTCCGGGTCTTTTTGTGTTGCTGAGCTCACCGGTGCGTTCTTTCTTTTTAAGGATGTTCCAAACAGTTGATTTGGCCACACCTAATGTTTTTGCTATCTCTCTGATGGGTTTGTTTTGTTTTTTCAGCCTTATGATGGCTTGCTTCCCTGATAGTGACAGCTCTTTGGATATCATATTGAGAGTTGACAGCAACAGATTCCAAATGCAAATAGCACACTTGAAATGAAGTCTGGACCTTTTATCTGCTCCTTGTAAATGGGATAATGAGGGAATAACACACACCTGGCCATGGAACAGCTGAGCAGCCAATTGTCCCATTACTTTTGGTCCCTTAAAAAGTGGGAGACACATATACAAACTGTTGTAATTCCTACACCGTTCACCTGATTTGGATGTAAATACCCTCAAATTGAAGCTGAAAGTCTGCAGTTAAAGCACATCATGTTTGTTTCATTTCAAATCCATTGTGGTGGTGTATGAAGCCAAAAAGATTAGAATTATCCATCAAACTTTCACTTTTTAATACTTGGTTGCAAATCCTTTGTAGTCAATTACAGCCTGAAGTCTGGAACGCATAGACATCACCAAACGCTGGGTTTCATCCCTGGTGATGCTCTGCCAGGCCTCTACTGCAACTATCTTCAGTTCCTGCTTGTTCTTGGGACATGTTCCTTTCAGTTTTGTCTATAGCAAGTGAAATGCATGCTCAATCGGATTCAGGTCAGGTGATTGACTTGGCCATTGCATAACATTCCACTTCTTTCCCTTAAAAAACTCTTTGGTTGCTTTCACAGTATGCTTCGGGTCATTGTCCATCTGCACTGTGAAGCACCGTCCAATGAGTTCTGAAGCATTTTGCTGAATACGAGCAGATAATATTGCCCGAAACACTTCAGAATTCATCCTGCTGCTTTTGTCAGCAGTCACATCATCAATAAATACAAGAGAACCAGTTCCATTGGCAGGCATACATGCCCACGCCATGACACTACCACCACCATGCTTCACTGATGAGGTGGTATGCTTTGGACCATGAGCAGTTTCTTTCCTTCTCCATACTCTTCTCTTCCCATCACTCTGGTACAAGTTGATCTTGGTCTCATCTGTCCATAGGATGTTATTCCAGAACGGTGAAGGCTTTTTTAGATGTTGTTTGGCAAACTCTAATCTGGCCTTCCTGTTTTTGAGGTTCACCAATGGTTTATATCTTGTGGTGAACCCTCTGTATTCACTCTGGTGAAGTCTTCTCTTGATTGTTGACTTTGACACACATACACCTACCTCCTGGAGAGTGTTCTTGATCTGGCCAACTGTTGTGAATGGTGTTTTCTTCACCAGGGAAAGAATTCTTCGGTCATCCACCACAGTTGTTTTCCGTGGTCTTCCGGGTCTTTTTGTGTTGTTGAGCTCACCGGTGCGTTCTTTCTTTTTAAGGATGTTCCAAACAGTTGATTTGGCCACACCTAATGTTTTTGCTATCTCTCTGATGGGTTTGTTTTGTTTTTTCAGCCTTATGATGGCTTGCTTCCCTGATAGTGACAGCTCTTTGGATATCATATTGAGAGTTGACAGCAACAGATTCCAAATGCAAATAGCACACTTGAAATGAAGTATGGACCTTTTATCTGCTCCTTGTAAATGGGATAATGAGGGAATAACACACACCTGGCCATGGAACAGCTGAGCAGCCAATTGTCCCATTACTTTTGGTCCCTTAAAAAGTGGGAGACACATATACAAACTGTTGTAATTCCTACACCGTTCACCTGATTTGGATGTAAATACCCTCAAATTGAAGCTGAAAGTCTGCAGTTAAAGCACATCATGTTTGTTTCATTTCAAATCCATTGTGGTGGTGTATGAAACCAAAAAGATTAGAATTGTGTCAATTTCCCAATATTTATGGACTATATACCTGACTGTAAGTCTTCAAAAACGAAACAAACCCATCAGAGAGATAGCAGTAATATTAGGAGTGGCCAAATCAACAGTTTGGTACATTCTGAGGAAAAAAGAATGCACCGGTGAGCTCAGCAATATAAAAAGGGCTGGACGTCCATGGAAGACAACAGTGGTGGATGATCACAGGATCTTCTCTATGGTAAAGAAAAACCCATTTACAACATTCAGACACAACTCCAGGAGGTGGGCGTATCATTGTCAAAGTCTACAATCAAGAGAAGACTTCCTGGGAGCAAATACAGAGGGTTCACTACAAGGTGCAAACATTCATAAGCCTGAAGATTAGAAAAGCCAGATTAGACTTTGCGAAAAAACATCTAAACAAGCCAGACCAGTTCTGGAAACGCATTCTTTGGACGGATAAAACTAAGATTAATCTGTACCAGAATGACGGGAAGAAAAAAGTGTGGAGAGGGCTTGGAATAGCTCATGATCCAAAGCACAGAACATCATCTGTAAAACATGGTGGAGGCAGTGTGATAGCATGGGCATGCATGGCTTCCAGTGGCACTGGGTCATTGGTGTTTATTGTGGATTTCACATAAGACAGAAGCAGCCGGATGAATTTTGCAGTGTTTAGAGATAAACTGTCAGCCCAGATTCAGCCAAAAGTTGATTGGACGGCACTTTACAGTACAGATGGACAATGATAAAAAAAACACACTACAAAAGCAAGGATCTTTTGAAGGAACAGAAGTCGAATATTCTACAATGGCCGAGTCAATCACCTGATCTCAACCCAATTGAGCATGCAATTCACTTGCTGAAGGCAAAACTAAAGTCAGAAATACCCACAAACAAAGAACAACCGAAAATCGCTGCAGTTAGAGCCTGGAAAAGCACCAGAAAGCAGGGGACACAGTCTTTGGTAATGTCCATGAGCAGACATTGCCAATAAAGCATTCTCAACAAAATATTAAAAATCAACATTTTATTTATGATTATATTCATTTGTCCTATTACATTTGAGCCCCTGAAAATGGGGGGGCTGTGTATAAAAATGGTTGCGGTTCCTAAAATTTGTACTTGATATTTATGTTCAACCCCTTGATTTAAAGCTCAAAGTCTGCACTTCAAGTTCATTTGGATTGTTTCGTTTTAATTTTATTCTGGTGGCATACAGAGCCAAAAGTATGAAAATTGTTCCTGTGTCCAAATATATATTGCAAAACCATAAGAGAAAGAGTTCTCAAAAAGAGGGTCAGCAAGGAACACTAATATTGATACAGATCAGCTTTATTGATTACCAAATAGTATACCAATTTAAATACAGAAAAAAGTGAAAAAAACCAGCAATAGTGACTGACGGTTAACACAAACCAATTAAAATGGGACAACGTTGTCACAAGGGGTGATTAAAAACATGTGGGAGCCGCGGCTTCACATCCACTCATACACATCATACATATCTCTAAATAATGAATAGGGTATAATGAGCTAAATGATATAATTCAGATAAAGTATAGCTGCCCTATTAAGGTACCAGATATATGTAGCGGTTGGCAAAAACCTATTGTTGAAAGTCCTGTGTGGTGGGGGCAGGTCATATATCAATAGCAAAAATGTGGGTGGATGGACAATCTGGCAATTGATGAGGTGTATAATAATTCAATTTAGATAGATCGATCTGCTGAGGAATAAACAATGCCCAGTTAGTGCACACGCATTGTATGTATAACAGCTGTTTGGATGGCAAATCAAATCATATCCCGGTTCCAGCAAGTAGATATAAATTGTGCAGTTCAAGCAGCAAAATCGCTCTGAGGAAACCAGCGTCCATTGGCTGGTGAAACGCGTCAGCGGTGTGACGTCAGCACGTCATTGGGAGCCGCGCGCTATTCGATCTGGCAATTCGACCTGACAACTCGACCCGCACTATTCGATCCGGCCTATTCCTGCACAACTCAACAGCTGATGTCTGTCTCCCTCATCAACATCTCTTCATACTGAGACACCTGCCTTACGGCGGCTTTATCATCAAACGGTTCCTTCATCTTGGCACCTATCCGCTTATGACAGCGGCACCTATCCATGTAAAGACTCAGGAACTGCGGACTGAGGACTTATTGCTAACCTGACGACAGAGCTACTGAGGCTGGTGAGATCCTTCCATTTCATTCAGCGTCTTTACAAAAGTATGTCAGTATTGTTTGCACCTCCTATACCTGTCTTCATGGACATATATTTTGCTGCTTGAACTGCACAATTTATATCTACTTGCTGGAACCGGGATATGATTTGATTTGCCATCCAAACAGCTGTTATACATACAATGCGTGTGCACTAACTGGGCATTGTTTATTCCTCAGCAGATCGATCTATCTAAATTGAATTATTATACACCTCATCAATTGCCAGATTGTCCATCCACCCACATTTTTGCTATTGATATATGACCTGCCCCCACCACACAGGACTTTCAACAATAGGTTTTTGCCAACCGCTACATATATCTGGTACCTTAATAGGGCAGCTATACTTTATCTGAATTATATCATTTAGCTCATTATACCCTATTCATTATTTAGAGATATGTATGATGTGTATGAGTGGATGTGAAGCCGCGGCTCCCACATGTTTTTAATCACCCCTTGTGACAACGTTGTCCCATTTTAATTGGTTTGTGTTAACCGTCAGTCACTATTGCTGGTTTTTTTCACTTTTTTCTGTATTTAAATTGGTATACTATTTGGTAATCAATAAAGCTGATCTGTATCAATATTAGTGTTCCTTGCTGACCCTCTTTTTGAGAACTCTTTCTCTTATGGTTTTGTTATATGATTCATAGGGCACCTTGGAACTGCATGCAGACTTTTGCTTGCATGAATTTTTGATACTTATCTGTTAAACAACCATCTATATAATTAACCTATCGGTTGATCCAGGCAATAATCCCCTATTTTTTCCAAATATATATTGACCTAACTGAATATATACAGTGTGTGTGTGATATATATATATATATATATATATATATATATATATATATATATATATATATATATAAAATATATATAATATTATTATTTTATTTTTTCTATCTTTTTATACACTTTAAGCACTAGTCTTCCTGCCGCAGTCATACGGCGGCAGGTTGTCTCTCCTGAGCTAATTGCCGTAGCTGTACTGCCCCCACAGTTAGAAAAACTTCCCTAGGACACAGTTAACCCCTTGATTGCCCCCTAGTGTAACCCCTTCCCTGACAGTGACATTTATACAGTAATCAGTGATTATTTTTAGCACTGATTGCTGTATAAATGTCAATGGTTACAAAAAAGTGTCAAAAGTGTCCGCTCTTTCCACCATAATGTTGCAGTCCCGCTAAAAATCGCAGATCGCCGCCATTACTATTAAAAAAAAAAAATAATAATAAAAATGCCATAAACCTATCCCCTATTTTTTAAATGCTATAACTTTTGCGCAAACCAATCAATATACACTTATTGCTATTTTTTTTAATCAAAAATATGTAGAAGAATACATATTGGCCTAATCTGATGAATACATTTTTTTAAAATGTTGGGGATATTTATTATAGCAAAACGTAAAAATTATTGTTGTTTTTTTTTTCTTTTCAAAATTGTCGCTCTTTTTTTGTTTATAGCGCAACAAATAAACACCACAGAGGTGATCAAATACCACCAAAAGAAAGCTCTATTTGTGAGAAAAAAAGGACATCAGTTTTGTTTGGGTACAGCGTTGCATGACGACGCAATTGTCAGTTAAAGCGACGCAGTGATGTATCGCACAAAATGGCCTGGTCATGAAGGGTGCAAATCCTTCCGCAGCTGAAGTGGTTAATTGGCATCATATAATTCCTACACATCATCTAGTAAAACAAGTTTGTGGAGCTGGGATGCAAGAGAGTCATTGGTTAGGGGGTCAGAGAAAAACATTAGTGAGTACTTCATTAGGAACAAGGACTATGAAACTCAACATTAGCCATTCTTACCAGTGCTGAAATATTGCAAAGTTGCAATAAAACATCACTGGAATTTTTTCAGAGAGCAGTTTATAAAGGGAAGTTACTGACTTGAGATGTGCTTATTTTTTTATACATTATAGTATGTTATTTCCAAAAAGAAGATTTCTATATAAACAGCTCCACATTCAACATTGAAGATAACAGTACCTTTCCTGCAAGTTACAACATACCCTTTCTTGTGGTGTAGGTTAAATCTTTAAATCATCTAGGTTAAATCGATATAAGTCTCATGCCAGCATAACATTTTAATGATATGCTTCTCCTGATATGTGTTCATAGTTAATCAGCCTACCATAAACCTTAAATCTACGCAGTAATATTGCTTTTCCCAAAAGTAAAAGTCACACTTGTACTCCTGTGGGTAGCCCATCTTTTCTCAGAAGGCTTACCGCATTAAAAAGCTCACACAGCAGAAGTGAATTGGAAAGCAGAAAAGGTGTATAAAACATGAGATCCTGGAAAAGGCTAGCCTCCCCCTATTCTCGCTCCTT
This sequence comes from Lithobates clamitans, assembly GCA_037952925.1. Taxonomy (NCBI): domain Eukaryota; kingdom Metazoa; phylum Chordata; class Amphibia; order Anura; family Ranidae; genus Lithobates; species Lithobates clamitans. Next base: position 1,025,369 of record JBBGZY010000266.1, on the reverse strand, counting down.
TATGGCTCTGTCATTTCCAATCAGCCAAGAGCACTTGTGATCAGTATATCTGATAAACTTCTCCATGCTATTTTTTTTTTAATATCAGGATCCCCCAACCTATTTAGCTCACCCAAACCACCTCACCGTGCCTTTCTCTCTCCTAACCTCCGCCTACGCCCCCCGCTTTTCTCAGTCTCAAGTATAATCTTGATAAGACAGAGATACACTGTCATAAGCAGCTGTGTACAGCCCTGCCTCCGACTACAACTAATTTGTGCAGGAAAAAATTAAATCAGGAGGTAAATTATATCATGATTGCTCATTCCCCACAGAGTTGGGCATCATTCTGAAGAAAATATCTAATAATTGGTTTCAGCCCGTGTCAGACACATGCAATTCCCTTCTCTAATGGCTGTGTGAGGTAGCACCGGGCCTCGGGGGTCAGCAAAGCACTGGAAATAGCTGAGCACTAGACATAGCACTAGAGAGACGGAGCACATAGGAAATGAAGTGGCAATAAGTGTAATCCGTGGGGGAAATGCGCTTCACTTGGAGTTTAATATATCGCCTCCGTGTCTGGCAGAGAGCCACACAACAATTGTTTACCTTTCTGTCAGCATCTGCATCTGTTCTGTATTTGTAAACGGCACTTAACTCTCAGCCGGTAAACGCTGGAATCAATAACAACAGCGCAGGGAATTCTTTTCTTTTTATCATATTCTGAAAAAAAAAAAAAAAACCTGCTCGTTACAAACAATGTTTGCCTTAGATTAACAAGGAGCAGACATTAACAGGGTCAAAGGGATTTGGTTGGTAAGATTTTATAGCTTCCAAGACTCTCGGTAATTATATCGGTGCGATTTGAATGCATTTTGTAACCTTTCCAAATTAAACTGTTAAAAATTGCTAGCACACAGTAATGAAGATGATTTTTTATAATTATCTTAAGTACTGTGTATAGAAAACTGCTGGCACCTTCGGTAATAATTTAGCTCGCAGTATTGCAGCTGGGATACTGAAATATTAAGACGGCCCTTTTTTTTTTTTATCGTTTTTGGGAAATTTGTGATTATACCACGCTATGCAGATTATTTGAAATATGGAAACTGAAACGGGGGAAGGCAAAAAGATTGGCTCGCCACAGTGTGAGTCTGTTAGTTATTATCTCTTGTAGAATAGAAAAGTGTCATTAGATGGGAGATAGTATTTTGTGTAACCAGGCATATTCAGGATATACACTGTACAGATGAACGCTGTCACAGAGGATTGTTATAATAGTTATAGCATCACTTAAAACTTAATATCATTGAGAGCAAAGGAACACATTAATGTTAATGGGATTTGTGCACGTAACTCCCCATGCACTGCTTGGAAAATGTACCCTTTAATGTCTTGAAATTCAAAATAGGCCAGTTAAATTGCTTTTCTTTTATTAAACAGCCTCCTTTTCAATTGTAGGCCCAGCGAAGTTACATTTTTCCTGTAACATTTTATTGTTCGCAACTTGGCATTTATGGTTGTTTTTACTCGATTAATTAACCTTTATTTCTTTCTCCCCCCCGCCCCACCCAACTACATTTCCATGCACAATGGTGATTTCAGATAGTGCCAACATGCATATGAGGCATAGAACATTAGAAATTGCAATGTTGGAGTGGAAGGATTCTTGCACAGCTTAAATTAACTAGTTTGATTTCTGCTGTCACTGCATTTCTTGTGGCGATCGGCTTCCACTAGAAGACCATTTTCCACTTGAATGCAGGGGTAATGCTTTGCAGCCCACTTCTGCTTTGAAAGGGTCAAATATATTATGTCGTTAACACCTTATTTTCTGAATGAACGTCTAGAAAAGGGTCCTTTCTTTCCATGGAAACATACATTCTTAATTGCACAAGAAAACTTGCTTTGAATCTGAACTTGGAAATTGATATGTTCTTTAAAGAATGTGCTTTTAGCAATAGCGGATGTTGTAGTCTTATTTTCTATGCAAAGCCATATCATATTTTTTTTCATAAAAGTTTTAGTGAAAGTGACAATCCTTTCCCAAATTATTGACAGGATCACTTGAAGCAGTTTGTAGCTTTCTTATCTGTGCCTAAAAGGTTTTAATAAACATTTTTACATTGCATAAGCCCTGCCCTTTGTTGTCAAGAGCCTTGAAGAACTGATTATGTGCTCAGAACTTGGAAAATGTTCATTATTGAGGCTTTAACAAAAGTTTGTCTACCTACACATGTTGTGTATCATTTAAATCAATGAAATATGTGGAAATATGCTGAACAGACAAGCACAGTTAATTTTGTAGTCTTGCAGGTTGTAGGTGATAGGTTTAATATGCTCCAAGTTGCTCGTTCTAAGATCCTGATTAGTCTATTAGCTTCTACTTTATTTGGCTGGTGTTTCTCTGATATAGAAACTGGAATCTCTTCTACAATGTGTCTTGATTTCTGTGTAAACGTGGGAAAGTTAAAATAAAATGAGTGTTGACTCAATGATTGTTAAAAATTAAGAGCACTGAACATTAACCTCCCTGGCGGTATGATTATTTCGGATTTTAGGTGCTAAAAGCGGTACAATTATTTTGCATGGAAATTTGGTGTTTTATATTGTAGGTCTGTAATTCTTAACAATAACACACTTAAATCTGTCCAAACAAGAGTCTAGTAGATATCCCGGGTATGATAAAGTTTGAAACACAAAAATATAATTTTTAATATAATAAATAAAAATAAATAATTAAAAAAAAATAAAATAATAATAATAAAATAAATTTCCCCACGATTCACTATCGCTCAATTCTGCAAGTGTTCTAATTTACTATCGCTGTTTTCTAGCTGGTCTAAAGCCACTTTTGACGTAAAGGGACACTTTTTGGTTGCTATGGACAATCTCTAGTTTCCAGGCAGAAAGAACAGTATATGTAATAAAAAACTGCATGCAGGGCAAGGGCCAAAGCACTGGGGACAAAAGGGATGTGAAATAATTTCATACAGTACTGTAATCTGTAAGATTACAGTACTGTATGTGTTATGATTTTTACATTTTTTTTGAATTTGCCACCAGGCTCCGCCCCCGTGCGTCGCGACGCTCGCAGGGAACGGAGCCTGGCACAGAGAGGCTTCGGGAGGAGGACGGAGCCCACGGACACTGCGGGGGACATCACAGGATCCCGGGGACAAGGTAAGTAAGGAGGCACCAGGATCCTCCGATGTAATCCCGAGTGTGGCTCGGGGTTGACGCTAATGGTTACAATCCAATTTGATCGTTTGGCCACCGAGCAGCATATAATCAGTCCGGACAGTGTCTATGCCGTTATTTGTTCTGTATATGTTCTGTTTGTCATGTTGTTAGTTCCTCTTATGCCATCCATATAGGATGGTTATGTATCCCATAGTGCAATAATTACTTAAATGTATGTCCACCTCACCCAGGTGTTTTACTACACATTAATAAATTGTTACCTTTTATACCATTCACATGTACTGATCATTAATTGCTAGAGTAACCACTTTTCCCAACCGGTAATTCTATACCGTATACCCCCTCCCCGCTCCCTGGTCCCTTCCTTACTGTTATATGCAATTGTATTGGTTACAGCAATTACACCTCACAGGTGCATGGCCAGGATTTGACCAGTATTGGACTGATCAGACCACCTATACCCACTTGCTTTCGCCCCTCCCCCTTCCCCTTCTTGTGTTAACTTGCCGCTAATGGTGCTGAATTTTAACCCCGAGCCACACTCGGGAAAACCGCCAGGGAGGCTACAGTTGAACACCTGGAAATATCTCAAGAAAGAACAACGGAAGGTAAGTGTAAAGTGTTTTATTTCACTTACTTCCATGCTGCCATTTTCAGACATTCAGCTCCAGTTTAAAAGGACAGCAAGGATGTAAGTGTAAATAATATACTACACTTACCTCCCACTGTCCTTTTCTGAGATATTTATTGGACCTCCGCTTTAAAGATACGATGTATAGAATAATCTACTTTGGTAGAAGTGGTATGCATTGACTGATGACTGGTTTGCAAATATGGTAGGGATAAATATTGCCCAAACCTAACATTCAACAAAACAAAATCAGATAGATCATACAAAGAAAAACCTTTGACTCATATGGAATTTGTTTTCACTGTTGGTGCTAGAAAAAAACACCTCTGTACTTAATGTTTACAAGATTTTTAAAAGTGACAGCATACCAAACACATCTCAACCTGCACTGAAATAGTTGTAAAAACTATAATTGCTTGTTGTGGGGAAATAAAAATGGCTTTAAGGAGATTTAAATTGCAAAACAGTCACAAAAAAGAAACACATTTTAACAGTTTTCCACGCCATGTGCCTTTAAATCAGAGACCCATGTGTATAATCCACATCAATATATCTTCTTCAGCTAACCCTGGAGTTGTCATGCATAAGGTAATACACCATACTTGACAACAGTAAAAAAAAAAAAAAAAAAAAAAAGGAAAAAACAGGTAGGTGCACAATCCTGAGGCTTGAGAAAGGGGGGCCCACCCCTAAAAATATCATCTCCTGTCAGAGGAAGCCATGTTGGAGGGCTCTGGGGTGGAGCACAGTTTTGAGTGCAGAAGTTAGTTTTCTCTTCCCCAAACCTAGCAGCACTGTGAGTGAGGATTTCAACTTAAGCTGCGGTTCTCCATGCACCACCGGCCATAGTGTCACATTTCTTTCATGTTTCTTTTTTCACTGTCTTTAAGGATTTCTAACCTAAGGCTTTGATAAGAAAGAGCAATTAGTCTTCCTACGTCAGAAAGCAGTTGTGAATGTTCAGCTTTACTGCCAGAACATTTATCCTCTTCTTCACCCCAATAAGGTTTAAAATGCACCTCTGCCTAGACATTACACATCAAGCAGTAAAATAGCTTTAAAACAACCCATCAATGATCTTTCTAGCTGCTTGTCCTCTAAAGTAATTCATTGTCAAAGATACTCTAAGATCAAAGCAAAGACTCTAAAATTGGGTTTCATTTGGTTTCTGACAGCCTTGTTTTGCTAGCTGTGTATTTTAATTGCAAGATTGGCACACTGCCAAGATTTTGGTGCAGTAGAAAGCAGTTGGAAAAAAATAGTTTCAGTGCTTCTATTTTGAAATTGAAGATGAAGGTCTCTGCAATGTCTAAAGTAACAAATGGGAATTGGAGACAGCAAAATAAGGCATCAGGTGCACTGTTAGTGAATTAATTGTGACAACTTAGAGATAACATGGAAGTCATAAATGCACTGGCAATCAGCATGCCTATTAGTGTTGTCCAGTCAAACAGCAGTCTGGTACAGTTGTGCGCATTCGTTTACATACCCTGGCAGAATTATGATTTCTTGGCCATTTTTCAGAGAATATGAATGATAACACAAAAAACTTTTCTTTCACACATGGTTAGTGTTTGGCTGAAGCCACCTTTTATCAATCAACTGTGTTTACTCTTTTTTTAATCATAATGACAACACAAAATACCCAAATGGCCTTGATCAAAGTTTACATACCATGGTTATTTTGGCCTGATAACATGCACACAGGTTGACACAAAGGGGTTTAAACAGCTATTAAAGGTAACCATCCTCACCTGTGATCTGTTTGCTTGTAATTAGTGTGTGTGTCAATGAGTTTCTGGAATCCTGACAGACCCTTGCATCTTTCATCCAGTGCTGCACTGACGTTTCTGGATTCTGAGTCATGGGGAAAGCAAAAGAATTGTCAAAGGATCTGCGGGAAAAGGTAGTTGAACTGTATAAAACAGGAAAGGGATATAAAAAGATATCTAAGGAATAGAGAATGCCAATCAGCAGTGTTCAAACTCTAATCAAGAAGTGGAAAATGAGGGGTTCTGTTGAAACCAAACCATGGTCAGGTAGACCAACTAAAATTTCAGCCACAACTGCCAGGGAAATTGTTTGGGATGCAAAGAAAACCCCACAAAGGACTTCAGGTGAAATACAGGACTCTCTGAAAACATGTGGTGTGGCTGTTTCAAGATGCACAATAAGGAGGCACTTGAAGAAAGATGGGCTGCATGGTCGAGTCACCAGAAGAAAGCCATTACTACGCAAATGCCACAAAGTATCCCGCTTAAAATACGCCAAACAGCACAGAGACAAGCCTCAAACCTTCTGGCACACAGTCATTTGGAGTGATGAGACCAAAATTGAGCTTTTTGGCCACAACCATAAACACTACATTTGGAGAGGAGTTAACAATGCCTATTATGAAAGGTACACCCATCCTACTGTGAAACACAGAGGTGGATCGCTGATATTTTGGGAATGTGTGAGCTACAAAGGCACAGGAAATTTTTTCAAAATTGATGGCAGGAGGAATACAGTATGTTATCAAAAAATACTGAAGGAACATTTGCATTCATCAGCCAGGAAGCTGCGCATGGGACGTACTTGGACATTCCAACATGAAAATGATCCAAAACACAAGGCTAAGTCAACCTGTCATTGGCTACAGCAGAATAAAGTGAAGGTTCTGGAGTGGCCATCTCAGTCTCCTGACCTCAATATCATTGAGCCACTCTGGGGAGATCTCAAACGTGCAGTTCATGCAAGACAGCCCAAGAATTTACAGGAAAAGGAGGCTTTTTGTCAAGAAGAATGCCGCGTACACACGGTCGGACTTTTCATCTCCAAAAGTCCGACGGACGCCGACGGACTAAAGCTGGCTGACAATCCGATCGTGTGTGGGCTTCCCCGGACTTTCAGCGGACTTTTCCAGCCTCAAATCTGACGGACTTTAGATTTGAAACATGCTTCAAATCTTTACGTCTTAACTACGCCGGACCCAGAAATCCGCTCGTCTGTGTGCTAGTCCGACGGACAAAAACCCACGCTAGGGCAGCTATTGGCTACTGGCTATAAACTTCCTTATTCTAGTCCGGTGTACGTCATCACGTACAAATCCGTCTGACTTTTGTGTGATCGTATGTAGGCAAGTCCGTTCGTAAGAAAGTCTGCTGCAAGTCCGCCAAAAGTCCGTCGAAAGTCTGTCGGACAGGCTGTCGGACTTTTGTAGACGAAAAGTCCGACCGTGTGTACGCGGCATAATGGGCAGCTTTACCATCTGAGAAGATAAAGAGCCTCACCCACAAATACCACAAAAAACTTCAAGCTGTCATTGATTTTAACAGGGGCAATACACGGTATTAAGAACTGGGGTATGTAAACTTTTGATCAGGGGCATTTGGGTAGTTTGTGTTGTCATTATGATTTATAAAGAGTAAACACAGTTGATTGATAATAAATGGCATCAGCCAAACACTAACAATGAGTGAAAGCAAAGTTTTTTATGTTATCATTCATATTCTCTGAAAAATGGCCAAGAAATTATAAATTCTGCCAGGGTATGTAAACTTAGGAGCACAATTGTATTTGGCAAGTGGAAGATCTTCACAGCTATATAGAGAGAAAGCTTTATTAAAGAATATGTAAACCGAACATTTCATATTCCTGATATGTGAGCGCTATACCATGTACATGTATGAAAAGTCTGCTGTCTGTTATCTTTGTATTGCTTCCTTTGTGTGAAATACCTGGTTGGTGTCCCTGCCAGTCCCTCTGCATTCCTATTATAAACTGTCTACACTAGACATGAGAGCACAGCGTTGTCAGTTTTCAAGCTGTACTGAAAACTTTGCCTGCTCTCCTCCAATGATCAGACCACACAGCCATTTACTGGGAAGACCAGTCTGCTGTTTTTCCTCCCCTCTCTGAGGTCCTTGTGCAGCTGAGAGCAAAAGGTATGTGACCACTTAAAAAAAAGGGGGAATGTGTGTGTGTGTATATAAATATATATATATATATATATATATATATATATATATATATGTGTGTGTATGATATACAGTATATACACACACACAAATGTTTTCCCTTTCATTTCTATTATAAACTGAAGAGGTTGTTTTACTGAAGGTGAGGGTTTACATATACTTTAAACGTTAAGATCATTGGTTGCACTCACATATTTGGAAAGTAGTAAGTGGCAGTGGTAGTACGTAGTAGTGGAAAGTAGTAAGCACTTGTAACTGGCCTCTGAATGGTGTTCTGGCAGTCTGCTTGGCCAATGGGCAGGCTGTGATCCAGGCACTGTTTTCTCCTAGTGCAGGGAAATTCTGTAGCAATGACCTGTCATGAGAAGATAAGGAGTGACATCTTTGCAGCAGTGAGACAAGCTTGGCATCCATTTTTGGATCTGGTAACTAGTCGTTATGTATGGAGTCATTGTTACTGAATTCCTCCAGACTAGGAAAAACTAGGATGACATGTTGTAATGGGAATCTTTTTAGCATCTGCATCATCAAGCAGATGAGTATTAGTTATTAAAGGCATTTATAAAATGCCAACAATTTACACAGTGCTTTTTCACACTGTACATTCACATTAGCTCCTACCCTCAGGCAACTTTGAATATAAGGTCCCCATGTCACATGCAAACTAAGGGCCACTTTAGAGAGGAGCAGATTATTCTATCAGCATGTCTTTGGAATTTGGGGGAACATGCAAACTCTGTAGAAATAGTTTGTGCTGCAAGTCAGAGGTGCTAATCATTAGTCCACTATATTGCCCAACAAAAAAAAGAACATCTCCTGCAGAGGATGTTTGAAATGTACATTCTATCTCTGTGCAGATATTTCAGAAAAGCAGTGAGCTAATAAAGCCAGCAGCACATGAGAATTCAGTCAGTTGCAATTTTTCAAGGAAATTGCATTTAAAGTTTTTAACAATCTAGAAATATGCAGCAGCATCTACAGATTGAAATGGAAAGGTAGTGTTTTAATAACAGGAAATCATAAGGTTTGTGAAGTAGTTTTTTATTCATTTTAAAACAAAAATCTTGTTTTCCTTTAAAAACACAGCTTTTCTAGGAATTCAGTAACTGATACTGTTTTCTTCTTGTTGAATCAAATTGTATTACAACATCTGATAATAACACTTGAACTGAAACCTTTACTACAAAAAGTTTTAGTGCACAAGAATTACACATTTGGGGTTATTTAGGAAAATCCACTTTGCTCTGCAAGTGCACTTAAAAGTGCACTTGGAAATGAAGTCGCTGTAGATCCGAGGGGGACATGCAAGGAAAATAAAAAACAGCATTTTAGCTTGCACATGATTGGATGATAAAATCAGCAGAGCTTCCACTCATTTCAGATCTACCCCTTATATTTAGAGCGACTGCACTTCCAAGTGCACTTGCAGTGCAAAGTGGATTTGCCTTTCATAAATAACCCCCATTGTTACCTTAAGGCTGAACTCCAAGCACTGTCTTAGTTGCCAAACAATTTGTAATTCTGATCAGCCAGTCTGCAGTTTTAATAACTTGCATCCAATGAACATTTATGCAAAATGTGTATCTAAATCAGGGATATGCAATTAGCGGACCTCCAGCTGTTGCAAAACTACAAGTCCCATGAGGCATAGCAAGACTCTGACAGCCACAAGCATGACACCCAGAGGCAGAGGCATGATGGGACTTGTAGTTTTGCAACAGCTGGAGGTTCGATAATTGCATATCCCTGATCTAAAATGTAGCTGCACCTGTATACAAAAGGCAAGCAAATCAGACCTTAGATTTAGCATGGTATGCCTCTACTGTTGTGCTCTACTGCACAGTTGCATATACACATTCCGTAGAGAGATAAATAGGAGAACTGAGTTAGGCTCTCTTATTCATCGATATGTAGTGTTTAGTCATGCCTGCACATGAACATAAATACTGTGCTGCACCACTGAAAGCTGGGCAACATAGAGGGGAGCAACGCTGCAACCAAGATATCAATTTTTTGTCTACAACCCAAAGGAGGGTTGTTTTTTTTTTTGTTTTGTTTTTTTAATAAAGGAACAGCTGACCTTAGAAATATATGTACATCATACTTATCACTTTACCTTCATTTTTAAATATGCCCAGAAATATCCTTCAGTGATTCTTAAAGCTTGCTTCTGGTTTAGATTCAAGTTTGAATCCGATTGGTTTCTTTAAGGCGAATGGAGACTCTTCATATTATACACATTAGCCACTTCAGCCCCGCTCACTGTATATATACGTCATTTTTTTGAAGATGGATATCTCGGTAACGACAGCAGCTGCTGCCACAACCGAGATATCCATCTTTACAGTGAGCGATTCTGTACAAGATAACGGTGGTCTCAGCGGCGGGTTCGCCGCGAGATCACCGTTATCGGCGGCGGGAGAGGTGCCACCCCCCCTCCCGCCGCTCTCCCGCACCCTCCGCCGCTTACCGGGGCCGTCGGTAACGGCGGAGGCGATCGGGTCCTGTCACTTCCTCGGTATGGAGACAAGTGAGGCCAAGATGGCGCCCACCCGTCTCCATACCATGTGACGGCCGGAGCGGCGTCATTACGATGGCTCCGCCCACTCTCTTAAAGGCACAAATTTTTTAAGTGTCATTTTTTTAAACGACTTTTTTTTTTTTTTTTTTTTTTTTTGCATTTTAGTCTAAATATGAGATCTGAGGACTTTTTGACCCCAGATCTCATATTTAAGAGGACCTGTCATGCTTTTTTCTATTACAAGGGATGTTTACATTCCTTGTAATAGGAATAAAAGTGATCCAAATTTTTTTTTTTTTAAAAACAGTGAAAAAATAAATAAAATAAAATAAAATAAATAATAAAAAAAAAAAAAAATTTTTTTAAAGCGCCCTGTCCCGACGAGCTCACACGCAGTAGCGAACGCATACGTGAGTAGCGCCCGCATATGAAAACGGTGGTCAAACCACACATGTGAGGTATCGCCGCGACCGGTAGAGTGAGAGCAATAATTCTAGCCCTAGACCTCCTCTGTAACGCAAAACATGCAATCTGTAGAATTTTTTAAACGTCGCCTATGGAGATTTTTAAGGGTAAAAGTTTGACGCTATTCCACGAGCGGGCGCAATTTTGAAGCGTGACATGTTGGGTATCATTTTACTTGGCGTAACATTATATTTCACAATATAAAAAAAAATTGGGCTAACTTTACTGTTGTCTTATTTTTTTTTTCAAAAAAGTGAATTTTTTCCAAAAAAAGTGCGCTTAGAAGACCGCTGCGCAAATACGGTGCAAAAAAAAGTATTGCAATGACCGCTATTGTATTCTCTAGGATGTTAGAAAAAAAACAATATATAATGTTTGGGGGTTCTAAGTAATTTTCTAGCAAAAAAACCTGTTTTAAACTTGTAAACACCTAAAATCCAAAACGAGGCTGGTCTTTAAGTGGTTAGGGTATATTTACAAAGGATGCATAGTCTGTTCACTTTGCAAGTGAAGTTGCATTTTGCAAGGTGATTTGCCCCAGAGTTTAGTGAATGTAGTGAAGTTTAACTTACAAAGAATACCCAATCACATGTAATGAAGAAAATAAGTGACATTTGTGCTTGCACATGATTGGATGATAGCCAAAATTCACCTCATTCACTAAGCTTTTGGGCAAATGACCTTGCAAAGTGAACATTCTATTCCCCTTTAGTAAATGAACCCCATTTCTCTTTTTGGACCATTGTGCTTTGGCAGAGTGTGATGTTAGTGTTGCTTTAAAAATAACTGGAAAGTCATAGTGTATGTCAGCTTGCTCTGAAGTTGAAAAAAAAGGTAGATAAAATTCCAGTAGAAGAGTTTTCTTTTGCCCTTTTCAACCTTACAATCATTTCTTGCAATGTTCTAGTTGTTGTTGTGACCATTGCAGTAAACCGAAGATGCCAGCACCGCGTAAATGTATTTTGTTGTATTACCGATCACAATACTTTCACTACAAATTATACCAAACACAGCCATGTACAAATCATTATAATTGTAAAGGTCCACGGAACAGACGACCCTGGAATTGTTTTTAACCCACGTAACCAGTTTATGTTAAGAAATGGATGCTAAGATAGGATATGTTTTTTAGAGGAAAAAATATATAAATTGCAAATACAGGGAAACAAATGAGGTCTTGTTAGTGCAGAACTGAAATCTAAGGAAAAGAAGATAACTAACGTCTTGTGGGTCAAGCAAAGGTTCAACTTTCTAACAAGAAATCCTTTCCTCTTCCAAAAAAGTAATCAGACTTTGGAATTTGCTGCAAGATGAAGTAGTGTCTACAAATGTACTCAGAGAATTTAATCTTAAATTGGATTCCTTAAGGCACACAGAAGCCTTTTGATTATGCCTGTGTTTTCCATCAAAAATACAGTACCTGTACATGACTCCTCTGATGCTGGAACTTGTCTTGTCAGCCACGCTGTTTTTTTTTCTTCTTAAATAAAACGTAATGTATAAAGCTAAACCATTTTTCTCACATTCTTTCCAGAGGGGGATATAATTAAACTTTAATGATATGGCACAAAAAATGTACCATTCATTATTCTGTTTTAGTCATATATTTCAATAGGTGTTTTCATCCTTAAGGCAAAAGTTGAAGAACCCCATAAAGCTGTGTTTATATTTAAATTATGGCGTATACAAAAGCCCACTGCAGTTTTAGTAAAATAATAACCTTGTTAGTGGTCCACATGGCTCCGACAGTTCCTGAGATGCAGAAAAGTTCAAACATCCCACATTTTAGGAATGCTACCCTCTCTGTGTGCACATCACTGTAGGCAGCTCTGAGTCATTCAAAAAGAAATGATTCTGGTATCCCTCATTTCCCTACGGATTTGAAGCTTTTCCTGTTTGCCAGTAGATGGGTGCTGTTTATATGCAAAGTAAAATGATCTGCAGCAATAATAGAAAAAAAAATGCTAATGTACAGTATATTGCTTTTTTTGTGTAAATCTTCAGTTCTTCTTTAACACCCGTGGGTATCAGTTTTTTTAAGCTACAGGCAATTTTTAACTTGCCTTTGGGTGTTCATAAATGGTTCTTTCTAATTTTGATGGCCCAGGGCAATGCTTTGAAAGGGTAAGGATATTTAAAACAAACCTAAGGGATAAGGTCAAGACTTAAAGCAAAACTGAAGTCAACATTTTTTTTTTGGACAAGGCAGAGAGGGATTATAACACTTGACAGGCTTTTATTTGTGTCTGTGTCCCCATTAAGGAGAACCCCCCTCCCCAGAACAGTAATAGAGGGGAAATCTTTCAATACTAGTTCTGGGATTCCCTCATCTCCTGTTTTGGCTATGGGGCAGGAAGTGAAGTGAAATCTCCTCAATGGCACACAGATGGAAAAAAAAACTGGCAGGGGTTATAACTCTCCCTTACTCTATCCAAAATGAAACATGTTTTGTCTTTAGTTCTGCTTTAATAACAAATTCAGGGTGATGCACAGAAGAGGCTTAAACGTGCTATATGGGAGCGACTTTTACTTTTAAAATCATAACATTTCTGACAGGTTCACTTTAGATGAGTGCCTGAGTGAGGGACAGGGCCCAAATAAACACTAACTCATAGTACATTGCTTTTTCCTTGTGTTTTGGAGTATTACACTCATTCTGGTGACACCTAGTCAGTAGAAGATTATTACGAATGAAACCAGGGACCAAAAGTGTGATTTTCTTTGGGTTTTATGGATCATTTTGAGAAAGAAAAGTCCTGATTAAAAGCTGACTGTCCCTGAAAGGAGTGTGTAACATATCTGTGTGCTGAATGAACACAGCAGGGAAAGCAGGATGCCAGAGAAAAGGAGGGCAATATAACTCAAGTTATAGCAACAACAGTGTGCGTAGGTATTAAAAGTGTTCTTCAAAGCTTATAAACTGAGCAGTGACCAGTTTTAGGATCATCAAAGTTACTCAGATGCTGTAAAGGTCAAAAAGGCAGTACACAAATGGAAGAAAGTGTAGGAAATGCTATTTAATTTAAAACTCTGTACAATTAAGCTTCAGTGTAAAACTTAGGCAATGCAGTAGTATATTAACTCAAAGCAGCCAATCAAAAATCAGTTTCCCCTCTGTAAACTGTCAAAGACTAATTTCCAAATGCTGTAAGAGCTGTGGCATGCTGTCGGCTTTGTGCTACTGACTTGCGATAAATAAACTCACTTGCTCTGATACACTGGATTGCAATCAGCTGATTCATGCATTTATGTATAAGATTGTTTTCACATTGAAAGCACCGTCCATTAGCGCTAAAGTGCCACTCGTTTTAGCGGCGCTTTAGCACTGTTTTTGGCCCACTAGCAGGGCACTTTTTATCCCAAAAAAAGGGTAAAAAAAACCTGTTTTGCTTTGCTTTTAAAACACTTTTAAGGCGCTTTAAAAGTGCTGCCCATTCATTCCAATGGGTCGGGCTTTTTGGGAGCACTAAATACAGCACTCCGATCCAGCCCTGAAGATGCTGCTTGCAGGACTTTTTGGAACGCCCTGCAAGCACACTGCCCCAGTGTGAAAAGACACACTGGAATGAATAGGATGCAGTTTTCAGGCGCTTAGAGATTATTTCCAATGCTAAATCGCCTGAAAACCGCCCCAGTGTGGAGCTGGTCTAAGGGCTCATGCACGCTGCAGGTCAAAGAAGCGGCTCCTACTGGCTTTTGAACTTTTTCGAGCTCTTATTTTTTCTGCCTGGAAACTCCCTTCCATGCTAGCCAATGTGTCCATGCTATTGGTTTTTTAGGAGTTTACAGGCATATGCTCCTACAGGCAGAACCCCTTCCCCCACCACATTTTTGAGAGGAGCTTTCGAGCAGAAAAGACACCTAAGTGCCTAACAACACGCGTAATAGCACCAATGAGCATGAAAAAGCACGAAAAAGCTCAAAGATGCTTGAAAACACACAAAAAGTAGGAAAAATGAACTGAGGGGAGGGTTTGTTAAAAAAAAAAAAAAGCTTATGCTCAAAAAAGCTCAATAAAAACATGCAAAAGAGGCCAAATAAGTTTAAGCTTCTTCAAGCTGAAATAAAAGCTCAATGCCTGTAAAAGCAGCTTTTTTGTGAGCTGCAGTGTGCATGAGCCCTAACTCTGTTTTAAGAACACTAAAGGGGTTGAGTCATCCACCTCCTCCTTGTCTGGAACACATCTGTGGACCTGACCTCCCTGGTCGGCCTCTCTGCCACTCTCCTAGTTGGATTAGTTGGACTTTTAATTTATATTACAGTGCAGATAATTGCATAAAGTTCTTGAAAACTTTTATAGTATATTTATTTTGTCTGCATTTTTCTTCCTTACTTTAGCTGTTAACATAGAAGACCATCAGAGGAAAACTAGAGACACAACATTACAGCTGAAGCACCTAAAGTTATTGTGCAGGTTCATCAAACTCTTCCTGTGGCTTGAAGATGAGGTAGAAAAATCAAGTTCTGAGATCCTTTTTCTTTCATGTTACCCAGAATTAAAGGGACATATATCAGGTAAGATGAAATGGTAATATTGTATTAACAGGGAAATTTATGTTATTGTAGCTGCCTTGGGCAGCAAGATACTTTGACTGGAGATGAGGTATCAAAGAAATCAGAAATTGTTGACATCACACAAGGACATATTCTTAAAAAAAAGGTTTAAAAGGAATGTGGGTGTGTTGCTATTAATAACCAGTCAGAAGTAGGCCATAATTTTTCTTCTGCTGGTTAGAAAATATAAAAAAATACTAGTTAATATTTGCTGTCGCAAAAGCTCCAGTTTCAGTTTCTAATGTTTTTATACATTTTTCATTTTAGCAGTTAGGTCCACATTGTGTATAGCTGGTTCTACCCATCTTGCATGACTTCCAGCATGACCAAAAATGACATGCATTAAAAAGTAAACCTTATTGCATTTTATTAAGCACATATTTTGTGTAAGTATTGCAGCATTGACCTTAAAGCTGAAAGCTGGGGCTGCAGGGGAGGCGTTTTTCAGGTGCTTTACAGGCACTATTTTTAGCCCTTTAGCGCCTGCAAAAATTACTTCAGTCTGAAAAGGGTCTAAAGGAGGAACCTGTGAAAATTAGGTCATCGGTTAGGTAGATGCATTTCTTCAGTCTCTCCTCACTTGCTGATTATTAAAGCAAAACTTAACCTGTGCATCAATACTTTCACCCTGCCCCACTTTCACGCTGTTATCTTCCAGTGTGTATACAAGTATTTGAGACTTGGCAGAGACCTGAGGTGCATTGGCGCATATGCATGCTGATTTCTACACATGCAGACAAATGCCGCTAGTTTCTGGTATATGGCCACTGTAGCGACCCCACTTATGTGCAGGCATACCAATGCCAATGATGTGTGAGCAGGCATACCAATGCCAATGATTTGTGTGCGTCTGAACTGAAACTTGCAATCAATGTGGCATGCTCTCTCAGTAACACACTGCTGAAGATAGGTGTATTGTGGCAATCGTAGGAGGCAACAGGGGTAAGCCTAGGCCAGAAAGCAGGAAGTGCTGCCTCGCAGCACAAAAAGGTACTACACTTTTACTACTCTACAGCAGGAAGTGTTATCATAATGGGGGATTTTAACTATCCAGACATAGACTGGGGGGAGGGAACCGCGCATTCATCTAAGGCTTGCCAATTCCTAAATGTCTTGCAGGACAATTTTATGGGTCAGATGGTAGACGCACCAACTAGAAATAAAGCGTTACTGGATCTACTGATTACCAACAATGCAGACCTGATCACGGATGTGGAAATACGGGGCAATTTAGGTAACAGCGATCACAGGCTCCAGTATAGATCACACAAATAGAAAACATAAGGGGAATACAAAGACACTGAATTTCAAAAGAGCCAACTTCCCTAAACTACGAACCTTGCTAGAAGATATAAATTGGAATAAAATTTTAGGAACAAAGAACACGGAAGAGAGATGAGTTTGCTTTAAGAGCATATTAAATAAGGGCATTAGCCAATGCATGCCATTGGGTAATAAATTTAAAAGAGCGAACAAAAGTCCTGGATGGCTGAACTCCAATGTAAAAATGCATATAAAAGCAAAGGAGAAAGCCTTCAAAAAATACAAGGTTGAGGGATCATCATCAGCATTCAGACTTTATAAAGAATGCAACAAGAAATGTGCAATAAGGACAGCTAAGATAGAACATGAAAGACACATAGTGGAGGAGAGCAAAACAAATCCCAAGAAATTCTTTAAGTACCGTATGTAAACAGTAGAAAAGGGAGGACAGACCATATTGGCCCCATAAAAAATGAGAAAGGACATCTGGTTACAAAGGATGGGGAGATGGCGAAGGTAAATTATTCTTTTCCTCAGTCTTCACAAGGGAATCGGGGGCTTCCCCTCTTGGAGGGGATGATAAGGGACTATATACAGGATTTTAACAAGGAAAACGATATAATCAGCAGTAATCAGCATGGATTCATGAAGAATCATTCTTGCCAAACCAATCTATTTACCTTCTATGAGGAGGTGAGTTGCCATCTAGATAAAGGAAGGCCCGTAGACGTGGTGTATCTGGATTTTGCAAAAGCATTTGCACAGTTCCCCATAAACATTTACTGTACAAAATAAGGTCCATTGGCATGGACCATAGGGTGAGTACATGGATTGAAAACTGGCTACAAGGGCGAGTTCAGAGGGTGGTGATAAATGTACTCGGAATGGTCTGGGGTGGGTAGTGGGGTCCCCCAGGGTTCTGTGCTGGGACCAATCCTATTTAATTTGTTCATAAATGACCTGGAGGATGGGGTAAACAGTTCAATCTCTGTATTTGCGGATGATACTAAGTTAAGCAGGGCAATAACTTCTCCGCAGGATGTTGAAACCTTGCAAAAAGATCTGAACAACTTAATGGGGTGGGCAACTACATGGCAAATGAGGTTCAATGTAAAAAAATGTAAAATAATGCATTTGGGTGGCAAAAATATGAAGGCAATCTATACACTGGGGGGAGAACCTCTGGGGGAATCTAGGATGGAAAAGGACCTGGGGGTCCTAGTAGATAATAGGCTCAGCAATGGCATGCAGTGCCAAGCTGCTGTTAACAAAGCAAACAGAATATTGGCATGCATTAAAAAGGGGATCAACTCCAGAGATAAAATGATAATTCTCCCACTCTACAAGACTCTGGTCCGGCCGCACCTAGAGTATGCTGTCCAGTTCTGGGCACCAGTCCTCAGGAAGGATGTACTGGAAATAGAGCGAGTACAAAGAAGGGCAACAAAGCTAATAAAGGGTCTGGAGGATATTAGTTATGAGGAAAGGTTGCGAGCACTGAACTTATTCTCTCTGGAGAAGAGACGCTTGACACGGGATATGATTTCAATATACAAATACCATACTAGTGACCCCACAATAGGGATAAAACTTTTTTGTATAAAGGAGTTTAACAAGACTCGTGGCCACTCATTAAAATTAGAAGAAAAGAGGTTTAACCTTGAACTACGTAGAGGGTTCTTTACTGTAAGAGCGGTAAGGATGTGGAATTCCCTTCCACAGGCGGTGGTCTCAGCAGGGAGCATCGATAGGTTCAAGACACTATTAGATAAGCACCTGAACGACCACAACATACAGGGATATACAATGTAATACTGACATATAATCACACATATGGGTTGGACTTGATGGACGTGTGTCTTTTTTCAACCTCACCTATTATGTAACTATGTAACCTATGTAACTTACAATCATAAAACTTTTGTATGAGGAAGAACAAAAAGAGAAAAGGCTGCTTCTGTAAAGTGTTAAAGTGGAACTGCACTGCATCTGAGCACCACAAACCAAAAACACTGTTTAATTAATTTTTTATATTCAAAGCAAAGGCACCCATCCATCCATTTCTCCATGCTTTAGTTTGCTGAGAAATCACTTTGAAAAACACCCCCCCTTGTATTTATGGCTGTGGTCATTTTGAGTAAGGACAGATGATTTACTTCCTGGAATCCATCTGCCCTTAGCTTAGGCAGCCAGCCAGGAGCGTGTGCTTAGCTGAGAAAACCCTTCCTCCCATCCTGAATACTCCTGGGATGAATGACATAATTTGCTTAGGCATGGAAACCAGGATATAACTGAAAAAAATAAAAATAGTTTAAAACAAATAATTATGATATACAGTACTTTCTTATCTATTCATGTTGCGTGTAAATTACAACAATAATGTCCCAAAATGTGTTCATATATAGGAGTCTCCTTTAAACTAGACTAAAGGCAAGAAAGAATGCTAAAGGTCAATATATAGTATTTTCAGTTTGTTGTAGCTATTTGTAGGAGACATCCACTTCATGTAAATAATCTTTTCAATATTTGCTAATATTTCAAAAATATTTTCTATGTATAATATGTAATTATATGTGTACATAGGAGCTGCCATATTTGCTCACTACATCCAGAGGCACTTTTTCTGGACTCTTTACAAACAATGTGGTCAGATAACATGCTATTATAGTAAACTATCGAGGCTCACCTAGTGTTCAGGGGTTCCAATGTAGTCAGTGGACCTTTTGCTGTCCAATTTTTGCATATTTCTCCTTGGTTATTATATTGTAAGAAGGAGTACCCAAGATATTTTGATGATATCTGGTATGGGAAAAAGAATGAGTAAACTGATTTTTGTCTATGCCACATAATGGTATGTACCCTTGCAAAAAAATGCCAAATTTGTTCAAGTATTTATTCACAGAGATAAAGTAAATCTCTCCCCACACGGTTTAGATGTCCCTATTCGGATACAGAAATAATATAATACATTGCAATTAAGGTATTCGTTAATCTAAAAATCTCAGTTAATAATCATAGTTTTATAGTTAAAAATCCATCTTGTAATAATTTCTTAAGGGATTAATTGTAATATTCCAGACATTATATCCGCAAATATTTTCACATATATTTTCAGCTTTATCTGTGCATGTTTTTATCAGTTCAGATTAAAAAATATAGGATGCCTTTTAAGTCAAACCTGCTTTTCCTAATCTTATTCAAGTGAAAGGAATTGTTATATAATAGAAGGATTTTAGAAGAGATACCATAGGCTAGGCAGAGGCAGCCTTGCTCTTTTTGCCCTTTTATCAGTGGTAACATTTTCCTATTGTAAAAAGTCATCACAAATGAACAGAGAATATAGCATCACGGCAGTCATATTGCCTGTTTAGAGCTTTCAGTGTTCTTTAAAAACTTAATAAAGGTCTCTACTGAGGTTGGATTAAAAGAACCTGTTAAGAAGGCAATTGCTTCCCAAGAGATAACCTCTAATGATAAGAAAAAGGGGAGAAAGTGTTATTGCCGCTTTCACATTGTTAAGACAGAAAGGTCTCTGTATCTTTGTCCTACAAATGAATTTTGAGAATAATCTTATACTGCTTGAAGAGATAAAAATCCAGGTACTTCTTGCCTGCCAGCATCTGAAATTTCCACTAAGGATTTGATAAGGGATTAGAAGTTTTCTATTTGTGTGAGCTGCCATAGTGGGAGACAGATGTGATCAGACGTTGGTCAGAAGGTGATGTAAAGACACGTGATCTCTCAATCACAAGCAACATATTTTTAGAAATGAATGTATTAATATGGGATATTGGCATATAATATTTAATTAGTGCAAGAAGTGCAACAGATAAAGGCTGGTTCAAATAAAAAATAACTTATCAGTAAAAAAGCTAATAAGAAAAATACCAACGAGTGTATAAGTTGCAAAAAAGCTTACAGAATCTTGAAAACATTTCTGTATGACCAATCAGCACAAAAGCTTGTTAGAGAACACTTGTTCGTTTTGGTAATCTGAATAAGAAAGACCAGCAGTCTTATGGCAGTCGGAAATTGACTAATGCCGCGTACACACAAGCGGACTTCTCGTCTGCCTGAACTCCGAAGGACTTTTTGACGGAGTTCCGTTTGAGTTCCAACGAAACGGACTTGCCTACACATGATCACACCAAAGTCCGATCGTTTCGAACGTGATGACGTACGACTGGGCTAGAATAAGGAAGTTCATAGCCAGTAGCCAAAAGCTGCCCTTGCGTCCTTTTTTGTCTGTCGGACTAGCATACAGATGAACGGATTTTTCGATCGGACTCGAGTCCGTCGGAAAGATTTGAAACATGTTCTATTTCTAGGTCCGTCGGAATTTTCAACAGAAAAGGTCCGATGAAAGTCCGATGAAGCCCACACACGATGGGTACATTCAAGGGATAACTGGAGAGAGAACAGATGTATTTAAGTCAGTTGAGCATATGTATATCTCCCCATGTATAGCATGACCATGCTCCCTCTACCATGAGCAAAAACTTGCCGGTATCTGAGGCAAATGTATAAATATTCCTACCTAACTGTAGCCAGTAGAAAACTTCTATCCTTTAGGGTTCTTGTTTGAAAAAAAACCTCACCCTAAAAATTGGTGTTCAGGGCAGTTGATGGGTAGTTTTCTTAAGTCTACTGCAAGCCAGAGTAGTAAAATAAATGTGTAATCAGATTAAAGTCACTTTGCTAATGTGTAAGCCAAGAAACAAACGTATCATAAATTACCTTAGTTACGATTATTAGATGTAATATGAACCAGTCATTCACTTCCTGATGAACTAAGGATGACCGTAGTTGGTCTATTCAGAGAAACTCTACTTGCCTGATGTCTGAGACACATCCTCAAAAATCTGTATTGTTTATAGTTCTGATATATTGAGGATGTGGTACCCTTTTATTTAGCTCGCCACCATCCTATTCAAATTGTATGTATATAACTTTTATATTTACTTTTAACAAATTATTATCTAAACATAATAAAGAGAATGTGTTTTAATTTATTTTAACATAGTAGTTTAGACAGCTTATCTTATTTAATCTTTAGTTGGCTGCTATTTTTTTAAGGTGGTGGAACAGCAAGCTGAGAAGGCCAGAGCAGTCTTCATTTTGTATCAATATGCTGTCAGGGTCCTTATCGATAATTAAAATATACAATCTCTAATGTGTTCATGGTCTCCCACAAGGTCCTTCTAAATGGAGTGGTAGAATTCCTTCTGAACTGGTCTACCCATGTGAAGGAAGCAGGGAGCCTGCAGTGCCACTTCATAGCAAAAATGAGTGCCCCAAACACTGGGCCTAATTTACTAAAAGATAAAAATGTATTCAATTGACCCTAAAGTGTTACTAAACCCACAACAGTAAAATCAGTTTGTATATGCAGTAAAGCATGTTTGTTATACTCACTGTGGAATCTAAGGGGTTAATCCTCTGCATTGTGTAAAAAGGCTGCTGGATCTTTCATTCACGGATCTTCCTCTTCTTTCACTGACTCCAGAACAGGTCCAGATAAGACAGTTACTGGAGACAGGCTATACATGCTCAGTTTGGTTTGTATTGTTAGAGAGTTTGTTTTCTTAGTAGAGTGCATGTGATCAGCACAGGGCCAGACAGAGGGTCAGGGTTCCTTTATCCTGATAGGACAGCTTAGAGCAGTATGAAAACTCCTCCTACAAGCTTTAACCAGGTTCAGATAGACGTCACAAGACTGCTATATACTGCTGATGAGAAAAGGTATTTAGCAGTTTATATTTACTAAACTATTGCATTTCCATGTTCTGTGTACTGTGGGAGACCAGATATAGTGAATGCAGGGTCCTGGATTTAGTAACACTTTAACGCAAACAGCTGGATACATAATTAAAATACAAGTGCAATGGTTTGCCTTCCAATAGGGTGTAATTCTGTTCTGCCATTCCTGTATTCATGACGCTGCGCCACAAACCTCACTTTGCTCCTTTTGCAGTTAAATGGATTTAGCCTTCTCATGTGATCAGGGGCAAATAATGTTTATATGATTATATTAATATAGCATATTATTAATATTTACAGTGTAATATATATATATATATATATATATATATATATATATATATATATATATATATATATATATACTAATAATATTGGAAAACAGGCATTTCATACACTTTAATCATCATGTTCGGACTGTGTTCTCTGTATAGGGATTCTAAAGACGGATATTGGAGAAGATAATATAAATGAAAGCTGCCAACTGGATAAGAGCTCCCTACTTATCAAGGAAATGGTATGTATCATATAATCAGATCAGTATTATTAGCACATCAATATATTTATGTTCCATTTATTTAATAATGTACAGTGTGACAGATGTCTAGTGACATTTTCAGGACTTTACCTAATCTTCACCAGGGGAGCAGAGTACAGTATATTGGCCAACATTACCATTAGCCATTGGACATTAAATTAGACATACGAAAAGTTTTATATATTTAATATGTTTTTCATATCTGTAATAAAACATTTTTCCCTGCTTTTTTTTTTAGAGTAAAATAGAACTGTAAAAAACAAAACAAAAAAAAACCTCAGCTTTCTTAATACACTATTGATGTGTTGCCAGATATATTTTTGAGATTTCAGATGCGTTACCTGAATTTTCAGAAAGGGTTGACATTTAATTTTTTATAAATTTGCTCATATGTAAACTTGAAAGAGTATTGTGTCAACCTTGTTACTGGATTTGGGGCCTACTTAAAGCGGACCTTCAGTAATTTTTTCACTTTTCCATCTATTAAATCTTCTTCCCTTGTTTTTTTACCTTTTGGATAGTAAAACATTTTTTTTCTGCCGTAAATACCTTATACAGCCCACTTCCTGTTTCTTGTCTGGTCACTAGCTTAGGCTTATGACATAATGCACAGCTCTCTCTCACTCTCGTGAGAGTTTTCCAGGAAGGGAAAGGGGGTGAGTCATAAGAGGGCCAATGAAAGCTGCAGAGCTGGAGGTGTGCCTCTTTGTGAACAGGCAGCAGCTTCAGCTGCCCACAGTTAAAATTGCTGCAGCCAGACTTAGTGGAGGGAGATTTCTGCAGCATATTTGGCAAGTACAGAATCACAGTATATATAATATATATATATATATATATATATATATATATATATATATATATATATATATATATATATATATATATACGTGGTTGGAGGGAAGCTTCAGAATGGCAAAGATGTTTTTATTACAAATTATGTGAGCAGACTGCAGTTCCTCTTTAAGTGAACCATTCAGTAATTCTAAAAGTCTGCATGAGTATATTGCTGACAAGTCACAATATACAGTGACCATATTATTAAAATAAAAACAAAAACAAAAAAATCTAAGTTTTATTTAAAAACAATCCTTTAGTTCCAGGCAAGTGACTATTATTAGATTATGTCATCAGTCAGATGCGCGTAGAGGAAAGCCTTTCCTCCGTCTCCTCTCTTCCAGCAGTTAGAAAACGGCATTATAACTTTGTGGCACATCACAAGGTGAGAGTTGTAAGCAGGGGTTGACCCTTGTGGAACATTTCTGAACATAACCAAGATGTACATGACTGTGACATCTCTGAGCTGGCATCTCAAAAGTAAATACTGACCATTAGATTGTGCCTGAACAATGATTCATCCTGCAGAACAGAAAAGCAGTTGAAGACAGATCAGGGGGAGTACTGTGACCCCTAACAAGAGGCAATAAATGTTTGTAAGTGTTACATTTACACATTGCTTAGCATGCATGTTCTTAAAAAAATCGATTTGATACTAGGTCTCCTTTAGAGGTAGAGACACTCAAATGTAGCAATGAAACTGTGTACGTGTGCATACAGTATATGTATGTGTATACACTGCTGTGCAAAAGTTTTAGGCAGGTGTGAAAAAGTGCTGTGAATTAAAGAAATATACGTTTTTTTTTTTTCTTATCACCATTTATGTATAAATACAAGTCAGCTGACAACGTTTTTCTGTAGCAGTGAATGGTATATGATCATGGTATGTATTTTACTTTATAGCCTACCATGAAATTTGGCTGGAGGAAAAACTTGAAAGATATGGCACTCACCCTGGTTCATGATTTACCCTCTGTGCTTGAAGAGGTGACGGCTAGAGTCCTGCAGAGCGATGCAGAAGAGCTCTCTGCCAATGCTGGATGTAACATGACCCTTGTTAATATCCCCAAGTCATATGAACACTATGGAACCATTGCAGAACAACTGAGACCTTTGAAAGTTGTCAAGGTAAGTGCCAAACTGTAGCATTGTTAAAGGGTAACTCCACTTTATAGAGAAAAAATATAGCAAATAAAAGAAAAAATAATCTAGCATGTACAATTACTACACAAGCCATACACAAGAATGTTAAAAAAAATTACCTTTCCTTTTAAATCTGCGGCACTGTAATTTTCTGCAAAAATTTAATGCAATATGACAACCTAGAGGCCATGTATATGCAGTTCATGTACAGAACTTCCCCAGAAATGTAATTTCCTGCTCGTGTAATTAGCTCACTGATTTTCCCCTGAATTCTGCAGTAAGATACAAATTAGATTTTGGCATCCTCTGCAATATTTTTTTTTACATTTGAGATACTCTCAAAGGGCTAACCATTTTTAAAAAGATGCAGACCCTGCAACTTTCCTCATTAGAATACTGCACTCTGCAGAACTATTTCTTCAGTGCAGAAACAGGGAGGACTCTGCAAGTGCGTTTTATATCCTTGCAATGTACAATGATCCCCCAGAAGGGATTGTTGTTGTCTCAACAAAAGTGGAGTTACTCTGTAAAGTGTATGATTTATTGCAGTTTGTGCTTTGTGATTTTGAAAACTGTATAGTGACTCTAAACAGTGGGGTTGATTTTAGGGATGCACCGAATGGGTTTTTTGGTGCCGAAACCGATACCGAAAATAAATCTTCCTTGATCCCGAAAACCAAACCCGATACCGAAACAACACCGATACCGAAAGTGACTGTATT
The DNA here is from genome assembly GCA_037952925.1 of Lithobates clamitans. NCBI lineage: Eukaryota > Metazoa > Chordata > Amphibia > Anura > Ranidae > Lithobates > Lithobates clamitans. Next base: position 999,796 of record JBBGZY010000266.1, on the reverse strand, counting down.
TAAAAATATTTTTATACAGGAGATGGTCAGCGACTGCAGAGATGGTACAGGAGATGGTCAGAGACAGAGGACATGGTACAGGAGATGGTCAGAGACAGAGGATATGGTACAGGAGATGGTCAGAGACTGAGGACATGGTACAGGAGATGGTCAGAGACAGAGGATATGGTACAGGAGATGGTCAGAGACTGAGGACATGGTACAGGAGATGGTCAGAGACTGCAGACATGGTACAGGAGTTTGTCAGAGACTGCAGACATGGTACAGGAGATTGTCAGAGACTGCAGACATGGTACAGGAGATTGTCAGAGACTGCAGACATGGTACAGGAGATGGTCAAGAGACTGGGGACATGGTACAGGAGATGGTCAGAGACTGGGGACATGGTACAGGAGAAGGTCAGAGACTGCAGACATGGTACAGGAGATGGTCAGAGACTGCAGACATGTTACAGGAGATGGTCAGAGACTGGGGACATAGTACAGGAGATGGTCAGAGACTGGGGACATGATACAAGAGATCAATGCAGCCTCACCAGTGCCCGTCAGATGCAGCCAGCCAGTGTCCCCATTGCAGCCAGTGTCCCCAGTAGTGCAGCCAGTGTCCCCATTGCAGCCAGTGTCCCCGGTAGTGCAGCCAGTGTCCCCAGTAGGGCAGCCAGTGTCCCCGGTAGTGTAGCCAGTGTCCCCATTGCAGCGTTCGTAGGCAGTGTTCCCAGTAGTGTAGCCAGTGTCCCCAGTGGTGCAGCCAGTGTCCCCAGTAGTGTAGCCAGTGTCCCCATTGTACGCCAAGCTGGAGAAATGTTCTATTGAATGTTCTGAAGTCCTGTTTCCGGGATGCTTCGTCTCTAACTGTGGTCTTCGTATGGATCCTGGGAAGGTCTCAGCCACTACCAACTGGCCTCTTCCTGCCGGACTCAAGGCCATGCAGCGCTTTCTTGGGTTCACTAATTATTACAGGCAGTTCATTAGGAATTACTCCTCTATTGCTGCGCCAATTATCGCCTTGACCAAGAAGGATGCTAATGCCAAGGAGTGGTCCCCCGAAGCTGTCTCTGCCTTTCATGATTTGAAACAGGCCTTCATTTCTGGACCTTTGTTGAGGCGACCTAACCCGGGGGATCCATTTTTTATTGAAGTGGACGCTTCCTCAACTGGGGTGGGAGCTGTGCTTCTTCGATCCTTTGGGAAAAAACGTCTACCATGTGCGTTTTTCTCCAGAAAATTTTCTCAGGCAGAGAAGAATTACACTATTGGTGATCGGGAACTTCTTGCGATTAAATTGGTATTGGAGGAGTGGCGTCATCTCTTGGAGGGTTCCCCACATTCCATAACAATTTTCAATGAGCATAAAAATCTGCAGTACTTACAGAATGCCAAACGATTAAATCCCAGACAAGCCAGGTGGAGTCTCTTCTTTTCCAGTTTTAACTTCACCATTACATTCAAACCTGGTTCCTGTAACAGTCGGGCTGATGCACTCTCTAGATCTTTTGACATTCAGGATGAGGAGCCTACCATTGAACCTGAGCCGATTATCCCTACTTCATGCATCCTTGCCCATTCTACCACCCTGAAGTCAAAAATTCCTCCTGGCAAGACCTTTGTCCCCACTGAGCTAAGAGCTAAGTTCCTTTGTTGGGGACATGACTCCAAGGTGGCAGGTCATGCTGGGTTTCTTCGATCCTTCCTCCTCATCAGTCGCCTCTACTGGTGGCCTACTCTCTGTTCGGATGTCAAAGACTATGTTAAGGCTTGTCATATCTGTACCCAGTCTAAGACCTCCACGCAGGCTCCTGCTGGTCTTCTCATGCCCTTGCCTATTCCCAAGGAGCCCTGGTCTCACATAGCCATGGACTTCATCACCGATCTTCCACCTTCTGAGAAGAATACGGTCATTTGGGTGGTAATTGATTGATTCTCCAAGATGGCCCATTTTGTTCCTTTTCCTGGTCTCCCTTCTGCTCCTGCCTTGGTTCCCATTTTCGTGCAAGAGATTTTCCGTCTTCATGGTGTCCCTTCCCATGTCGTTTCGGACAGGGGTGTTCAGTTTACTTCTCGCTTTTGGAGAGCCTTTTGCAAATCCCTCAACATTACCTTGGATTTTACATCTTCTTACCATCCCCAATCCAATGGCCAGACTGAAAGGGTTAATCAGGAGTTGGAGGTCTTTCTCCGTACCTTGGTCTCGGCTCATCACGATGATTGGGCATCATTGCTCCCGTGGGCAGAGTTCTCCCACAACAATCATGTCAACGTCAGTTCTCAAAAGAGGCACCCTTTGTCACTGTTTATGGAAGACATCCTCAGCTCCCTCTTCCTATGACCTGTTCTACTGACATCCCAGCTTTGGCTACTGTTCAGGTTTCATTCAATTCCATGTGGGTTGACATTCATGATTTCCTCCAGAAAGCTGCCAACAAGTTCTAAAGTTTTGCTGACCGTCGCAGGCGTAAGCCGCCTTCTCTACAGCCAGGAGACAAAGTCTGGCTTTCTACCAGGAACATCAGACTCCGGGTTGCTTCTCTCAAGTTTGCCCCAAGATTCATTGGTCCTTACAATATAATTTCTAAGCTGAATCCTGTTAGTTTTAAACTCCAGATCCCTAAAAGCCTCAGGATCTCAAACTCCTTTCATGTATCCCTTCTAAGTTCTCTCGTCCTCTCCCTACCTTGGCTCCAGTCTCTGAAGATGATCAGGAGTACGAGGTTAGTCAAATTTTGGATTCTTGCTTTTGTAAAGGTGTCCTTCAATATCTCGAGGATTGTAAAGGTTTCGGTCCTGAGGAGAGATTGTGGATTTCTACATCTAAAGTCTTTGCACATCGTCTTCTGAGGAAGTTCCATTTGAAGTTCCCCTCCAAGCCTGGTCCAAAGCAGGGGAGGGGGAGGCCTCGTAAGAGGGGGGGTACTGTCATGACCTTGCAGTAATACATTTATGACCTGTCTGTCTCTTACCTGGTCTGTGTATCAGCCTTGAGGCTTGTACTCTCACACCTGCATGCTTAAGTAATCTTCCCTCAGTGTGGCTCCACCCTAGCCTCAACATGAACCACTATTTAACACCGTATTCTCCAAGCCTGCCTTGCCGTGCAATATTGTGTGTTTGGCTTCCTGTTTGCCGTGTGCTCTAAGTTTGTCTCTGTTACCGATCTTGGCGTGTTCCCGACTATCCCTGTCTGCTTGTGACCCTGACCTTTGGCGCGTTCTTGACTATCCCTGTTTCCCTGTGACCTTGACCTTTGGCGTCTTCTCTGTTATCCTTGTCTGCTAGTCGCCCTGACATTTGACTACCTCCTTACTATCCCTTGCTGTCCTGGGCTGCTGTTTCCTCTCCATGTTCCTGTAGCCTACCATGAGTGTGAGCTGGGAGAGCCTGGGGGCGGTGACCTGGAGCCAGTTGCAGCCCAGTCCATGCTCACCACTAGAGGCTCTGGTGAACACCTGCTGGCTCTTAGACTCCGCGCCCTGGGGAATCTATGCTCTAACTCCCTGCGGGATCCGTGTTGGTGCTCCAGGGGACCTGCCTTCCTGAACCACCCCGAGTTCCATCCACAGCAGTCAGCCTTAGGGTCCACTATCTCAGTGGTGCACTCCTGACCCCAACGGGGTGCATCTGTCACCTGGACTCAGGTGACCTGACAGGAAGCCAGTTCCTTAGAACTTCTTAAATGGAATACAATGACACATCTTTGAGAACCGGTCAACCATCATAAGGATAACTGTGTTGCCCTGAGAGTTGGGTAATTCCACAATGAAATTCATAGACAGGTGGGTCCAGGGCCTCTCTGCATTGGGTATGGGTTGTAGGAGGCCCACTGGAAGGTGTCATGGAGTCTTACTCTGACTACACACGGAACAGGCAGCTACAAAGGCAGTTACATCAGCCTGTAGACTAGACCACCAGAATTGATGGGAAATGACCCAAACAAGTTGATTCTTCTCAGGGTGGCCAGCTGCCTTGGGATAATGGTAAGTCTGGAACACGGCAGTACGGAGACTCTCTGGGACAAAGCAGCAGTCACAAGGTTTCTCAGGAGGAGCATGGACCTGAGCAGCAAGAATTTTGTCACCCAAAGGAGAAGTGAGACTGGTGCGAACCGTAGCCAGAATACGATCAGGGGGAATCACAGGAACGTGAACCGACTCCAACTTAGAAGTGGAGGAAAATTGTCGTGACAAGGCGCCAGCCCTTACATTCTTAGTATCGGGTAAGAATGAGACAATGTAATTGAAACTTGACAAGAAAAGAGCCCATCGCGTTTAGCCTCAGACAAGAATGTGAGATTCTTGTGGTCAGTAAGAATGAGAACACCAGTCTCAGAAGCATTAACCTCAAGGAAAAACAGTAACGTAGGATCAGGAAGTGCCAACACAGGAGCAGATACAAAGGCAGCCTTCAGACTCTCAAAGGCCTTAATGGACTCCGGAGACCAACTCTGTGGGTTACCGTTCTTTCTGGTCATATCAGTCAGGGGCTTGACCGGAGACGAGAAGTTATGAATAAACTTCCAATATAATAGTTGGCAAAGCCCAGGAAACGCTGCAGAGGACGTAAACTCACGGGTCGGGGCCACTGTAGGACTGCCGAAAGTTTCTCTGGGTCCATCGAAAAACCAGCAGTGGAAATGACATCGCCCAGGAATTTAACCTGTTCACGATGGAACTTGCAGTTTACAATACAGATTGTTCACTCTTAGTTTCTGAAGAACACGACAGACATCTGTGTGGTGGCTCTCCAGGGGTTTGGAAAATATGAGGATATCATCGAGATAGATTACCACACATACCTGCAACAAATCTCGGAGGAAATCGTTACTAAATTCCTGAAAAACTGCTGGGGCGTTACAAAGGCCAAAAGGCATTACGAGGTACTCATAATGGCCTGTTCTGGTATTAAATGCAGTTTTCCACTCGTCGACCTCCTTAAACCTCACGAGATTATATGCCCCTCTCAAATTAAGCTTTATAAAAACTGTTGCTCCCTTGAGGCGGTCAAATAACTCCGTAATCAACGGAATTGGATAGGCATTCTTAATCGTGAAACGATTGAGACCCCTATGATCAAAACAAGGTCTCAGTTCACCACACTTCTTCTTCACAAAGAAGAAACCAGCACCAGCAGGAGACGAGGATTTGCAGATGAAACGCAGAGAAAGTGCGACTGTAACATACTCCTCCATGGCCTTATCCTCCTCCTTATCCTCCACGACCGACAAAGGGTAAACCCGGCCACGAGGGGGTATGGCACCAGGTTGAAGTTCAATTGCACAATCATACGGTGTGGAGGCAAACTCCTGGCTTGACCTTTGTCAAAGACATCGCTAAAATTGCGGTACTCCTCCGGCAGGGAGGAGAGTGGAGAGGTGCACAGGACCATTGGCTACCTTCTGGAAGCATGTCTCACTGCATTGTGGTGACCAGGAGAGAACCTCAGCACGGAGCCAATCAAAATTGGGGTTGTGCCTCTGTAACCAAGGATAACCAATAACCAGCAGAAACTTAGGTGAGGAAATAATTTGGAATTGGATTAACTCATGGTGAAGAGTCCCTACCGCCATGGACAACTGAACCGTCTCATGAGTTACATGGGCAGGCTGTAGAGGTCTCCCGTCAAGAGCCTCAATGGCAAGTGGAGTGTCACGCAGCTGCAGTGAATTCGAGTGCTTCGATACAAAGGCAGCATCAATGAACAGGCCTGCAGCCCCAGAGTCGATTAGAGCCTGTATCTCGACGGACGCCCCAGAAAGAGTGACCGAAACTAGGGGCTTATCCTTCTGGATAACTGGGGATGAAACAACGCCACCTAAGGTCTGTCCATGACAGGACCTCAAGGCTTGGGCGTTCCCTGGACAATTAGGACAAGACTTCAAGACTTCAAGACTTCAAAAAGTGACCTGCCTGTCCACAATAAAGACACAATCTCTCCCTCCTCCTAAAGGTTCTCTCATCCACAGAGAGACACGTGAAACCCAATTGCATGGGTTCACCTTCACTGCCCGACTCAGTACCAGGAGGCATAGGAGGTGAGGGAGACATGGGTGGGACTGCAAAGCTCGGAGACAAACGTACAGGAGGCTTCCGCAAGCATTCCTTAAAAGAGAGTCTTTCTCTGAGTCTGGAGTCAATGAGGATGGCAAACATGAACAACTTCTCCAGCTCAGTGGGTATATCTCAGGCTGCTATCTCATCCTTGATGGTGTCTGAGTGACCATGAGAAAAAGCAGCCACGAGGGCCTCATTGTTCCAAGCAACCTCTGCTGCCAGAGTACGGAATTCAATGGCGTAGTCGGCAACAGTTCTCGTACTCTGTTCGATGGACATGAGATACTTGACAGCAGAAGCGGAGCGTGTGGGAACGTCAAATACCCTTTTAAACGAAGCCACAAACTCAGGGTAACTCAAGACAACAGGTTTTTGCGTCTCCCTTCCGTGGGAAACGCCTGGGGCAGCATCTCAAAGTATATCTTAACCTGGTTGAGAAAACCTTTGCATTAGACTGGGGAATCGGAGCAAAACCAAACATACCTCTTATAGAGGTAATACTCGAGGCGGGTGCCTGCACAGTGACTTGGAGCAGCAGCAGGGTCGGCCTGCAACATAGATTGTATTAGGCGGCCACAGTGGGAGATTCCAGATGAGCCGTGCGACTCAGGAGAGCTTGTAACGCCAAAGCGAACTGATCCATGCAGTGATCCAGTTCATCCAATCTGGAAAAAATATTACCAACAAGTGGATTGACTGCATCTTCTGAATTCATGGCCTTCGTCTACTGTCAGAAACCATGAAATCAGACCGAGACAGAAGTACAGTTAAATCACACTTGTTTAATAATAAAAGCAAAAAGAACAAACGTCAAAACAGCCAAAGTTCAATAACCGGAACGGATAGTCAGCCAAGCCAGAAGTCAGGGATCAAGGTAGTGGAACAGCAAGCAGGATCCGGAGCCAGAAGGGATATCAGCAAAGCCAGTCTGAACGCAGGAGATGTTTCTTGTGATGTTGATCAAGGCGAAGGCAGAGCTCCTTTGGACTGGGGCTTAAGTAGGCAGGACAGACGAGCAGCATCAACAACAGCTGAGTATCTGTGGAGAGAGATGGGAGCTGGCAATTAACCGACAGCTGAGTGGCCAGCTCAGAGAAGGAAGGGCTGAGCCCGGCCCTGACATCCTCACACTGACAGAGTGTGAGGAGTGGAGAGCGGATGAGCGGCATCTCCTCACAGGGGAGACCTATACAGGTAATCAGGGCACTGAACATCAGTGCCCTGATTATCAGTGCCGCACTATCTGTGCCACCGATCATTGCCCGTACGTGCCGCTCATCAGTGCTGCATATTAGTGCCTCCTCATCAGTGCCACCCCATCAGTGCAGCATATTTACAGCATTTTCTGACAGAAACTAAGAAAAACTTTTTGTAAGAAAAGTTGGTATTTTTTTTGTTTTTTTTAACAAAAAATAAAAACTCAGCAGTGATTACATACCCTGTTTCCCCGAAAATAAGACCTAGCGTGATTGTCGGTGATGGCTGCAATATAAGCCCTACTACCCCCCAAATAAGCCCTACTCTGTTTCCCCGAAAATAAGCCCTACACTGAAAAGAAGACCTACAGGGACTTTAACTAGGGCTTATTTGGGGGGTAGGGCTTATATTACAGCCATCACCGACAATCAAGCTAGGTCTTATATTCGGGGAAACAGGGTACCACCAAAAGAAAGCTCTATTTGTAGGAAAAAATGATAAAAAATTAATTTGGGTACAGTGTGGCATGACCACGCAATTATCATTCAAAGTGGGACAGCGCTGAAAGCTGAAAATTAGCCTGGGCAGGAAGGGAGTAAAAGTGCCCTGTAGGCAAGCGGTCAAACAAGACTCTACATCCACAGAAGATCTTGCATCCATGTCAAATCATGGTGGGGAGAGCAATGAGCATTCAACTCCAATGATCATATCTAAATATGATGAGCTATGTCATGAAGGTTTTTCAGAGAAAACCAGTGCTAAGAAATGTCTGGTGAAAGTGTCCATGAGGACAACCAGGGATATGTTGTTTTAAGTGACCAAAGCAATTATTTATTTGCCAATTCAGAGTTATTTGACATGTTCAACGTAAGGTGAAAATTACTGTCCCACACGCTGCACACATGCGCTGGCACAGTAGAAACTAAGAAAGAATTGCCCCGCTGGCAAATTCCTTAATTTAGATATAATAGGGACTGAAGGAATTCATCTTTCTACACTTGTTGAGTGCAGTCAAACACCTAATGGCAGAGATGAAAACCCTACACCGGGAGATGCATATTACATACAGCATATGACTTGAATTCTACATATCACTCCTGGAATATAATGCCAAAATCATGTCTTTATTGGGAAGAGACATCCCTAAAGTCCACAGGGTACAACAACTATGCACAGGTGATATTCATAATGATCCTTATGCCAAAAGACCAAACTAGGCTGAGTTGTTATAATTGCCTCTGCTCCAGACAGAAACAGGTTATTGTTCAGAGAATCCAAGACATTACCTTCCTCCAGTGGCATCTCTAGGGCGTGGCTTCTGGGGTTATAGCCCCAAATATGGGGCCCATAGCCCCGAGTCTCTGCAGGGGTCCCCAAACACCTCTGCAGCCGGGCCGCATGACAGAGCTGGAGAGCAGGCAGGCTGCATGACAGAGCCGGAGAGCCAGCCAGCGAACAGCATGGGAGAGCCGCAGAGCGGACGGGCAGCACAGGAGAGCCAACCTGGGGACTGGTGTAAGGGGGGCTCTCTGGAGACCCTGATGTAAGTAGGGAGGCTCTCTGGGGACCCTGATGTAAGGGGGGGCTCTCTGGATACCCTGATGTAAGGGGGTCTCTCTGGGGACCCTGATGTAAGGGGGGGGCTCTCTGGTGACCCTGATGTAATGACAATATATAATGTAATATATATATAGATATATATATATAGATATATATATATATATATAGATAGATATATATATATATATATATATAGATATATATATATATATATATATATATATATATATATATATATATATAGATATATATATATATATATATATATATATATATATATATATATATATATAGATATATATATATATATATATATATATATATAGATATATATATATATATATATATACACACACACACACACACACACACACACACACATATATTATATAGATGTGTATGCCCGCCCAAAAGTATGACTTTCTTTACTTCAATGCTATGGGCTCTAGCCCCAAATCTTTTGTAGACCTAGCAATGCCCCTGCCTTATTACCTCAAAACTTGTGTTACGGGAGCTCTAAAGAGATATGATCAGTAATATATATTTTTCGACATTTATCTAAAAGCTTTGAATGTTTGTCCTGTGAATGTAAACTGAAGATGGCCCAATATGTTTTTGTTTTGTAAATGATATGTGTTGTTGTTATAAAAATACACACAAAAGCATCCTATGCACGCAAAAAGGGAAAAACTAGGTGTCCCTGGGTTTGACAAAAAAATACAACTGGTTGCATAATTAGAACATTGCTTGTGTGTACAGTAATCGCTCTAGTGCTAGGGGGCAGTGGATATCCATACTATAGAACTTAAAACACAAAATAAACAGAAAGGTAAAGTGTACATAAGATTAGTCAGGGACAGAACAGACAGCTGATGAGGGTTGTAGTCAGCAGCATTTGAAGATCTGCTACTTGCCTATTACAAATCTATTACTTCATGATCATAATACAGGCAAAACAAAATTATTTTGATTAACTTGTCATACTTTTCTTCCATCAGTTCTGCTTTGACATCACAGAAGAGTTTGACTTGCTATTCCCAGTAGTTGTGGCATGTAGAGGGGATTCTCTACAAAAGGTAAAGATCTGCTTCATAGAAGCCTTCAGCAAGTCAGTAATGTCAATTCTGAGGAGACTGCAAGAATGGAGCATACAGGTCCCAGACAAAGCTCCCATTAAGACTGTGCTTGTTTGCATGTCCTCAGCTCTTCATGTGCTTCATCATCTCACTCACTACAATGAGCAACTAAGTAAGAAGTAAGTCCACCTCTTTTGCATTTGAAATTTTGCTTATTTATGTAATATGTGTATGCTGGTAGGGCTGATTGTATAGACTTCCTGAATCCTTGTGAGTGCTGGGAAGGGACATATGACAAATAGGAAATAGAGATCAGTAATCACAAAACTGGACAGACATGTAGAGCTGGAAATGTTTAAAAGATTACAATGTGTTTCTAAACCATGGAAGATCCTTGCAAATTTATGTAATTCTGCCGGTGATGACTTTATGGTCAATAATAATTATAATCAGCTGTATAAACCACAAGACTTTCCTTCTCCATAATTTTTTTTTTCAGTGGTGCGAGTTGGTAAATACAAATGCTCTTTTTATGCTCCCTTCTTACAGATTTATAATCAGAGTGTAGAGCAAGTTTAAATACCTTCCCCAGGTAATTAAGGACTAGACTCAATTTCTTTAGGGGCCAGTATTGACAGAATTGGGTTTTGTGTGGAGGGCATCAATTTGAGGCCCTTTTAATATCAGCCAAATAACATTATTACATTTGGCGCATATGAGATTTTGGACTTTTTGGGTGCCACCTCAATAAGAATGATATATATGACTTTTTGTTTGGTTAAAAAAAGTAATAAATCATCACCATCAACCAATATATAACCAATACATTAAACAGCTATGGGTAGCATTGACTGACCGCTAACCAAAATGCATCAGATGGCTCTGCTTGAAGCTGCATTATGAAATATTTATTGTAATATGAATTGATTGTTAGTATATATCTGTTCAGGCTTATCTTCCACATTTCTTGAAGAAGCAGTACATATATATTATACTATGTACCCCTTGAATTTGGCCTCTGTCTCATCATGTGTGACTCAACTGTTATTTGAAAATAAATAGTGTTTGTATGACTTGTAATGTAGAGCAGATCAGGGAAATAGGGCAATTGTTTATGTGGGAAATTTTTTGTTAATACTCAGTGATGAAATAAGTGCACAGCATGTTTTTTAAGGTTCAGTCATAATATGGTACGCAACCAAACAAAAAGTCCTAAGTGTGAATCTTTAGAGGGGACACATGAAAAATCCCAACGCTCATATTCTCCAAATATATGATGTTCTAGATAGGAATGTGATGCGAGTTTAAGAGGATGGCTGGTCCAATTACATTATTATATATTCTAAAAATATTGGCAGTTTAATTTGAACCCCCAGCGGACATCCTTTAGATTTGTACTTGACTTGCTTCAAGAGGGGTTTGCATTCCCACTTGTTTGTGTAGGCAAAACACCTTTGATACAAACAACAGTTAAGGCAGACCTCTTTCGAAAGCAGATAAAACCATACATATGGCTGTATAATAAGTGTCTTCTGCATTGTTTATGAAAGTGCATATGTGTCTACCTCCCTAGTTCCTTCTGTAGCACTGACTGTAAATATCAGATAAATATTAGTCAATTGCAACAGGGTTAGCTGATGTTCTTAAGTTGATGGGCAGTGCTTGACATCTCTGGTTGACCAATCTCTTTTGAAACAGCAGTTATTTGTGTTAAAGATGTGCTGGCATTGGAAGTGTTTTGACAGTAGCGCCCTCTTTGTTTTGTGGTACCATTTTGATATAATCCGCCTTCGTAAAGAAGAAATACAACCCAATAACTATTACCTTGTTGAAATACAGAGTCTGTGGGGGAGATTTACCAAAACAGGTGCACACAGAATCTGGCGGATAGCAACCAATCAGCTTTTAGGTTTTATTGTCAAAGCTTAATTGAACAAGCTGAAGTTAGAAGCTGATTGGTCACTATGCAAAGCTGCACCAGATTCTGTGTGCACCAGTTTTAGTAAATCTCCTGCTATATGTGAATCTTTTGCGTTTCAAAAATATTGGTAAGTCTGTTAATTTTTTTACATACCCTGGCACAATGTATAGCTAGGATATTAACACCAGTATTCACTACCTCTTCCTGTAAGATCCCTGTACTTCCCATTCTGGATGCAATTGTCTAAAGATTTGTTAGATTAACAGAAATCGCTGATTGTGCAAATCCTCCTTAGATACATTCATTCTGTGTATATGCTTCTGAGAAGGTAAAATACATTTTAGCCAGTTATTCCAAAGTACTTTAAAGTGCGGTGAGGGAAATTCAATAAAGCATTTACAACACTTTTTTACAGTATGATCTCTTTAAAATATTCTGCATCAAATGCATATAAGCCTTGCAAAAGTTACAGCGACATTTTTTTAATGTGTTGCCATGTCTGCAACAGATTCTAAAAAAAAATACCTCCAGTAGATTTGCTTCATTGGTTGATAGGACAAAGGCCACCAATATCCTTGCAAGCAATGACACAGAGGCATACTGACAGTGCATAGAGCCTGATGGGGAGCTCTGAGAGACTAGTTCCCCATTAGCTCTGCCTGGCATTGATTGAAAGCGGACAGCAGTGGGTGGAATCTGTAGCCACTATTCAGACCTGATGGGAAACTAGTCTCCAAGTTCTCCATCAGGGTTCACCCACCCCACAGCACAATTCCTTGGGCACTGGGACTGTCTGGTGACATATGCAGTGGCCAAACAGGGACCTGTGATTTTGTTTAAATCTTTACAGGCAAGAACCGACATTTGTGGTGTGGAGGTCTGATGGAATTATAAAGAGTGGCTATGACACTCTTTTTAAATTCCAGGCATTGCATCTCCAGCCATAAATTTTTTTTTCTTAAGTTTTGAATAGAGAGTGGAAGAGTTGATGACCAGTTCCAAGTTTTTACTGCTGTCTGGGGCTCCTTTAGAGAGATATGCAACCCTCCTTTCCCCAGTTACAATGTTTTTGAGTAGAAGTGTATAACGAGAACGAAGGGTCTTTGTTCCCATTTTCCCTCACTGTTTTGGTCACAACCTTATCTCCTGGACAAGAAATAAAAGGAAACCTTCAGGCCTCAAAGTAGTAAAACCCTGAAAGAGTTTCTAACCATTCCCCCACGATCTAAGGCTAATAAAAAATGACTGGAGTCACAGAATACGTAAAGAATGTTTGGTATCTGCCTGCGGTTTTGAATTTCTAGATTTTTATTTTTTGTTACTTTTTCAATTTAAGAAAGAAATACAACCTTTTGGTAAGAGGTCGTTTGTTTTGTGCAATGTCTATATCTGCCACTTTTTTTGCAGTTTTGCTTCTTTATATTCTTGCCTATATAAACTTTACAGGTTATATTAACTGGCATAAATTTCAAAGTTGCAGTATGGCCTAAAAATGTTCATTGTTTGTTGTATAGTCATAGTGCTCCGAGGAGATTGGACGTTGGCTGAATGTAAATTGTGTGCCCCAGGCTCCCTCACCGATCTGTTCCTCACTGTTGTCTATATGTGCCGTCCTAGTTTCATTGACAAGTCAGTCTGCATTAATGTTGTTTTGTCCCAATGATTAGATTTTGCAAGGACACTTTTCCAACTATAGGAGGAAATGTCAGTCTAAGGGCTAGCATCGCTAGACCCTTTACTTTAAATGTATTGGAAGCACCTTCATTTCTATTATGTACATCAGAGCCTCCAACGTGCTTCTAACATAGGCAGAATTTTTCAGCTACTGTCAGAACAGGAAGTGATAGAAAATCTATCCAACAGGGACTGAGACAAAAATAGAAACTCTGTTTAGAAAAGTTAGAAATTCTGACAGTGGTTTATACCACTCCACTAGTTTTTTATCTCCCCACTGGGGTCACAGGCAAAATAATTTTTCTCACTGTATCCAAACTTGGAAAATCATTTTTGGCTGGAGTCAGGATTTAATGTGGATGGTCCGATATTTGCTAACAATAATTTCCAGGGACACCTTTTTTTGCTGTGCATCCAGGAAGACATTGTAGGCAGAGCATATCATTTAATCATGAGCAGAGAATTAATTTAGAATGGGCTTAGTTCTATAAGTTATAGAACCTATTATGATTGTTGATGGGTTGTACATCAGCAATCACCACAGATGACACAAATCTTGTGTAATAAAACTAGTTTAGACTCTCTCTCCTAGCTTAATATAATTCACAACATAGTGTATACAGTGCAGGAATCGGGAGTATATTGTGCAACATAGCATATATATTGCAGGAGTTGAGAGTATAAAGTGTGAATGCAGTGCAGTGCAGGGGTCAAGATTATAATGTACAGCATTCTAAATGCAATGTATGGGGTCAGGAGTTTGTAGGATACAGAGCTGTGTACAGTGCAGTGAGTGGTTAACAATATTGTGCCACTTACTACTGGTAAGTGGGAGAAAATATACCCCAAAGGTAGTTTAAAAAAAGTAGAGTAATAAACCTCCCACCTCCATTCTAAAATGGTGAGTCTATCTTTGCCTCCCATCACAGAGGACCCCCGGTGCCTGGATGTCTGTGTGGGTACACAGTGTGTGTGAGCAGCATCCTACCTCTCTCCCTCTGACTAGCTATTTTACTGCTTTTTCTGCTCAAAACAGACCAGGGCACAGCTTTCCACCCAAGGAGCTAATAATCTACAGCATGTACAATAAGTATTAAACACGTCACCATTTTTCTAAGTAAATTTATTTCTAAAGGTGCAATTGACATGAAATTTGCACTACATATCAGTAACAATCCATGCAATCCATACATACAAAGAGACCAAAACAAATAAGTTCAGAAATGAAGTTAGGTGTAATAAAACAGTATGACACAGAGAACAAGTATTGAACACGCTAATTGAAATGTATTTAATACTTGGTATAAAATACTTTATTGGTAATGACAGCTTCAAGACACCTCCTGTATGGAGAAACTAGTCACATGCATTGTTCAGGTGTGATTTGGGCCCATTCTTTCACACAGTCTTCAAATCTTGAATATTCCGTGGGCCTCTTCTATGAACCCTGATCTTTAGTTCTTTCCATAGATTTTCTATTAGATTCAAGCCAGGAGATTGGCTGGGCCATTCTAGCAGCTTTATTTTCTTTCTTTGAAACCAATTGAGAGTTTCCTTGGCTTTGTGTTTGGGATCATTGTCTTGCTGAAATGTCCACCCTTGTTTCATCTTCATCATCCTGGTGGATGGCAGCAGATTTTTTTATCAAGAATGTCTTGGTACATTTTTCCATTCATCCTTCCTGTAATAATATGAAGTTTCCCAGTACCGTATGCTGAAAAACAGCCCCACACCATGATGTTCCCACCTCCAAACTTCACTGTTGGTATGGGGGTGTTTTGGGTGATGTGCAGTACCAATTGGCGATGCGGATGTTGTCCCCGCACTAGGGTGAATCTGTCCAGGTATGAACTGGCTGTTGGTCTCCAGGAACAATTGACCTCCAAACATGGTGTGTATTATGGCATCCAAAGAGTTCAATTTTTAATCTGATGAGACTATTCTTCCAGTATTTCACAGGTTTGTCTAATGCCCTGTACACACGATCGGACATTCCGACAACAAAATCCATGGATTTTTTCCGACGGATGTTAGCTCAAACTTGTCTTGCATACACACGGTCACACAAAGTTGCCGGAAAATACGATTGTTCTAAACGCGGTGACGTAAAACACGTATGTCGGGATTATAAACGGGGCAGTAGCTTTCGTCTCTTAATTTATTCTGAGCATGCGTGGCACTTTGTGCGTCGGATTTGTGTACACACGATCGGAATTTCTGACATCGGATTTTGTTGTCGGAAAATTTTATAGCAAGCTCTCAAACTTTGTGTGTCGGAAATTCCGATGGAAAATGTGTGATGGAGCCTACACACGGTTGGAATTTCCGACAACAAAGTCCTATCACACATTTTCCGTCGGAAAATCCGACCGTGTGTACAGGGCATAAATGTTGCGCAGGAAACTTTAAACAAGCTTCAACATGCTTTTTCTTCAGCAATGGCGTCTTGCGTGGTGAGCATGCATACAGGCCATGGTGATTGAGTGCATTACTTATTGTTTTTTTTTTTTTAAACAATTGTACCTGCTAATTCCAGGTCTTTCTGAACCTCTCCAAAAGTGGTCCTTGGTTCTTGGACAACTATTTTGATAGTTCTTTTCACTCCCCTATCAGAAATCCTGCGAGGAGCACCTGGTTGTGGCCAGTTTATAATGAAAATGTTCTTTTTTCACTTCTGGATTATGGCCCCAACAGTGCTCACTGGAACATTCAGAAGTTTAGAAATCCTTCTGTAACCAATGCCTATGTTTTACAACAATAAGGTTGCGACTGTCTTAAGAGAGCTCTTTGCTTTTATCCATCATGAGCTGTTTCTTGTGTGACACCTTGGTAATGAGACACCTTTTTATAGGCCATCAGTTTATACTGAACCAGCTGATATTAATCTCCACTGACAAGGGGCAGGATTGCTTTGTAATTACCGTTAGATTTCAGCTGGTGTCTTGGCTTCCCATGCCTTTTTGCACATCCCTTTTTCCCTGTGTCATTCCATTTTATTACACATAACTTAATTTCTGAACTTATTTGTTTTGGTTTCTTTGTATGTATGGGTTGCTTGGATTGTTACTGACATGTGACGAAAATGTTATGTCAATAGCAGATTTAGAAATATATTTACCTAGAAAAATGGTGACGTGTTCAGTACTTCTTTTACCCACTGTACATGATGCAGAGATTGAAGTGAAATAAAAATGAATATTCTTACAAAATGGTAGCTGCAATCTTTACCAGAAGGGAGGAAATACCAAAAAGACACCAGAAAACATGATACTTGTATATGTGTAGGAGGAAGGGCTCTCACCATTGGTGTGATGAAGAGAGAAAGCGAAACAATATTTTGCTGTAGTTGGTACAATGTAAACAATCTGTCCTAATTTAAGCTGGCCATTCAGCTATACAATTTTCTTATTCAATTTCCTTTAGATTTACGTTCAACTATGTAGTGCAAAGGTCTGCCTAAGTGCATAGAAACTGAAAGTGTTTAGGTTTTACTTCATGTTACATGGTTTTGGTAAATCTAAAGGAAAATTGTACAAGAAAATTGTATAATGTAAGGCCGGCTTAAATCAAAAGCTGTAAGTATCTCTGAAAGAATAAATTAACTGCATCTGTGGGGGGCAGCAAAGGTGATCCTAACGGCTTCCCTTCGGCTGGTAAATGAGTCCCTTGCAAGACAGATCTGGCAGTAAGGGCAAGGCATTTTCTACCATACTACAGTTGTGCTTATAAATTTACATACCCTGGCAGAATTTATGATTTCTTGGCCATTTTTCAGAGAATATGAATGATAACAAAAAAACTTTTCTTTTACTCATGGTTAGTGTTTGGCTGAAGCCATTTATTGTCAATCAACTGTGTTTACTCTTTTTAAATCATAATCACAACAGAAACTACCCAAATGACCCTGATCAAAAAATTATATACCCCAGTTCTTAAAACCGTGTATTGCCCCCTTTAACATCAATTACAGCTTGAAGTCCTTTGTGGTATTTGTGGATGAGGCTCTTTATCCTCTCAGATGGTAAAGCTGCCCATTCCTCTTGGCAAAAAGCCTCCAGTTACTGTAAATTCTTGGGCTGTCTTGCATGAACTGCAGGTTTGGATCTCCCCAGAGTGGCTCAATGATATTGAGGTCAGGAGACTGAGATGGCCACTCCAGAACCTTCACTTTATTCTGCTGTAGCCAATGACAGGTCGACTTGGCCTTGTGTTTTGGATTATTGTCATGTTGGAGAGTCCAAGTAGGTCCCATGCGCAGCTTCCTGGCTGATGAATGCAAAGGTTCCTCCAGTATTTTTTGATAACATACTGTATTCATCTTGCCATCAATTTTGACCAAATTTCCTGTGCCTTTGTAGCTCACACATCCCCAAAACATCAGCGATCCATCTCCCTTTCACAGTAGGAATGGTGTACCTTTCATCATAGGCCTTGTTGACTCCTCTCCAAATGTAGCGTTTATGATTGTGGCCAAAAAGCTAAATTTTGGTCTCATCACTCCAAATGACTTTGGTGTCCTTTTATGAAACTGAGATCAGCGGCGATCCCGAGTCTCACCGCTGATCTCAGGTCATTACCAGTTTATGAAACTGAGATAATCAGTGGAGAACATGTTCTCCGCTGATTATCTCAGAACAGTGAGAATCTTAACTGACTGTCACAGAAACGGCCAGTTTATGAAGGTGCGATCTCAGCACCTCACTGGCGATCTGTGACAGAATATTCACTTTCTGATTCACCATTTCAGAGGTGGAGAATCAGAGTGAGAAGCATGAAACTGGCTGAGTAATCTGGAGAAAGCAAGAAGTCTTTTGACTTCTTTCTTTCACCAAACAGACATAGTACATCTTCCCCACCATTACACACCCCAAAACGGGTCGGACATCGCACAGGCATCACATGTAATTCGCAGCACACTGCCATTCACATTACATGCGATGTCTGTGCGGTGCAATATCAGCCGTACAGATAGTATGGCTGATATCGCACCGCATTCGGTGCAAACACGTAAAGGACCCTTTTTTCTGTTCGGACCAGAATCAGATCGCATGTGTGTTCACACATATACGATCCGATTCATGTCCGAACTGTCAGTTCGCAGTGTGATATGCAAGCTGAACTGGGGGTGTCGTTAACAATGTATTGACACTCCCCAGCGATTCGCATATGGCAGTGTGAACTGACATGTGAGTCGGTGCGATGCGGTAACCTGCAGTGGATTCGCAGTGTTCTCGCATTGCACCAGTTTATCAATTTTTATGTTTATCAATTATGAAATATATTTTATTTTAATTAATTAATAAATATTTATACTTGTATACTTTATTAAAATTATTTTTTTAATGATTATAAATGTATTTTGCATTTATATGAATGGTGTATAGCTGCATTACATTCATTTACTATACACCATTCACATTTAAATAGGCACATGTATGATCTTTAAATATTGTAACATATAACAATGTTTTTTTTTATAATTAGGTTAATGTATATTGTGTAGGGGGAATTTAACTTTATTATTTTATTAATATGTTGGGGAATAATGTGTGCTGATTCGTGTTACACTTTTGTATTTTATGGTTCCTCATACTGTAATCTTGCTACATCACACGAGATTACAGTGAGAGGAGCCATTCTCAGGAGTTCCCGGTGTTTGTAGATCGCTCCTCAACTCAACATGAGAAGCGATCTACACACTTTCATAAACAGGCACTCAGAGGAGAGCGATCTCCTCTGAGAATGCCTGAGAACTGAAAAGCGGTATTTTACCGCAGTTTCATAAAAGGACACCTTTGTGCTAGAAGGTTTGAGGCTTGACTCTGTGCTGTTTGGGGTATTGTAAGCGGGATACTTTGTGGCATTTGCGTAGTAATGGCTTTCTTCTGGTGACTCGACCATGCAACCCATTTTTCTTCAAGTGCCTCCTTATTGTGCATCTTAAAACAGCCACACCACTTGTTTTCAGAGAGTCCTGTATTTCACCTGAAGTTATTTGTGGGTTTTTCTTTGCATCCCAAACAATTTTCCTCGCAGTTGTGGCTGAAATTTTAGTTGGTCTACCTGACCATGGTTTGGTTTCAACAGAACCCCTAATTTTCCACTTCTTGATTAGAGTTTGAACACTGCTGATTGGCATTTTCAATTCCCTGGATATCTTTTTATACCCCTTTCCTGTTTTATACAGTTCAACTACCTTTTCCCACAGATTCTTTGACAATTCTTTTGCTTTCCCCATGACTCAGAATCCAGAAATATCAGTACAGCACTGGATGAAAGATGCAAGGGTATGTCAGAAGTCCAGAAACTCATTGACCTTTTATACACACACACACTAATTAGAAGCAAATCGATAACAGGGGAGGTGGTTATGACTAAGGCCTTATAGGCTGAAACGCATCAACTGACTTAATCTGCATTTGTTCACTGTGGCTATTCAATAAAATGAAGAAATTTTAAGAGCAACAACCGGAGTGCAGATCATTTTTTCCACATTACTCTACTCAGCCAGCGACTGCGGCTCAAGCACCTGGGAGCTTTGCTATCTATGTGGTGTATGGGTAGTAGCGCTGACTTTTCTGTTTATACTTTGGTGAGGATGGTTACCTTTAATAGCCATTCAAACCCCTTTGTGTCAACTTGTGTGCATGTTATCAGGCCAAAATCACCAGGGTATGTAAACTTTTGATCAGGGTCATTTGGGTGGTTTTTGTTGTGATCGTGATTTAAAAAGAGTAAACACGGTTGATTGATAATAAATGTCTTCAGCCAAACACTAACCATGAGTGAAAGAAATTTTTTTGTGTTATCATTCATATTCTATGAAAAATGGCCAAGAAATCATAAATTCTGTAAACTTATGAGCACAACTGTATATGAATGACTCATGCATGTACAAACCAGGAGTCAATTTACACATGATTAAGCTGTGAGCACAATGTAATGGCAGAATTAGTGAAAGCCAGTCCCTTTTGAGGCACAACCTTTGGGGACAACTGATTTGATTTGTAGTTTTCAGCACATATATACACTATATTACCAAAAGTATTGGAACGCCTGCTTTTACACACAGGTGAACTTTAATGGCATCCCAGTCTTAGTCCGTAGGGTTCAATATTGAGTTGGCCCACCCTTTGCAGCTGTAACAGCTTCAACTCTTCTGGGAAGGCTGTTCACAAAGTTTAGCAGTGTGTCCATAAAGACATGGATGAGCAAGTTTGGGGTGGAGGAACTTGACTGGCCTGCACAGAGTCCTGACCTCAACCCGATAGCACATCTTTGGGATGAATTAGAACAGAGACTGCGAGCCAGGCCTTCTCGTCCAACATCAGTGCCTGACCTCACAAATGTGCTTCTCGAAGAATGGTCAAACATTCCCATAGACACCCTCCTAAACCTTGTGGACAGTCTTTCTAGAAGAGTTGAAGCTGTTATAGCTGCAAAGGGTTGGCCAACTCAATATTGAACCCTACCGAATGAAGACTGGGATGCCATTAAAGTTCATGTGCGTGTAAAGGCAGGTGTCCCAATACTTTTGATAATATAGTGTGTGACTTGAGCCTTATTAGTAGCAACATTTTTATCATTATCTATTGATGTATTTGTTATAATTAAATCTATTACTTTTTGCCAAAACTATTGCCCTCTGATTTATTTTTATTACTAAAAGGCTGAGAATCAGCAGAAGTCTTTGTAAAAATAGTTTCTTTCTTCATTTCAAAAACTCAATGACAGTACATTTGTTTTAAGTACTGCAAACAGACAACCATTTACATTGGTGAAATTCATTGCTCAGTTCCAGGGTAAGCGTCTGACTGATGTGTTATGATCAGAACCATGTGTGTTACTGCGTATTGTTATAGTCTACCTCACTGGCATTCAGTGTCTCTTGTTTTGATCATCTCTTTATCACAGGTCTTTGTTTATTGCTGCTGTCCAGCGATATCAGGAATTCATCAGCGATCTCCAGATTCAGGTTACAAATTACTGTGTCAACGTTTGTGCTACAAGCCTTCTTCATGATGCAGAGAGCCACCACTGGGATGACAACAACGCTTTTTATGAGGTGCGATTGTAAGGACAACACACTGGTATATTTCAGTGGCTGACATGATAGGAAATTCAAACCATAAGCTCTCCACCATACTTTTTCCCAGTAGAGGCATCTGTACTGCAGCTAGAATCCAGCCAAGACAAATCCTGTTCAAGTAACACTCTTTATATACAGTATCTATAAATGTTTGACCAGAAAAGAAAATTCCAACTGGAAAATTATTATTAGAACTTAAACGGTGTTCTATTAGAGTTTACGTAGGTTCTTGTATGTTATTCTTGTATTTCTGTTTAAAAGTTACCAGGGCACCCCCTTTACATGGCTTCTTGTTTGGCCATGCCCAGTTCTGAATTTTGGCCCCTCCCCTAAATATGCAGAGTAAATTGCCAGCCACCTGTGCCTTTACTTGCACTGTGAATTCTGTTCTTGTGATTTTCTAGTCATAGTAGGACTTTTAAACTGTGTGAAGGAAAGATTAAATTGACTCTTATACTAGCCTTCCCTAGTTGTTAATGTGGAATGTCAAGCCTACCATTTTGGGTTAACGGTAACTATGCTGACATATTTGTTATAGTAGTGTGTGCAGTCCTAAAGTGAAGATCTAGTGCCACAAAGCTTCCCTACTAAACTTCCAGCTTCAGTCCTTTCACTGCTGATGCCTCTTAATATTTAGTGGGCGCCACACTGCTCTGTTGCTTTTTCTATACGAAAGGCATCAACACATGCACGGAGTGTAGCAAAGCACCTTTGTGGTGCCATGGATATATATTAGAGCAAAATATCTGATATAAGGTCTGTGCTGTAATAAAGGAGGCTGCTAGCAGAAAGGTTCATATACAAAAACCCTATAAAATCATATGGAACTAAAAAGATAATCACCTGCAGAGCCACACAATCAGAGTGCAACAACTATTCACATATCTATATTGAGTGGAAAAATCAACATAAATACATCAATCCTAAAGTGCAGTATAATATCACAATAAAAATAAAGTATATATGTATACAAGTGCATAAAGTGCCAATAAAGTGCAAAAAAAAAAATCCTGTATAGTGCTGACTTCACCCCGCTGCATGATATCAATCAGCAGTGGCTTTCCATGTAAGCTACAGTGGTTGTACATTGATATATCAGTCTGGTTGTTTGGCGTACTATGTTTGTGATTCTCATGGTGCAATAAATACTGCATCTTTGTGGGCTCCAGTGTGAGCTTTATTTGCTGCAGCTTGGATCGGTGCTGGGAACTGGAGAGGAGAGCGCTGTGGATGGATGCATATGCTACCCAAGCTGACACCTATCTATGACGACATGCAAAGCTTGCTACACATTTTGTGGCAAATTTTCTGGTGAGTGCGGCATTATAATGCAAATGTACTTTAGGATTGATGTATTTAGATTTATGTAGATTTTTGCACTCTATATAGATATGGGACTAATTGTTGCACTTTGTGATTCAGCCCTGGTTCACATTGGTGCGATCTGACATGTCGAATCACATGTCAAATTGGCACTGTTCTAATCGATGCGACGATGCGCTTGCGGCACCGCACCAATTTCAAAAAGTAGTTTCTGTACTACTTTTTGCCATTTTGGGGTGCAATTTCCATTGACATCTGTGCACAAACCCGCACAGATGTCTGTAAAATCGCAGCAATAATCGGGACTGACATGCAGGAGTGAAATCGTGCAAGTTCAGCTGAACTCGCGCGGCTTCATTCCCGCAGCTCAGTATGAACCTGGGCTAATTGTTGCACTCTTATGCCCCGTACACACGGTCGGATTTTCCGACGGAAAATGTGTGATAGGACCTTGTTGTCGGAAATTCCGACCGTGTGTAGGCTCCATCACACATTTTCCATCGGATTTTCCGACACACAAAGTTTGAGAGCAGGCTATAAAATTTTCCCGACAACAAAATCCGTTGTCGGAAATTCCGATCATGTGTACACAAATCCGACGGACAAAGTGCCACGCATGCTCAGAATAAATAAAGAGATGAAAGCTATTGGCCACTGCCCCGTTTATAGTCCTGACGTACGTTTTACGTCACCGCGTTTAGAACGATCGGATTTTCCGACAACTTTGTGTGACCGTGTGTATGCAAGACAAGTTTGAGCCAACATCCGTCGGAAAAAATTGTAGGATTTTGTTGTCGGAATGTCCGAACAAAGTCCGACCGTGTGTACGGGGCATAATTGTGTGGCAATGCAGGTTGCATATTTTGAAAAAAATTACCTTGTTTATTATAGTTTTTGAAAGAAACTTGTCTTGTCACAAGTTTCTTTCAAAAATAATACACTAGTGAAAATAATACCTGCTAAAAACATACCATATTGACAAAAACTATACAGGTGCATACTGCATTAGCATTTCACGTGTGTGCCAAGGTGGCAGATTTGTTTTAAGCCATCAATTCTGATTTTTGTTTGCCAGGCCTCATTCTAAAACTGAATTTGCTGATAGTAGGGACAAATAATGGGTAAGAATAATCAACTTCTTTAGAACTAAAAGGACATCTGGAATCCTGAATTGAGATCTTGCAATGTCTTTCCTTAATTGCGCATTTAAACTTCAGAATCTGGACAGATGGTTTAAATCAGTTCCACCCATATTCTTTCATCCTAAACTAAAAAGAATATACTGTATATACTCGAGTATAAGTCGATCCGAGTATAAGTCGAGGCCCTAAATTACCACAAAAAAATAGGAAAAACTTAGTGACCCGAGTATAAGACGAGGGTGAGAAATGCATAGCTACTGTAAGTGGAAAAGAGGGTCAACAATGCCCATTTGCAGCCTCACTGTGCCCATTTGCAGCCATAGGTCCCCCGAACTTCAAACTCGGTAGTTAAGGGTTCCTAGATGCCCCCTAGCTGCAGGCAAAATTTGGGGTCTCTTAACCCAAAGGGTCCCGAAATGACATTGCTGCAGATGGACACAGTTGACCGACTTTGGGGCCCCGTATCTTGGACCACTTAGTGCTAGGAACCCCAAATTTGGTGTGCAAACCCAGTGGAACTAGCACCATAAAATATCCAAGCTGGGGTTCCTATCACCAAGTGGTCCTGAGATACGGGGCCCCAAATTCGGTTCAGAAAATGTCAAGCACTTTTCTGCAGCAGAGAATGACATTTTCCGAACCAATTTTGGGGCCCCGTATCTCGGGGCCACTTGGTGCTAGGAACCCATTATACCATACAGGACACAGGAAATGTATTCATACACCATGTGTTATAGGTGTGTACCTGCAGGGGATTGGACACAGCACTGAATCTTGTAATTCTTCCACACAACACTACCACCTGAAGGTATCACTACCTTGATTTAGTGGTTGGACATGGTCAAATGATTTTGAGAGCTATACTATCAGTAGCACGGCTGTCAGTAGTGAAACTCTTGTCAGAAAGGCTTTTGGTGGCAATCAAAACAAAAAGTGATACCTTGGTCCTCCTGATTGGGGGTTAGACATGGGAGTACCCTTCATATAGCCTAGCCAAGCTAATAAAGCAGTAAATAAATAGTCTATATTTGATATTTTGGTCAGCAGTCTGCACATACTTGTCTTTAAATACGGTACTTGGTAGTAAAAATAAATCCAGTACGTTTAAAATAGGTTGACATATCTTTGTCAAAAGCAGGAAGTTAGTTTGCCATGCAGGTGACTTGTGGAATTAGCAATCTTTTTGGTATTTAAGACGTGACTGAGCTGTCATCTATGTGCCAGACCTTTACTCTACATAGCATTCTAAATGTTCTTTAACTCAGTTTTCCATATAATTATATATTTTGCAAACTTTGGCTTTGTCGGCATTATAAATGATTACCAGTGTAATGATAATATTTTGGATGTTTATGGGATAATGCCCAGATGTTTGTTTCCTGATGCACAAGCTAAGTAAAATCTCACATCTGTTTGTTGTACTAACATACAGAAATGGCAGATGTTGAAAAGGAGAATGTAACAAGGAATCACGTCAGATAGGGAAAAAAGATGCATTGGATGAATAGGTGATGGGTATCCAAATAGATAAGCTAAATGAATAACTAACTATTGTGAACTGTGACTGTGTGGCTTAAATGAAGGTATATGTTCAAATATTGGAGCAGAACAAAAGTCTTGGTAAAGCTACACATTTAGTATTTTGATTTCTATTTTATTCATTTATGTGTGGTCCTCCATTAGCTTTCACTTCGTACATGTTTTCCAATGATTTATTGACAAAGGGAAAAAAAAGAAAAAAGTTAATGCGGTATTAACCTCCTCCACTTTAAAAAAAAAAAAAAAGAATATTTATTGTAGTTTACCAATCTGTAAATGTGGTGGCTGTGATGTGGCCAGTAATACACTTCCTGTCTTGGGGGGTCTACTCTATGGATAAAGGATTAGCCAACACACCTTTGGGCAGCATCCCAGTCTTGGGAAGTGGTCATTTTAGATGAACTCCTGAACCCTACCTAACACTTTCAGTTGCAGCAACAGTTTTTTTTTTTCATTTTGAGATAAAGGTTTTACATAAATGAATACAAGCTGACCATTGTAAGCACCCCTCTAGGTGTTAAATGGTCTCAACTCTCTAACTGCCACTTTTGCTGGACAAGCAAAAAAAGAATGATTGAAAAAAGAAGACTTACTGGCCAGATCACCAAGAACTAGTAAGTTGTAATATAAACAGTATATCAAAAAATGTTGTTCTTGGGTTTTCCACCACTTTAAAGCAAGACTATATTTGACAACAGCACATCAAACTAAGCATATGTATTGTTAGCAATCGGAAGCCAATAGCGGCAGGTCACTGATAAAAACTTCAGAGTGACCTTACTGTATTCTGGGAAGTTCAATTTCCAGCAGTTGCGGCCCATCCATAGGGGGCGCACAGGCGCCCCCCCAACCATGCGCCATGCTAGGCGTTCGCAGTTTTTTTTAGCTAACAATTCTGATTTTTGTTTGCCAGCATTCATTCTAAAACAGAATTTGCTCATAGTAGGGACAAATAATGGTTAAGAATAATCCACTTCTTTATAACTAAAAATAACTAAAATCCTGAATTGAGATCTTTCATTGTCTTTCCTTAACCACTTGCCTACTGGGCACTTAAACCCCCTCCTGCCCAGACCAATTTTCAGCTTTCGGTGCTCTCAAACTTTGAATGACAATTACTCAGACATGTAATACTGTACCCAAAATTTTTTTGTCCTTTTTTTCATACAAATAGAGCTTTCTTTTGGTGTTGTTTGATCACCTCTGGGTTTTTTATTTTTTGCGCTATAAATTAAAAAAGACCGAAAATATTGATAAAAAAACGCATTTTTCTTAGTTCCTGTGATAAAATTTTGCAAATTATTAATTTTTCTTCATAAATTTTGACCACAATTTATACTGCTACATATCTTTGGTAAAAATAACCCAAATTAGTGGATATTATTTGGTCTTTGTGAAAGTTATAGAGTCTACAAGCTGTGGTGCAAATCATTGAAAATTGATCACATCTGATGAACTGATGGCCTATCTCATTTCTTGCGACCCGAACAAGCCAGGAAAGTACAAATACCCCCCAAAATGACCCCTTTTCTGAAAGTAGACATTCCAAGGTATTTAGTAAGATGCATGGTGAGGTTTTTGATGTTGTCATTTTTTCCCACAATTCTTTGCAAAATGAAGATTTTTTTTGTGTTTTTTTTTTTTCACAAAATTGTCATTGTAATCTGTTATTTCTCTCACATGGCATGTGTATACCACAAATAACTCCCCAAAATACATACTGCTACTCCTCCTGAGTATTGCGATACCACATGTGTGTGACTTTTTCACAGCCTAGTCACATAGAGAGGCCCAACATGCAGGGAGTCCCATCACGTGTTCTAGAAGCATAAATTACACATCTAACTTGTTGACTACCTATTACACTTTTGAAGGCCCTGGAGCATCAGGACAATGACACAAGACACTGATGTGGCACTGATACGTGGCACTGATGGCACGTGGCACTGATGAGAGATGGCACTGATATGTGGCACTGATGGCACGGGGCACTGATGACAGATGGCTCTAATACATAGCACTGATGACACGTGACACTGATGACAAATGGCACTAATATGTGGCACTGATGACACGTGACACTGATGTGGCACTGATGACAGATGCCACTAATACGTGACACTGATGACAGATGACACTAATACGTGGCACTGATGACAGATGGCACTAATACATGGCACTGATGACACGTGACACTGATGACAGATGGCACTGATATGTGGCACTGATGACACTGATAACTGATGGCACGTGACACTGATACGTGGCACTGATGACACGTGACACTGATAATAGATGGCACGTGGCACTGGGGACAGATGGCACTGACAGGTGTCACTGGAGACAGATGGCACTGATAGGTGGCACTGGGGACAGTTGGCACTGATAGGTGGCACTGGGGACAGATGGCATGACAGATGGCACTGACAGGTACCTTGGGCACTGAATTTTCTTTTTTTTTCTCTGCACTGACCACTGCAGCACAGGTCACTCTCCCTCCTCACACACTGTCTCTGTGTGAGGAGGGAGAGCCGGCGATGAGAGATGATCTCATATGTTTACATATGAGATCACCTCCCATTGGACACGCCGATCAAGTGCTAAATGGCCGTTGTAAATGTCCATTTAGCGCGATCTGTGATTGGCTGTGTCCAAGGAACATTGCCAACACAGAACTTCCCCGATGCGCGCCCGCGGCGGCGTGCAGAGGGGAAGTAAACAGGAGGACGTCCAGGGACACCCTCCTGGCAATTGGCGTCCGCGCTGTAGCCGTCTTTTGGCTATAGGGCGGACGCGTGTGGTTAATTGCTCATTTTTCATGTAAACTTTAGAATCTGGACAGATGGTTTAAATCGGTTCCACCCATATTCTTTGGTCCTAAACTAAAATGGATATATCTTAATTGTACCATACAGGATTCAGGAAAAGTATTCATACACCATGTGTAATAGGTGTGTACCTGCAGGTAATTGGACAGTGGCAAAAAAGCTTAAAGCGGTTGTATACCCCTTTTTTACATTTTTACCGACATTTAAGCCTATAATAAGGCTTACCTGTAGGTAAAATGAATATCTCCTAAACCTACACGGTTTAGGAGATATTCACCCTGCATGCAGCTGCTGACGTCAGCGGTGCATGCGCAGTAAAGGTCCTGCGAAGGTCCGGCATATCGTGCCGGAACGGAGGACTCCCGCATGCACGCGCAGGAGTGACGACATCACAGCTCTGGCCACTCACAAACCCGGAAGAAACGCAGAGGGGAAAATATCTGCTCCCTCTGCGGTGCCCGGGGTGTGATGCTGACGCTTCGGGCTTAGGTAAGTATTTCATAATGAGCTAGTATACGGTCCACCAGTTGTAAAGTTTGGGGAACCAGCTAGATCGGAGGACACTTTTCAATCAAAAGGAGGTTTATTAAACTTAAACAGCTTCACAGCAGCAAAGATAACAGAAAGAAATATCAGTCTCTCCGACTTGAAGAGCTCAGAACTGCTGTCACAGTTAAACAGTCCTTAATTTGTATCGCAGGTAACTTTCCCTGCTAGTAGGTTTCCAGGCAGGACACTGCCGTCTGCTTTCACAGCTATTCACCATCCACCATCCACAGTCTCCACTATACTCCTCCACACCCATCTACAACTTCCTGTCTTCTTTTAAACCCACTTCCTCTGACAGGTGAGTTAACCCTTTTGTTCCTTTAAAGGGACCACAGTCCAAACAGAGGGGAAATATAAAGTGTCCTTCCAGGACCGAGCCACGACGTCCTGTACAGCGTTCACATTGGCACTTGCTTTAATTTAGCTCCAGGGTGCTATATAGGTCCAGGGCTGTGGCCCATCACTATGGAACTCAGTCTCTGAAGACCCCTTAAGGAGTATGCCCACCATGACAGGCGAAGCCTGGGCTTTTTTTTCAGTCCAGCATTGTGGACAGGTAAGACAGGGTCACCCTATTTCTCTGACCCTTACTTTAAAAATGGGGCAATGATTAGATTGAAATCACTTGGCACTAAAAATTGCACCACTTAGAGCTCAGTCTCAGGTCGATGACCAGGTGTTACATCACACCACAGGTCACACACTTTACTGCCACTTGCACTCGGAGTTCTTATAAGGTAATCAAGTACTTCCTCCTGCCCTTTCAGCATGAGGATTTGTTACAGAATAGTCTACACTTAGGTTACCATATACTGCTTACCCTATATGCTATACCCCACTGGGGAATACCCTCACTTGTAGCTATGGAGGAGACCAAGTGAAAGGTCAATGCAAAATCGCATGCGAACATTCGCTTTGCCGAAGGCACGTATTGCGCTCAACCTCAGTGTTATGATGCGTTCCTAGCATCAGATTGACCACTTGCCGACCGCTGCATGCCGATATACATCGGCACAATGGCAGCGGTGGGCAATTGGGTGTACCTGTATGTCCCCTTTAAGAGGCGGGGAAAGCAGGCGGGCGCCTTGCCTGAGAGGTGCGCGTGCGTGCCTGCTGTGCACAGCATGACCGTGCCCATGGGACCGGCAGACTCGATGTTCGCCGGTCTCCCGGCAATCGTGTCACGGAGAATGGAATGGAAATGTAAAGAAGGCATTTCCCTGTTCTGCTTTGTGTCATAACAGAGATTACTGCTCTCTGTCATTGAGAGCAGTGATCGCTGTCATGTGAGTTGAAGCCCATCCCCCCCACAGTTAGAATCACTCCCTAGGACACACTTAACCCCTTCATCGCCCCCTAGTGGTTAACCCCTTCCCTGCCAGTGTCATTTACACAGTAATCAGTGCATTTTTATAGCACTGATAGCTGTATAAATGACAATGGTCCCAAATTAGTGTCAAAAGTGTCCGCCATAAAATCACAAATCGCTGCCATTACTAATAAAAAAATAAAAAATAAAACTGCCATAAAACTATCCCCTATTTTGTAGACGCTATAACTTTTGCACAAACCAATCAATATATGCTTATTGCGATTTTTTTTTTTACCAGAAATATGTAGAAGAATACATATTGGCCTAAACTGAGGAAAAAAGTTGTTTTTTTATATATTTTGGGGTATATTTATTATAGCGAAAAGTAAAAAAATATTGCGTTTTTTTTCAAAATTCTCGCTCTTTTTTTGTTTATAGCGCAAAAAATAAAAACCTCAGAGGTGATCAAATACCACCAAAAGAAAACTCTATTTGTGGGAAAAAAAGGACGTCAATTTGGTTTGGGTGCAAAGTCCGTGCAATTGTCAGTTAAAGCAACGCAGTGCCGAATCGCAAAAAGTGCTCTGGTCAGGAAGGGAGTAAAATGTTCTGGGGCTGAAGTGGTTAAGGACCAACTCTAACACCAGTCTATGCATCCAATTCCAGCTCTATTTCAGGCAACCAACAAGCAGCTGATTTGACTAAAGTAGAATTTTCTGCATCTATGTTAAATTTCCTCAGACAGATTATGGCCATAATAAGGCATCTTCGTCCAGAAATGCCACATCTTCTCCTACTCCCGTTTCTCAGCTTATATGCCGATCCTAGAGAACACAGAAGGGATTGAAGAGGATATTGAGGCAGTATTGGAGTAAGCTGCAGAAGATTTTTCTTTTGCAGATTAAAAACAATTGAGCACTGCCTGTGATAATTTTTTTTTATTTGCAATAACATCCTGAATTTCAGGACAAGCGTTCGAGGTGTACCCCCTTCTTCAAGGTCCAAGCAGTACTAATACACAAAGTTTAGGCAGAATGCTAAGTAAGATAATCTCTGGGGGAGACAAAAAAAAACACAAACATAGCATTGGTAATTAAACTTGGATAGTTAAAGTGGATGTAAACCCGATTTCTGAAATTTGAGCTGGACACATATACAGTTGTGTTTATAAGTTTTACATACCCTGGCAGAATTTATGATTTCTTGCCCATTTTTCAGAGAAAATGAATGATAACACAAAAACGTTTCTTTCGCTCATGGTTAGTGTTTGGCTGAAGCCATTTATTATCAATCAACTGTGTTTACTCTTTTAAATCACAATCACAACAGAAACAACCCAAATGACCCTGATCAAAAGTTTACATACCCCAGTTCTTAAAGTGATTGTAAGGGTTTGTTTTTTGTTTTTTTAAATAACAAACATATCATACTTCCCTCCACTGTGCAGCTCGTTTTGAACAGAGTGGCCCCGAACCTCCTCTTCTGGGGTCTCCCGGCGGCTCTTGCGGCTCCTCCCCACATCAGATAACCCCCTAGAAGAAGTGCTGTCCCGAGGGTGTTACCTTGTGGGCGCGCTCCCGAGTCCAGCATTAGGCATCCATATCCGCTGAATGTATGACTCTGCCCTGCCCCACGGCACCCGCGTCATTGGATTTAATTGGCAGCAGCGGGAGCCAAATTAATACCGTGTATTGCCCCCTTTAACATCAATGACAGCTTGAAGTCTTTTATGGTATTTGTGGATGAGGCTCTTTATCTTTTCAGATGGTAAAGCTGCCCATTCCTCTTGGCAAAAAGCCTCCAGTTCCTGTAAATTCTTGGGCTGTCTTGCATGAACTGCCCATTTGAGATCTCCCCAGAGTGGCTCAATGATATTGAGGTTAGGAGACTGAGATGGCCACTCCAGAACCTTCACTTTATTCTGCTGTAGCCAATGACAGGTCGACTTGGCCTTGTGTTTTGGATCATTGTCATGTTGGAATGTCCAAGTACGTCCCATGCGCAGCTTCCTGGCTGATGAATGCAAATGTTCCTCCAGTATTTTTGGATAACATACTGCATTCATCTTACCATCAATTTTGACCAAATTTCCTGTGCCTTTGTAGCTCACACATCCCCAAAACATCAGCAGTCCTCCGTGTTTCACAATAGGAATGGTGTACCCTTCATCATAGACCTTGTTGACTCCTCTCCAAATGTAGCATTTATGGTTGTGGCCAAAAAGCTAAATTTTGGTCTCATCACTCCAAATGACTTTGTGCCAGAATGGTTGAAGCTTGTCTCTGTGCTGTTTGGTGTATTGTAAGCAGGATACTTTGCGGCATTTGCGTAGTAATGGCTTTCTTCTGGCGACCATGCAGCCCATTTTTCTTCAAGTGCCTCCTTATTGTGCATCTTGAAACAGCCACACCACATGTTTTCAGAGAGTCCTGTATTTCACCTGAAGTTATTTGTGGGTTTTGGTTTGCATCCTGAACAATTTTCCTGGCAGTTGTGGCTGAAATTTTAGTTGGTCTACCTGACCGTGGTTTGGTTTCAACAGAACCCCTCATCTTCCACTTCTTGATTAGAGTTTGAACACTGCTGATTGGCATTCTCAATTCCTTGGATATCTTTTTATATCCCATTCCTGTTTTATACAGTTCAACTACCTTTTCCCGCAGATCCTTTGACAATTATTTTGCTTTCCCCATGACTCAGAATCCAGAAACATCAGTGCAGCACTGGATGAGAGAAGCAAGGGTCTGTCAGGAGTCCAGAAACTCACTGACCTTTTGTACACAACACGCACTAATTACAAGCAAACAGGAGGATGTTACCTTTAATAGTCATTCAAACACCTTTGTGTCAACTTGTGTGCATGTTATCAGGCCAAAATCACTAGGGTATGTAAACTTTAGATCATGGTCATTTGAGTAGTTTTTGTTGTCATTATGATTTAAAAAGAGTAAACACAGTTCATTGATAATAAATGGCTTCAGCCAAACACTAACCATGAGTGAAAGAAACGTTTTTGTGTTATCATTCATATTCTCTGAAAAATTGTCAAGAAATCATAAATTCTGCCAGGGTATGTAAACTTATGAGCACAACTGTATCTGTAGTGTTTTCTTATTTCTCTTCAAAGAACTGAGTCCCGTAGCTTTCTCCTGCCCAGTAGCTCTGTTATCAGCCCGATAACTTCTGACAAGTTCTCTGAGACGGCTGCCTGAAGTGTGTCTTCGGAGGTTGCTATAAATAGATTAGCAGACAGCTTGCCGTCTCAGAGCAGACCTCTGCACATTCCTTCCTGCCAATGTGGAGTGGGGGTGTGTGCCTTTCCTCCAATCAGCTATCTTGACTGTATGCCAATAATCCACTCCCAGTGCTGACCAGGAAGAGAATCTGTAACATGAAGAGCACTTTCTAAATGATATATACAGCTGAAGACAGCAGATATGCATGTAAAACTTATGTAGAGAGATTTGTTTCATCTCTGTGTATCATCTGAGGCTGTTCACTTCATTGGGTATAAAACGCCTTGCAAAAGTATTCACCCTCTTGGCATTTTTCGTGTTTTGTTGCCTCACAACCTGGAATTAACATGGATTATTTGAGGATTTGCATCATTTAATTTACAGAACATGCCCACAACTTTGAAGATGTTTTTTTTTTTTTTTTTATTGTGAAGCAAACAACAAATAGGACAAAATAACAGAAAAGGTCAATGTGCATACAGTAACTATATACCCCCCTAAAGTCAATACTTTGTAGAGCCACCTTTTGCGGCTATCACAGCTCCAAGCCACTTTGGATAAGCCTCTATGAGCTTGCCACAGCTTACCACTGGAATTTTTGCCAATTCCTCCTTGAAAAACTGCTCCAGCTCCTTCAAGTTGGATGGTTTGCGCTTGTGAACAGCAATCTTTAAGTCTGACCACAGATTTTCTATTGGATTGAGGTCTGGGCTTTGACTAGGCCATTCCAACACATTTACATGTTTCCCTTTAAACCACTCAAGTGTTGCTTTAGCAGTGTGTTTGGGGCAATTGTCCTGGAAGCTGAACCTCCGTCCTAGCCTCAAATCACACACACAGGTTTTGCTCAAGAATATCCCTGTATTTAGCACCATCCATCTTTCCCTCAGCTCTGACCAGTTTCCCATTCCCGACTGCTGAAAAACATCCCCACAGCATGATGCTGCCGCTACCATGTTTCACTGTGGGGATGGTGTTCTTTGGGTGATGTGATGTGTGAGACAAACCATTTTCTTTGATGGCCAAAAAGTTAAATTTCAGTCTCATCAGACTAGAGCACCTTCCTCCATACATTTTGGGAGTCTCCCACGTGCCTTTCGCAAACTAAGAACGTGCCATTTTGTTTTTTG
The DNA here is from genome assembly GCA_037952925.1 of Lithobates clamitans. Taxonomy (NCBI): domain Eukaryota; kingdom Metazoa; phylum Chordata; class Amphibia; order Anura; family Ranidae; genus Lithobates; species Lithobates clamitans. The sequence goes on along the minus strand of JBBGZY010000266.1, from coordinate 965,177 downwards.
CTGAAAGTAATGGCTTTCTTCTGGCCACTCTGCCATAAAGCCTAACTCTATGGAGCGTACGGCTTATTGTAGTCCTATATACAGATACTCCAGTCTCTGCTGTGGAACTCTGCAGCTACTCTAGGGTTACCTTAGGTCTCTGTGCTGCCTCTCTGATTAATGCCCTCCTTGCTCCTGGTCCATGAGTTTTGGTGTGCAGCCATCTCTTGGCAGGTTTGCTGTTGTGCCATGTTCTTTCCATGTGGTTATGATAGATTTGATGGTGCTCCTAGGAATTATCAAAGATTTGGATATTTTTTTATAACCTAACCCTGACTTGTACTTCTCAACAACATTGTGTCTCTCTTGTTTGGAGAGTTCTTTGGTTTTCATGGCAGTGTTTGGTTAGTGGTGCCTCTTGCTTAGGTGTTGCAGCCTCTGGGGCCTTTCAAAAAGGTGTGTGTATATTTAATGACAGATCATGTGACACTTATGCCCCGTACACATGAGTGGATTTTCTGTCGGAAAAAACATGGTTTTTCCGACAGAATTCCGCTCAAGCTTGCCTTCCATACACACGGTCACACAAAAGTTCTCTGAAATTTCAACCGTCAAGAACGCAGTGACGTACAACACTACGACGAGCCAAGAAAATGAAGTTCAATGGTTCCGAGCATGCGTTGAATTGTTTCTGAGCATGCGTAGGAATTTTGCGCGTAGGAATTTTGCGCGTCGGAATTTGTACAGACGATCGCATTTTCGGATAGGAACTTTTCCCGACCGAAAAATAGAGAACATGCTCTCAATCTTTTGCTGACTGGAATTCCGCCAGCAAAAGACCGATGGAGCATACACACGGTCGCATTTTCTGACAAAAAGCTCTCATCGGAGTTTTGCTGGCGGAATTTCCGATCGTGTGTATGCGGCATAAGATTGCACACAGGTGGACATCATTTCACTAATTATGTGACTTCTGAAGGTAATCGTTTGCACCAGAGCTTTTTATGGGTTTCATAACAAAGGGGTGAATACATACGCACATGCCAATTACCAGTTTTTTATTTCTGAAAAATAGTTTTATTTATATATTTTTCTAATTTTACTTTGAACATTGAACTAAAGGCTGTAATGTAACAAAATAGGCACAAAGCCAAGGGGGGTGAATACTTTTGCAAGGCACTGTATGTGAGGGTTTACATCCACTTTAATGAGATAAGTAATGGAGGGAGCTATGGACTGAGAGGGGAAAAGAGTCAAAGATGTAATAGCAGTCCTAAAACTGTTGAATATTGATTTAGAAAACGGAGGTCCACATTTAGTCCATTATACTTTGTCACAAATAGAATTATCATTCTTAGTTCAAATGTTTTACTTTCCTGAGTAGTTTTGAAGTTCCTATCAGATATCACTGTATATGCTTAGGTCCAAAGGGCAGAAATAAACATCTCAGAATACTAGCAGACTCATACCATACGAAAAGTTACAAGCACAAAACCATCTATCCAAGCAAAAACATGACCTTGAAAACCCGAAGAGAAAATCTACATGCAAATAGAAAGAAAAAACAAATAACTTTGTGCCTCTAGTAACCACATACAATCCAGCACTAGAAGGAATAAGAAATATAATCGGAGATTTTCAGCCCATCATAACAGAGGATGAAACACTGAAAAAAAGATATTCACCCAACCCCCAATGCTAGCTTTCAGGCAACCACCCAACCTCAGACGTAAATTAGTCAGCAGGAAACTTTATTCCGATAGCAAAGTTGCAAGGCTGGGTTCCTTTATTTGTAACAGAACATGCTGCAAACTGTGCAGCCAAGACAAAACATTAAGCCCTCATGCCCACTGTGCATTTTAAAAAGCTCCGCTTAGTGAGCAGAGACTTGGCTAGAAAACATGGCAGAAAAAAACACACTTTTAGTGATGTTTTGCACACAGATACGTATCGTTTACAGGCATTTTTTCACATAACACTCCCCTCTGCTAATTTTTCACTCCCAAATGACAACAATGAAAAAGATTATATGTTTACAGTCTGGGTGCCATTTTACTGAGGGTTGAGAGGGAGAGACAGACAAAGATAGCAGAAAGTGTTCCTTTGGAGCTAGCTGTGTTTCCTAGCCACGTTCATGGATCCTGTCATTAACAAAATCTATGGAGCAACTCTGCTTCTTTATCTGCGGAGGGAGAGGAGACTAAAAGAATTGGATGAAAAAAAAGCCGTTGTCTGTACTGGACTCGTACCTTGATGTCTTGGCGGTTAACCTTGGGATACTTTGCCAACATGTTTTCAGAGCTGTGGAATTATCCCCAAAAATTCCACAACTTTACGAGGATGTCTATGGACACCTTTGACGAGCTCCTGGAGAGGTTGTGACCCCAACTGGAGCACCTGGAAACCCAGGTGAGGAATAACATGTTACCTGAGGAATGTCTCCTGGTGATACCCAGGTATTTTATTATGCTAAAATATTTTTTTTTAAATCTGTGTGAATAAAGTATTTATTTTTGTTATATTTAAAAATGTTTTAAATATTTGTTTTGTATCTTTTTTCAAATAGTAATTTATTTCAGAATATTTTAATTTTCTTTTTTAGTTTTCCACATTTTTTATTTTGGCTATTTTTCACCTCTATCCTTTCTGTTTTTTTTTTGTTTTTTGTTTTTAGTTTAGTGTTACTTTATCTGTTTTTTAAACCCACCACTACTTCCTTATGGGAGTGTCTATAGTGGGAAAATTGCCTGTGGAGTTTCACGTGTCAGTGTGGGAGGAGTTGCGTGATGTTGTCATGCCTGAGCCAAGTGAAGAGGTGTGGGAAATGATTGCTAAAGCATTTTGGGAGAAGACGCAGTTTCCCAATTGCATTGGAGCCCTCAACGGCAAACATGTCAAGGTGAAAAAGTTGTCCAAGTCTGGATCTCTATTCCAATTATTAAAAGTACTTTTAATTTTTCCTCTTGGCATTGGTTTATATTAATTGACATCGGAGCCTACAGCAGCCAATCTGTGATGGGGCATTGCAAATATGAATGATGTCTCCAGATTCTCCCAAGCAGGCCTGCACATGAGCAGCAGAGCTGAGTCTTCCGCTGGTCATTGTGGAAGATGTGGCTTTAGCAGAGAATCAAATGCACCCATTCAATGGGTACAGATTGACCCACAAGCAGAAAATCTTCAATTATTGCCTGAGCTGTGCCCCTCGCTCGGCTCTGTGCCTTTGCAGCTGCATCACTTGCATGTGGATAACAAACGGTGCTGAGCTGATCCCGGTACCCACTGACCTCTGCAGAGACAGCTCGGGACATCCAGAGGATGAGTGTGCTCTGATGATAATCTGCTTGATTGAGGTTGACAGATGAAGAGTACAAAGTAACCCGGAACCCCAGGATAACCTGTGGAATACCACGGAGGAGGAAACTATTAAAATCCAATCTATTGTGAACAGCTTATCCCCGGAGAGGCTCTGGAAAGATCTGGATACCCCGTTATGTGCTGAGCTAAGGAGGAGGTGATTGCCCTAAGGACTGCTACCACACTCACTGCATGCGATTTACCCCTGCAGGGGTGCAGGGATCTGGTGAGTGGGGAACTGAAGAGGAGCACGGAAGTCAACTAAATTGCTACTTAGGCACAAATCACTTTTGGACAAGCACAAAGTCACTTGAAACCCTGCTATTTTTTACACTACTAAAAGACTGAACTTATAATCAATTTTTTATATATATATTTCTTTCACCGAAAAAAAAAAATTCAACAGAATATGTTAATGTTTAGGATGAAATTTGGTTAATTGCTGACTGGGTGAGAACACTCATTATTGCACTAAGCACATTCATTTTCACATTCCAAGCTGACACACCAGTTTACAATCAGCACTATTATCAGGGCTTTATCTGTATAAACTTGCCTTAAACACAGGGTGAGAACACCTGTTAGGATATCTATTTTATTTTGAGTTTAGCACTCACTACTTATTCTTTAAAGAGTGATTCACTGTGGAGGATTACCCTTCAGGTGACGGCAGTGTTTTTTCACCTATTTTACATTCACCTGGAAAGAGTGACCCATTGCGGAGGAGCACTCTTCAGGTGACGGGCAGCGCCACCCACCCCTATACTCATATAACTTCTACTATTAGTACTCCGGTATTCCTTGGGGAAGGCAGCAGCCCAGCCTACACCTAAGTGCAGAAACTTACAAATATATTGCCTGAGCTGTGCCCATTGGTTGTGGAGTGCGCATTTGGTGTCTGCATTGCAAAATGGAGTATAATTCTGTCCTTAATGCAGTTAGATGTAGATAATGTGATGAAAGTCGTCCTGGCCTGCTGTATGCAATATAATTTCCTTTGTGATCAGGAGAGAGGCACCTAAGAACTGGCACCATCAAATTCTTCTCAGGATGTACGTTACGTTCCACTGCATGGGTCGTGAGCAGTAGAAATCAATTTGCAGATTTCTTTGTGTCCCCAGAGGGTGAAGTGTCCTGGCAAGATTAATATCGGTAGGCCATCTGATATAAATAGGCTTTACATTATCTCCAAATAAAAAATAAATATTTTTGAATAAAGTTCAAACGTTACTTTTTTTGTTTTGTTCTCCCAGCATAGTTTTGTCTTTTGTTTCTATGGGAGGTTCAAAAGCACACATCCTGCTGAGGGGGGGGGGTGGGTGTCTGGTTTTACCCCACATACAAGGAAAATATGTGATGTGATTTCTGTGGGAGGTAAAAATCACACATCCCACTGGGGGGTGTCTGGTCTTGACCAGAAGTTGGCCGTTAGGACACTTATAGGTCAGGTCTTGACTTCATCCATTCTTTTTCAAAGGCCTCTGGCTTCATTCTCTCTTGTAAAAATCTTTCTTCAAGGTGTATCATGTATTAAGCCCCCCTTGCAGCACCACGTTCTTCCCTGGGATCCACACTTGATTTTCTCTGCCCTGCAGAAACCACCATTTGAACCTATCTGGGATATCCACCTAGAAGATCTGTCATGCAAAGCAGCCTTTTTGGTTGGTATCATGTCTGCCAGATGTATTTGTGAAATGGCAGCCCTTTTCTGTAAAGAGCCTTTCCTCCTACTTCAGTGACAAGGTTATCTTACACCCAGGGCCAGCTTTTCTCCTGAAGGTGGTATCAGCTTTTCACCTCATTGTCCTCCCCTCTTTATGGCCTGCTCCTAAACGTCCCCAGGAAATCTTTCTATATTGTCTGGACATAGTCATTAAAGTATATGTCAAGGCTACTGCTCCAATTTACAGGCATAATCCCTATGCGTCCTGTTCTTGGGACCCAGAAAAGGACACCCTGCTTCAAACTTTGCCATTTAATAATGGATATGAAATTTGATTGCAGGAGCTTACATTCTCAAGTTAAATCTCTTCCTGCAATTTTACACACCCATTTCACCAGATTGGTGTTAGTTTTGTAAGGCTGCCACCTGGTCTTCTGTTTATATTTTTTCAAAGTTTTACCAGGTGGATGTTATATCTTCTACTGATTCAGCTTTTGGCAGCATATTTATCACTGCGGCTCTCTGAGGTTAGGTCTTCTGATTCTTGTTGTTTGGACCTGTTGGCACAGTCCAGTTCGACTCGTTTGTTACAAAGCTGAGTTACAAAACTATGGTTATAGGGGAGGTGTTCTCTAAAGCTTTGCAAGTGTCCAATAACCTGAAGGTCAAAAATAACACACTGCAATCACGGGTTGTGTATGCAATGGCATTTATTGTTAATGGGAGCCAAAGCGCGGGTAGCGGACATGTGTTTTGCTGCACGTTTGTCACGTGACAAAACGCGCTACAAACAGGTGTGAATGGGGCCTAATAAATAATCGATTCATTGTCTGAGGTAATTTACCTGGGCAGAAAGACCAGTCTGCAAAATAGCATAGACCTCCCGTGGCTGTTCACTTTGTGTATGAAGGAACACAGAACTTTACATATCTTGCAATAGGCTCAATTCAAGGATTTGACACTGAATTAAGCATCTCCTTTTTTTTTAAACCATGTGACTGTAATTTTCAAATCTAACCTGGCTCAACTTTATATAGTTGTCACTTTTTCAAGTATCCTTCTCCTGGTGTGTAAGCTTTGTGACTTGTTTATCAAATGGGAATCAGTATGCTAATTTTAAGTAATCTTCAGGATGGATTTACTAAAGGCAAATAGATTGTGCAAGTGCAGTTGCACACAATTTCCCCAGAGCTTAGTACATTTGGTACAGCTTCACTTTGTAAAGAATACACAATAAGGTGCAAAACAATAAGAAAAAACAGCATTTTTGCTTGCAAATGAGTGGATAATGGAGATTTGCAGAAAGTTGCCGCATTTATTAAGTTCTAGGAAAAATGGATGCAACTGCACCTGCAGAATGCAACTGCACTTGCAAAGTAAACTACAACTGCACTTTATAAGAAAATCAATATATGGTGCTGCGCTCCAAAATTGAAGTGCTACAGTATTAAATATAAAGTGCTATATGTACTAGATCATATTCATATGGAAATAATCATTAAATACATACATAAAAAGACAATGCATAATGAATCTACTATGCTAGATAATGGATAAGTGATAAGTATCCCATGTGCAATAGATACAACATTCCTTCAATATAGTGCATGTACCAAAGACAATATAAATCTAAACGTAATAAAGTGCAAGTGCCAAAAAAAGTACACAGTAAATAGTATCTTCAAAGAAGGTGCTTGTGTTTAAAGTGCTGGATTTCAACTAGCATAAGTGACAATGTGACTTGGGTGGTCCTTTTCTTCAGTGAAATTTCACCTAAAGGTGCAATGGCTCCTTACCTTACCGCTGTAAGGTAACAGCGTAAGAATAACCAGGGGTGATCCAGATTCTAGGGTTCTGAAAACGGTCTCCCTAAGTATTTCCTTATCTGCCTGGTAAATACTTTTTATATATATATATATATGTGTTTTCTTTCTCTGGATAATTAGCAGTGACATTCCTCTCAGGACAGCGCATCAGCAGATGGAGAAAGAAGGAAAACGGGAAGCCCCAATGGTGAAGTATGTAGAACTAGTGTTTATTTTTTGACAGCAAACAATAAAGTACTCACATGAGTGTTTATTTTTTGACAGCAAACAATAAAGAACTCACATGAAGCAGTTTAAAACAAGATGAAACATAAGCAAGCAGTGAGTTCATGGCCTAGAGTCACTTCTGGTGCCCATCTATCCTGACGCGTATCGTCACGATCACGTGACTTCATCAGGGAATACATATGAGCACTGGAAGTGTCCTTAACCACTTCCCACCCAGCCACTGAACATAAACAGCCGGGTGGGCGCTCTCTCCTTCTGAGTGGACGTTCAGGAACGTCCCTCAGAAGGAGGCGGTTCGCACGCGCGTGCCCGTGCAGCGGCGTGATCCCAATGCGCTCGTGTCACCCGGACACGCCGCATCTCTGATCGGCAGGAGGGCTCTGTGATTTGCCCTCCTGATCACACGATGGCCGTGTCCAATTACGGCCATCACGTGATGTAAACAGAGAGCCGGCTGCTAGGCAATCGGCTCTCCTCACACAGAAGTTGTCGTGAGGAGAGGAAAGCGGATCGCTGCAGCCGGCTGGTGATCAGTATGAGCTGTTTTTACAGCTTTTTACTCACTGATCACCAGTGTAAAACACAAATGTAAAACACACATGTACACAAATGTAAAACACACATGTACACAATGTAAAACACACATGTAAAACATGTACACAATGTAAAACACACATGTCCCCACACACATGTTTCCACATAGTAAAAACACCTGTCCCCCACAGATTTAACAGTAAAATCACATGTCCCAATGATTATCTGCACACATATGTCCATGATTACCTGTGCACATCTGTACATGATCATCTGCGTACATATGTCCGTGATCACATGAACCAATTATTATACACTTAATGGGATTTTTTTTACCAAAGACATGTAGCAGAATACATGTTGGCTTAGATTTATGACAAAATTCGATTTTATTGGATTTCTTTTGAAATAGAAGAAAATATTGTGGTTTTTTTTTTTCAAATTTCCGCTTTTTTTCGCTTATATCGCAAAATATAAAATACAGAGTCGTGAATAAATACCACCAAAAGAAAGCTCTATTTGTGCGAACAAAATGATAAAAATGCCATTTGGGTACAGCGTTGTATGACCGCGCAATTGTCATTGAAAGCGCGACAGCGCTGAAAGCTGAAAATTGGTCTGGGAAGGAAGAAAGTGCCCAGTATTGAGGTGGTTAAATAGAATTATTATAATGTGTTGACGAGTGCCCATTTTCTTGAAGTCCTACCGTTAAAAACAATGTAGTGGCCATTTTCTAGTAGTTGTTCCTAAGACTACAACCGTGGCCATTTTCCTGTAGCTCATAATAAGCAAACAGAAACGGCTGCAATAATTCTAGTGCTTAAAACAAGCATTATACACAAAATATATGATGGAATAGATTTAGTTCTGATGTTAACTATTGATAGAATAGCCCACAGCAAGAGTAATATGGTCCGAGAAAAAAATTATTTCTATATGTAAATCTGTCTTTCAATGTGAACAATAGGCAAGGCAAAAAGTCGCTGTAGATCTGTGGGGGACATGCAAGGAAAATAAAAAACAGCATTTTTGCTTGTACATGATTGGATGATAAAATCAGCAGAGCTTCCCCTCTTTTCAGATCTTCCCCTCAGATCTAAAGCGACTGCACTTCCAAATGCAGTTCTACATGCGCTTGTAGTGCAAAGTGGATTTGCCTTTAGTAAATAAACCCCAGTGTCATTTTGCCACACATCACAACAAGGACCCCACCCAATTGAGATTTTGGGGTATTGAGCCGTACAAACAACATTGGCGTGGTGGACATAAAGTAAGGACCCTCAGTCAGAGTCCAAATGGATTTTTATATTGGACACTTTTGCACCTCGGCAATTGAATATTGAATTCGACCTTAACTGTTTTATAAGTGATTTTTAAGAGAATATTTTAAGTAATTTTAGGGTTAAAATTGGATCTTCAATTCTCCTGGTGTAATTTTTTAATGCAGATTTCAAATTCAGATTTATTTGTTGATATGAGGCAATGTGAGACGTCTGAGTAACTTCTTATTTTGATCAATAAGGCCTACTATTTTTTAAATTTAATAACTGACACAGCAGAGTACATCGCTGATCACCTCCAAACTTCACTGCTTTTTTGAACCTTCAGAAGAACACATAATTATTAAAATATTTTGTCTAGAGTTACAGGCCTTTGGAAATAATGATGTGGATATATTAAAAAAATCAAGACAACTCTATGGCCTTGTGCAATTAATGAGATGCAAGGCTGTCTTTTTGCAGACTAAAAGAACCTGGGGACCACATGTGTTATAATAAATACAGGTCACTGTGACCTGTGTTAATATATCCAAGCAAATTTCATAAGCAGTGCACTCTGAGATGGATAAATGGTAAGGAAATAACTATCTGAGTAATAGGGTTTGCATGTTTGATCATGAGCTGCTGAGTAAACCTAGAGCTGAATAAAATCTAAAATCTTTATTGATGAATCTCTGTTCATATTAGAATGCATTATTCTCAGCATAATAGCATGGGCTGATTTTATTTAAGAAGTCCCGGAAATTACACTAATCTTCTGATCTGGTCAGGAAGAAATGAGGTCATCTTAATCTATTAGAACATCTGCCAATTCCTCATAAAGTCGTAAAAATCAGTTTTAGCGTATGTAATAGGTGAAACGTCTTGACACATCTTAAAAATGTTCTGTGGCCTGTGCTCTCACATGAATACATATTTATGTGAGTGAAGTTGTGTGCTTAATTTTATTCCTCTGCCCTTTCATAATACACTGGAAGAAGTTAATAAAAGTCCATTAGTAATGCTAATGAATCTACACAAATGTGGTTGCCTGAACAACTCAAATAATGTTTCTGTTAAAAAGGCTTCATCGGGTCAAGTTTAACAGTAGTGCACCCACATCTTGTTAGCTTTTTTTCCCTTCATTTTATGAAGCCCAAGATCTCAGATAAGAAATGGAATAACTTCCGTAACCTAGGGTATAATAAATCAGTAACAATAAAATTAGAATAGAAACGGGAAGGCAAAAGGAAGAGAGATAATACTGTATTACTATCTGGAAACTCTGTATAATGTGAATATTCTCAAACAGTGACTTCTTCCTTAGATTTTTACCTAGCATGCAAATCTAGGTGTAACTAAGGTTAGGTCTCACTAGTGCAGCTGCGACTTTATTTGATTTTCAGTGCAATTTTATAGTGCATTTTTCATGTGGATGCATTTAATGTAGGAGATGGAAGCTATACAAAATGTAGCCATAAATGTATGTATGTGCGTTTTACATGGTGTTTTGGTGCGTTTCCATTGAATTCTGTGAGGCACAGGATTGTGCTACCTCACACCAAAGTGGCACCAGTACCTTCCCCAAAGTTGCATCGCAGGTGTGTTTTATTGATGTGAACAGGCACTATTAAAATCAATGTGATTTCAATTATCATATGCCCAAAGTTGCATCTGAAATCATACTAGTGTTAATCAGACCTACGTGTCTGTCTCAGCAGGCCTTTGTTTGTTTCAGAAGCTACTCTACCTATACAGGTCAACAGCAATGTAATAGCAGTTTGATGCAAATTAAAAGAAAGCAAATGCAGGTCAAAAGGAGATCAACTGCAGGGTAATTGCAACTGTCATTGAACACTTTTTTTATTTAACTCCGAATGACGGCTACAGAGTGGATCTGCTTTGCCGGGAGGGCGTCAATAGACCTCCTTCCCTTTGCAAGCTGGCCGCGCCCCCCCTGCAGGGCCCGCGCGGCACGCGCTGTGATCACCCGAGTCAATGAGACTAGGGTGATCACAGATCCGAGTAAGGGGTCAAGCCCGATCAGCTGTCAGCCAATGACAGCTGATCACGTGATGTAAACATTTTTTTTTCTTCTCACGCTGACAGCGTGAGGAGAAAAAAAAGCTGATCACCGGCTCCTGTTGAAAGGACATCGGTCCTGAGCAGGGAGAGCCGAAGCCGCCTCATATGTGCCCACAGTACCCACCAATCAGTGCCCACCAATTAGTGCCCATAGTGCCCACCAATCAGTGCCCACAAATACATCAGTGCCACCTATCAATGCCCACAAGTGCCACCTATCAATGCCCACCAGTGGCGCCTTATCAGTGCCACCTAGCAGTGCTGCCTATCAGTGTCACCTACCATTGCCGATCACTGACACTCATCAGTGCACATCAGTGCCCACCAGTGCCACCTCATCACTGCCCACCAGTGTGCCTATTAGTGCCCACCAGTGCCGCCTTATCAGGGCCCACCAGTGTCACCTTATCAGTGCCCATCAGTGCAGCCTATCAGTGCCCATCATTGCAGCCTATCAGTGCCCATCAGTATAGCCTCATCAGCGTACATCAATGAAGGAGAAAAATTACCTGTTTGCAAAATTTATTAACAAAATATAAAACGGTTTTGTATTTTCTTTTTTTTTAAATCCAGTCTTTTTTTTTTTTAAAAATGATAAAAATTTCATTTGGGTACAGTGTTTTATGACCACGCAATTGTCATTCAAAGAGTGACAGCACTAAAAGCTGTAAATTGGTCTGGGCAGGAGGGGGGTTTAGGTGCCCAGTAAGCAAGTGCCCCGACCCTCTTTTTTACACTTGTTGTTTACAAGTTAAAATCATTTTTTTTTGCTAGAAAATTACTTAGAACCCCCAAACATTATATATTTTCTTTTTTCTAATACCCTAGAGAATAAAATGGCGGTCCTTACAATACTTTTCGTTACACCGTATTTGCGCAGTGGTCTTACAAGCGCACTTTTTTGGAAAAAATACACTTTTTTGAATTAAAAAATTAGACAACAGTAAAGTTAGCCCAATTTTTTTTCACATTGTGAAAGATGATGTTACGCCGAGTGAATTGATACCCAACATGTCATGCTTCAAAATTGCACCCGCTTGTGGAATGGCGACAAACTTTTACCCTTAAAAATCTCCATAGGCGATGTTTAAAAAGATTTCTACAGGTTACCAGTTTTGAGTTACAGAGGAGGTCTAGGGCTAGAATTATTGCTCTCACTCTAACAATCGCGGCGATACCTCACATGTGTGGTTTGAACACCGTTTTCATATGTGGGCGCTAATCACGTATTCTGCGCACGAGCTCGTTGGGACCGACCCTTCTTTTTTTTCTTATTTATTTTACTTTTAATTTTTTATTTTGACACTTTTTTTTTTTCTTTTTTTTCTGTTGGGTCACTTTTTTTCCTATTACCGTATATACTCGAGTATAAGTCGTTCCGAGTATAGGTCGAGGCCCTAATTTACCACAAAAAAAATTGGAAAAACTTATTGACCCGAGTATAAGACGAGGGTGAGAAATGCACAGCTACTGTAAGTGGAAAAGAGGGTCAACAATGCCCATTTGCAGCCTCACTGTGTCCATTTGCAGCCTCACTGTGCCCATTTGCAGCCATAGGTCCCCTGAACTTCAAACTCGGTAGTTAAGGGTTCCTAGATGCCCCCTAGCTGCAGCCAAAATTTGGGGTCTCTGAACCCAAAGGGTCCCGAAATGACATTGCTGCAGATGGACACAGTTGACCGAATTTGGGGCCCAGTATCTCGGGGCCACGTAGTGCTAAGAACCCCAAATTTTCCAGTGGAACTAGCACCATAGAATTTCCAAAGCTGGGGTTTCTAGCACCAAGTGGCCCCGAGATACAGGGCCCCAAAAATCAGTTCAGAAAATGTCAAGCACTTTTCTGCAGCAGAGAATGACATTTTCCGAACTAGTTTGGGGCCCCGTATCTCAGGGCCACTTGGTGCTAGGAACCCCAGCTTTGGATATGTTTTGGAATCAGTTCCACTGGGTTTGCACACCAAATTTGGGGTTCCTAGCACCAAGTGGCCCTGAGATATGGGGCCCCAAAATCGGTTCAGAAAATGTCAAGCACTTTTCTGCAGCAGAGAATGACATTTTCCGAACCGATTTTGGGGCCCCGTATCTCGGGGCCACTTAGTGCTAGGAACTTCAGCTTTGGATATGTTGTGGTACCACTGGGTTTGCACACCAAATTTGGAGTTCCTAGTACCAAGTGGCCCTGAGATACGGGGCCCCAAAGTCGGTGCGGAAAATGACATTTTTTGCTGCAGAAAAGTGCTTGACTCCAGTATAAGTCGAGGGGGGCACTTTCAGCACAAAAAAATGTGCTGAAAAATTCGACTTATACTCGAGTATATACGGTACAAGGAATGTAAACATCCCTTGTAATAGAAAAAAAGCATGACATGACCTCTTAAATATGAGATCTGGGGTCAAAAAGGCCTCCGATCTCATATTTACACTACAATGCAATAAAAAGAAAAAAGTAACTTGAAAAAAAAATTCTCCTTCAAGAGCTATGGGCGGAAATGACATTTGACGTCGCTTCCACTTTCCCATGCCATGTAGCCGAGCAGGGTCATCTTCCCCTCAGTTGGCAGCCAGGCATCCACGGGAGAGGACGCGATCGTCTCCGCCGCTACCGGCGGGTCCAGTAAGCGGCGGAGATGACTGGCTCACAGCCAGAGGGGGGTGGGCACCTCTCCCGCCACCGATAAAAGTGATCTCGCGAATCTGCCACTTTTATCTCAAAGAGAAATGCACTGCATTCCCAAAAATACCGGGGTTATGGCAGCTAGCTGCTGCCATAACCCCGGTATTTAGCGTCAAAGTACTGACGTTACGGGTACATCGTTTTGCGTGAAGTGGTTAAGGAGTGTATCAAAATCATATATGTTATTCATACAGTACAGGACACAGGCAATGTATTCATACACCATAGGTTATAGCTGCGCACCTAGTGTTCTTCTTCGCAGAGAAATCAGCTCCACTAGTTTATTATTTTCTACAAATTTGTCAATCAATTCTTCACTGTCTTCTAATGCCCACACAGAAACAGTACATCTGGATCCGTTCAACCTTGGTAAAAACCTTGGGAGCCATACTCAGATTCCATGCTGTTGAGTATGGCCTGTAACGTTCCTTTAGGCACTGGGTCCTGTAGCGGCACTACAAGACAGGATTACCCTGTATTTCTGACCAATACTGTAAAACCAGGCAATGTTTGGAACATATTTATTTCATATTGAATTTTCTCAAACTTGGAGTTAAAATTTAAATCACTCAGAGCCCAGCCTCAGGTGGATGATCAGGTGTTACAACACACCGCTGGTTGCACATTTAACGCCACTTCCGCCTAGAGCCCTTATAAGGTACTCCCACCCTTTTGTCACAAGGCTTCATCACAGGACAGACTCTGTGAGTACTCCCCCCCCCCCCCCGGCTAAATACCCTCACTTGTAGTTATGGTGGAGTCCAGGAGAAGAGGAGCCAATTCAAAATCGCGGATGAACATTAACTCCGCGAAAAGCCTGCACTCCTTGCAGTGGAGTAGGACCCAGTTTACATCCAATTCTAGCTCTATTTTAGGCACACAACATGTTACCTACCTGACAAAACAATTTTTTTCTTTTTTTGCATATACACTATTTTACCAAAAGTATTGTGACGACTGCCTTTACATGCACATGAACTTTAATGGCATCCCAGTCTTAGTCCATAGGGTTCAATATTGAGTTGGCCCACCCTTTGCAGCTATAGCAGCTTCAACTTTTCTGGGAAGGCTGTCCATACGGTTTAGGAGAATGTCTATGGGAATTACATACGCTAAAACTTCTTCCAGAAGCGCATTTGTGAGGTCAGGCACTGATGTGGATGAGAAGGCCTAGCCCTTAGTCTGCACTTTCAATAATCCCAAGGGTGTTCTATCGGGTTGAGGTCAGGAGTCTGTGCAGGCCAGTCAAGTTCCTTCATCAGAAATTCGCTCATCCATGTCTTTATGGACCTTGCTTTCTGTCTCTGTGAATGGACAAGAGCGATGCATTGTATCTTTCTCTGTCCTTGCAGAGATATAGAAAATAAAAATAAATAAATAATTAAATAAAGTAAAAAAATATTTAGATCAAGGTTTGATTTAGGTCAGTGCCAGGGTTAGTGTTTGGGTCCATTTCGGGGTCAAAGGTCAGGGTCAGTATTTTTTTTGGACAGATTTTTTTTTTGTTTTTTAGTATCAGGGTCAGTTAGTGTAAGTGTCTTTTAGCTAGGATTAAAAAAAAGAAAAATTTGCACTATTGATTCTGGGCTGTACTACGGTTACAAACAACAAATGACATGCACATATGTGGTATCGCTGCCATCGCCAGAAGCAGGAGAATTTATTTTGGGCTGTTCTTTGGTGGTAGGTTATGGTAGTAGCAAGATATATTCAGTAAATAAAATTAAAAAAATATATATATATTTTTTTACTATTTTAGGCCAGTTTTTCTTTGATAATAAAAGAAATCAGGCGCTATCCATTACCATTTACCACCAAATGAAAGCCAAATTTGTCCTGAAGAGTCCTAAAGAGTAATATATGATGATGATGTATAAACATTTAAAGTAGGGGGATCTGTCCACACCACCATTGCTTTATATTAAACAATTCCAGCAAAAAGTAAAACGTTAACTGCAACTAACTGAAGCTGAATGGGAGAGAACCACCAGCTCTGAGAGAAGCCATCTGGACTTAGCCCCATATTCAGCTAAGTGTCTCAGTAGCAGCAATCTCCACAGAATCCCTAGTCAGACCTACAGCCATTGGCATTTGGAATGCAGATGTAGAGAAGGAGATTGTGTAGAATATCTGGCAAATATAAATGTATTATAAAAGCTCTTTGTTAAGAAAACAAGCAAAAAAAAGGCAGCATATTATTAGTGTGGGCAGTATAGTGGTTAGCATGTCCCCATGGCAGCACTAGGGTCGTCAGTTCGAATCCCAACTATGATACTACCTGCACGGAGTTTGCATGTTCTCCCTGTGCCATTCTGGGTTTCCTCTGGATACTCCGGTTTTCATCCCAAACTCCAAAGACATGCTGGGCCCTGTCTAAATTGGCCCTAGTATGTATATGTATGAATGTTCGTTAGGGACCGTAGTTACCCAGTGGTTACCGGGGAACAGAGCGGTACACATTCAGATCTGGATGTTCCCATTGGATGTGTTGTTTTCTCAGTCTGATGGATAACAGTACAGCCGTTTCAGTCTAGAGGAGATATCTTTGGAGATCTGGGGCCCATACCATCACCTGGGAGAACCATTTCTAAGCTTGTTTGATTCAGTGTCACTGGCATTTGAATCCATCAGTTCCGGTAAGAGTGTTCACACCTTCCTCACTTCAAGAGTTATTATCAGACGAATTGCATGTCAAAAGATTTCCTTTCTTCCAGTTTGGACTTGATTATTTTTTTCACATATATATTGCACTGGGCTAATACCCATTTACCACTGAATCCTGTTTGTTCACATATGTGTTTTATATACATTTACAGTTTTAGCACTGCATTTTTCACATTAACGAAAAGGATAGCTACTCCTTTAGTTTTCGTATCTGCATTAGCTGTTTTAAATTAATGGGAAGTGTTTGTACAGAAATTAATGGGAAGTGTTTGTGGAGAAACAAAGTTTGTAAGAAGATGGGAAATTAGTCTCCTGAATGAGCACTACATCAGCCTTTTGGGAATGGAAATGTTGCAATGCATTGTGTCGTTTCACAGGTGAATTAAGGCCCTGCATATTATGAGAGATAAGCCTAAGCAAGGGGAGTTTAAAGAAAGCCATTATGCACAGTTAAAATGGACAGAGTGATCCAGCCAGCTCCTGCTTACCGCCAGCAGGAACCAGTCATATCAAGAGGGACATCCAAATATTCTAGGATAGAGCCACCATTTGGTTCAAGGGTACAGGCATCTGGGTTTCCACAGGAAAAAGAAAGGTGGAAGAAATAAACAGAAAATGAACAAGAAAAATATAAAACATATTGCAAAATATCCAAAGATAAATTAGGGTCCGCGAGGGACAAACAGGGTCTGCACTTACGCAGTCTGAATGAAAGCACAAGAGCACCTGTGCTGTGAGTCAGAGAGGCAGCATATAAACTGAGGCACGCTTTAATCTGCCTGAAACAATACTGCGAAAAATACATCGGAGCTTTAAGTAACATAAACAAAATGAGATAAGATAGCTCTCCCCAGAAACGGTTTTCAAAAGAAGGGCTGATAGTAGTGGTTTAGCCAGGGGAACTAGCCAGACAACATAACTAGGTTTCACAAATACCGGCATAGCTAATCTGACTGTAAAAAAAAAAATAATAATAACTCAGGAATGTGGAAAGTGTTAAGTTCTCCTGGATGAGGTGGAAAAGTCATCAAGGAAATCCCAAAGAGGCCGTAGGCCAAGGAAGAACCTTAGCAAGATCCCATCATTTGTCATAGAGGAGAAGGCAATTTCTGGATACCCGGGATCATTGATTTTTCCATAGTGGAGAGGTTGGACGTCTAGGGGGTGGCTCTGCATTTGGTGAGAAGGGATGTTGCTTGGAGGAGGAGGGATGAGGCCTAGATGTGCCAACAATCTTTCTTCTTCCACAAAGTTTGTGAATGTATAGGATTTCTTCTCATACGTGAAATGTAGCCAAAAAGGGAAGGCCCGCCAATACTTGATAGCTTTCCATGAAAGGGCCTGCAGGAGAGGCCTCAAGGCCCGGCGCCTCTGAATAGTGAAGGGTGAGATATCGCCAAAGATTTGCACCCTATGTCACAGTATGGCTAAATTCTCATTAGCTCTAGAAGCTTTCATCACAATTTCTTTGTGGCTTAGCAATTATATTGAATGTTAAGCTGTCAGGGTGAGGAGCTTGGAGAGCCCTGTGAGCCCTATCAAGTTCAAGGCGGTGGTCTGGCAAATCCAGGAACAGATCTTGGAAGAAGGAGTGCACAACTGATTCTGCATTCTTCACCGATTTAGGGACCCCTTGCATGTGGAAATTGTAGCATCTAGAGCGATTCTCCAGATCCTCAATTTTAGCAAGGTCCCCATCCAAGCACTCCTGAAGATCCTGAATGCTTTACAGATGTTGATTTGTGCAAGCAATAGTGGTCTGCAGTTTAGTTTCAACAACTTCAATGCGAGTACAAAAGCCCTGGATGTCCGCTTTAATATCTGCAGTGATCCGAGCAGCCATTCTGGCCAAACCTTGCTCCAGCATTCAGGAAATTTGGATTAGAGGGAATGAGCACCCATTTCCGCCAGTGAGAGATTCTGGGGTGTGACAGTCGGTAACTCAGGGCTAGGTACCAGTAAAAGTGGCTGAGAGTCCAGGAAATTATCCATAGTGCACTTAATTAGGGACTCCTTGGAAGCTGGAGAGTCTCTGGGGGCCAGTGGCTAAAGGTCTGGGGAGGGAAAGGCCCTGACAGACATCCATCTGCTCTTCTCCCCCTTCTGTAGCTGTAGGACCAGGCCTACCTCCTGGCTGTGTCGGTGGCATGGCGGCCATCTTGGTTTCTGGCTGTGAAGCTCGGGAAGTCGACAGAGGCCAGGACCGAGTGCAGCGGTCAGAACCACTGGCCATAAGGGATGCGGGATGGTCCCCGGGTGCAGCTAGTATAGCTGGAGACGGTGATAGTCCAGTCTGATCGCTGAAACGGGCTGATTTTGGCAGCGCCAGTCTGGAGCTACTCAGTCAAGTGGCCATTTTGCCGGAGCCCGCACATGCGCCCCACTGCTTGTGTATTTTTTAAAGAAATAAGCAAGTCTTCCATTTAGAGCCATTTTGTGAATACCACATGGGTTATTTTAGGCTACAGTCTAGAAAAATGAAAATATTAGTTATCAGTGGAATGTTGTTTTAAAACATTGGGCAAATACCATTTGAGTCTTAAGGTATTACTTACACTGCATTACAAAGCACTCAAAGGATACAAACTTGGATGTAAAGATGTTTGTCATATTATGTCCTTAGGTATTTTCTGCTTCATTTACACATTTAGACGGCTTTCACACCGAGCCGCGGGGGGCGTCGGTGGTAAAGCAGCGCTATTTTTAGTGCCACTTTAGCGTCGCTTTGGCATCGTTTTAGCAGCGCTATTCATTTTAAACCCCCCGCTAGCGGCCGAAAAGGGGTTAAATCCACCCGCAAAATGCCGCCAGAGTGGCATTTTGCCCACGGTATCGCAGCACTGCCCCATTGATCTCAGTTCACCGCTCCTTTACCGCTCCAAAGAAGCTGCTGGCAGGCCTTTTTCTGATGCCCTGCCAGTCGACCGCTCCAGTGTGAAAGCCCTCGGGCTTCCACACTGGAGTGAATGGAGCCGCTTTTTTTAGGCGCTATACAGGCGCTATTTTTAGTGCTGTATCGCCTGAAAAACGCTGGCAGTGTGAAAGGGGTCTTAAGGAGTGGGTAACTGCCACTTCTAAACTGTTAAAACAGAACATTTTTGCACTGGGAATGTGCAGTGTTTTGGCCTACTTTTATGACTAATGCGGCGTACACACGGTCGGACTTTTCAGCTACAAAAGTCCGACAGCCTGTCCGACAGACTTTCGACGGACTTTTGGCGGACTTTCGACGGACTTGCGGCGGACTTTCTAACGAACAGACTTGCCTACACACGATCACACAAAAGTCCGTCGAATTCTTACGTGATGACGTACACCGGACTAAAATAAGGAAGTTCATAGCCAGTAGCCAATAGCTGCCCTAGCGTGGGTTTTTGTCCGTCGGACTAGCATACAGACGAGCGGATTTTTCGACCGGACTCGAGTCCGTCGGAAAGATTTGAAGCATGTTTCAAATCTAAAGTACGTCGGATTTGAGGCTAAAAAAGTCAGTTGAAAGTCCGGAGAAGCCCACACACGATCGGATTACCAGCCAGCTTTAGTCCGTCAGCGTCCGTTGGACTTTTGTAGACGAAAAGTCCGACCGTGTGTACGCGGCTTAAGTCTATGTTTTCCAGTGTGATGTCTAAGCATCAGACCATACATATCTCCCCAAAATAATTTGTACTTCCCATGTTTCTGTTCTTAATAAACATAAGAGCAATCAGTGTCAATATGCCACAAAAGAGTTTCACTTTATTCCTGCTCAGTTCATGTCTGTTCATCCATTTAGCTTTGTATTTGGTAAGTACTGAATAGCTTGCCTGTGTGTACATTGATAGGTGTACCTGCAGGGAAACTCCATGGTCGGGTGGTGGTGGGGAATAATTTTAGGTATATCACACTGCTAAGTCACAAATAACCATATAAAATGTGTAGCTGAGCCACGGATGGTATAATATTAACATTTCAAGGACACTGCGGTGCTGTGCTGGCACTTGGGTATATGGTATATGCAGGTATACTGCTAAGTAAAGTATGGCCTACATGGTGATTTCTCGGTACGGTGTGCTAATGAATCAGGGCTTTGGGTACAGTGACATTTTCTTACCTTTTAACCGTGTTGATCAAACTGACAATCGTCAACTAGTCAAATATAGTAGTTCTCTATGGTTATGCACCAATTTCTTTGGTAGGAAGTTAGTCAGTGAAGTAATTTCAAAGAAAAATAGAATATAGTATCACTCTAATATTCATCATAGATTCTTTAAAAGGCATACACTAGATTGCTAAATAAAATAAATATTTCTAAAGTCCTTCTGACTAGAAAATACATAAAACCTACAGCTACTGTGCAGCTCGGGCATCTGCAGGTCAATAAAGACCCCTCACACCGATGGAAGGCCTTAAAACCAAACTGGTCACTCTCTGTAGAGGGCTTTGGTAATCAGACTCCAGGGGTGCTATGTACACTAAAAGGTATATTAAGACATATTTTTTCACACAAAACTCAGTTTTCACTCAAGATTTATATTTTTCTAAGTTGACCAATTGAAAAAATGTGTGACTCCAAGGTGAAAGTTATGTGAATCTTGTGTAAAACAATTTACAAATGGACCCCTTAGCGTTTGCTTTTATATTGATTTTGGCTGATAGGTTGCATTGAACATGTTGTTTCTAATTACGCTACAATATGTCATTAATGTATCATTGCTATCCATTTCTTTTGCTAAAATGGAAGAGCGTAAAAGATAACTGGATTGCATAAAAGACAAATTACACTGCAGTTTTAACATGTCTTATTTTTTACTTTATTTTTAGGGGGAGCGATGCTCATTTTCCATTCAGATGTGGCATTATTTCTGCTGTGGACTTCGCCATGATTTATGGACTGTTGTTTCACCTGTTAGTGCCCAGAAGATCCTTTCTGAAGTCCTGGAACAGACTTTGGGTCTGCTGACATTTAGATACTGCCAGGCTCACCCTAGCTACAAGCGAACATCACAGATAAGGTATTACATTGCTACATTGCATTGAACTGTACTACATTGCATTGAACTGTAATCAGGATAAAGAGCTTATCTAGAGTTGGTAAATAGCGTTGGTGGTGCCCATCCAACAGTCAGATGTTTGATTTAATTTTTTAAATGACATAAAATTCTACATTTTTCGGAAAAAAACCCTCCAGTGAAACAGTATACTTTACATGGATTTTAGCTGTACACGAAGCATAGAAAGTATTTCCAGAAGGGGAAATCCTGTTGCAGAAGATGCCATAAATTTGGCCTTAAGGCCTGCACAGACCTCTGAGAAAAGCAGTGAGATTAGGGCTCAGGTTTTATGCAAATTAACAAAATGTTGCCAGAATACCACAATTGCAATTTTCATTTATATTTTATTTCTTCATTTAAATTTTCAAACAGATTTAGAAACTTAAAGCAATTCCATATTGAAGTGGAAAAGTATTTATTTTTAAAGAAAAGCAGCATCAAATAGCAGGACATCTATATACCAAATTCACCATGTATTTATGTTAATTTTGTTTATTTATTACTAATTATTTAAAACCCATGAAAAAAGGCTGTATTTTCCAATCTCCCCCCCACCCCCCCATCTCTGACCTCCAAGGGCCTTAATCAAATTCCACCTCACTTGCTCACCACCCACATATAATCAATCCATAAATGTCTATTCTTTTTTTTTTTTTTTCAATTGGTTTTTATTTTTTTTAAATTTTTTTTAATGTGAAAAGTTTTCAACTTACAGTATTTAGAACATAAGAAGTAAAAAAGTGAAAGGGATGACAATAAGAGAATATACATTCAATTGCATATGTTGGAGATAAAATCTCAAGGCATAAATGCTTAAACATTCACCATAGCATGGTTTTACCCTCTTTGTCCTGAGTGAACAGCCTAATTGTCGCAACCGTAACCTAAATAGTCCTTGGACCAATAGGGACTGAACAAGGAAGTTGTTTCTATTTTATCAACTATTAGATGTAACATGGAAATGGGTATGTGTAGAGAAGAATGTATATTGAGAATACAGTAAAGGGTGGGGATGGGGGGAAGGGGGGAGGGTGATAAACAATGGTCTGACCTTCACTTGAGCAAGGGGAGGAGTTGTATGAAGGTGGTATGTGATATATTAACTAGGTGATTCACCTGTTAACTCTAAACCACATAGATGTCTATTCATACAGTAATTAGCGAAAACAATGCATCAAATATTGCAAGGACAGTATGGTAAACCAACAATAAACGTTGTTATATCATTGAAGGGGGAAGGCTAAATTTTCACTGCCTCCCGTAGACTAGTGTCCGCTTTTTCAGGAGCTGTGCTGAGGTGTTGGTGTACAACAATATAGATATACAGTTAAAATATGCTCCCATTTCATATTTTTAAATAAAAATAGCACTGGGTAGTTGACATTGTAGAAATGCCTCCCGAGGATGACGTCATAAGCTGTTTCTTACTACATGAAAACCTTAAAAAAAAAAAAAAATAACACATTATTTTTTAGGAAATGCTCTAGAGGGGGAGATGGAGAAATTTGGGTATAAATTTGAAACATGCCTATAAAAATCCTCAAACTACATCATATTACAGAAATACTAACTATAAATGTAAATGCTACATTCCCCAGTGTTCGTTTTTACAATCAGTATGTTCATAGATTTTTTTAGTCTAATTGAAATTGTCATGTAACTAATAGGAAAGATTTTTCTGATGGAACAAAATAGTCCTACAAGTATTCAAATTAGTGTTCTTCCTCTTTATGTTGTCTGAGACTGCATTATTACTGATGCTTTCCTCTGGTGCTATCTACAGAGCAGGTCTACATGCCTTTATATGCACTGAAAGGATAAGTGCAGTGATGCTGGTAATGTATCTCAGTATACTTTCTCTACTGTGTACAGGAAGAAAAGCATGTCTCTTACTACTAGTACTGGAACAGTACCACTTGGGAATGATAAAAACAGGACTCAGAACTTGACATAAGTATTATGGCACAAAGAAGTAGGCATGGCTAACATGGCACCGACCACCTGTCCTAACTGAAATACCACAGAGTCCTTGGCATTATAGAAATGCTTGTGAGCTCTCATCTCTCCAAATAAATAGCACTGAGTAGTTGACACTGTGGAAATGCCTCCTAGCTCTCAGCATGGTAAGAATAGCACGAAGCACAAAGCATTCTGTGTTTTTACCTAAAATTGATAATAGATGGCTTATCTACAATGTATTTTTATTTCAGTTCCCTGCAGCACAGTGATGTATATATATATATATATATATATATATATATATATATATATATATATATAAGGGGTGCCAAGGTAGAGGAAATATGCAGGGCACAAAATCCATGTGACAGTTTTAACATGTGCATAATAGTTCAGAGCACATAAAACATAATAGTTACAGCACAGCAAACAATGGTGGAATGGTTGATATGAAAGTCTTATGGTTAGTGGAGAGGAGATTTCCCTTAAAAGTGACCCCCCCCATTTAGAATATCTGGAAATGTAATTGTAAGTTGGGCTTTGGGGGAGGCATTTAGTTTCAATTGATATTTGCTTTTGAAATCTTTAGCCTGTTTGGTTTAGCCTGTTCATTGTTGCTATATGTTTGCTATAAAAAAAAAATACAGCGCTTGTAGGTGGTGATGCTATTAAGACATTCCTGTGATAAAAACAGTAAAAAAAAAACACACAGTCTCTTGTAAAGTGCTCAGGTGCTCCAAATGAGTTTAGAAGTGCTGAAGTGCTTCATTTAAACATGCTGTGCTGTGTGCCACACTCCACTCTTGTATCCCCACTCACCAGATACAATGGACCCTCAGCTTTGCAGTCTGAGGGTCAAACACGCTTAGATCTGGTGTTGGTAAGTTAAGGACTCTGGGACTCCTCAGTAAGATTTCCAAACATAAAGGGTCTTGGGAGTAACTGGAATATCCACCAGGCTCGATAAAAACAAATAGAGCCTCATAGTGAAGTACTGCATAAAATTTAATTTATTACGCAATCATAAGTGCCACTTACAAGATTGCTAGTAAAACAAGCATGGGACAGAGAGTGAACTCATCTGGGTTCGCCGTGGCTCGGCGTGTGTTCCACGGAGGGCGGAAATGGTGTCAATAGTTAGGAAAACAGAAATATGTCAACACGTTTCGCCCCTCCTCCAGGGCGTCATTAAGGACATGATTTGCACTAGCAATCTTGTAAGTTGCACTTATGATTGCGTAATAAGTTAACTTTTATGCAGTACTTCACTATGAGCCTCTATTTGTTTTTATTTTTGTTTTTATCGAGCCTGGTGGATATTCCAGTTATTTCCAAGACCCTTCATGTTTGGAGATCTTACTGAGGAGTCCCAGAGTCCTTATCTTACCAACACCAGATCTAAGCGTGTTTGACCCCTAGACTGCAAAGCTGAGGGTCCATTGTATCTGGTGAGTGGGGATACAAGAGGGGAGTACAGCACAGCATGTTAATATGAAGCACTTCTAAACACATTTGGAGCGCCTGAGCACTTTACAAGAGACTGTGTGTTTTTTTTTTTTTGTTTACTGTTTTTTTTTTTGTTTACTGTTTTTATCACAGGAATGTCATAATAGTATCACCAACTGCAAGCGCTGTATTTTTTTTTGATTGACATTTGAGGTTTAGTACCTAATGAACAGCAGCTGCAGGTCCTTTCTATATAAATACGGTTTTTCACATTCACGATTTGTTACATAGCGCGAGTATTGTTTTGTTTTATATGTTTTTGCTATACTTACAGTGTGACTGATAAGGGCAAAAATCTATCCTATGGGAAAAGAGAATTGCACACTTGTTAGCACTAGGTGACACTGTTGCTTTAATGCATATAATCTTTAAGAAGGATTTCTGTCACTTATACCCTGCTTTAGTGGGGATTTAGCCAGGGCATTTTATAAGCAATACTGCAGATGAGCAGTTCTTCAGCAGATCTCTATCCTTTACACTCTGAATAAATACATAGAATTTCACTTGGGATTAATGTACATTGGATGTTCAGGGACAGAGAAGGGGATTAAATGTGCTGTTTTAATGGGATAGGAAACCTATATGATTATTATTCTTTATCCAATATAATTAATTTAAGAGCATGAATAATTTTGCAAGGCTTTGTTGACAGTTTAACTGTTTGCACTAAATTGCCATTCTTGTCCTTGTCCTATATGTATACTGGATGATATATTTGGCCTGGCATCAGTGATCATCAGTACTGTAACTGCATTCTGTGGACAGAGATTTCATGGCTGGATTGACTTTTTTGCCTTTTTCACCACACGGATAGGTCATGTCTTATCAAATAAAAATGTACTTTAGTGTTGTGGTCTGCCGCCTGCATTAACACAGCAGTGTATATTTTTCTGATTCCCCCGTTAAATTTACCTATAGTTGTATTTCCTGTTGATCCTGCCAGTAGATCTTGTTATTTTCTACTACCTTTAACAAGATAATGTTGTGCTGGAAAATCTTGCAGCAACATTGTTACCTCGGTCAGGGTAGGCTTATATGGATTTTAAGTAAGTGACAAGCTACATGGATGATACTTTGTTATATTTTAGGGACACATCTTCCTCCCTACAATTAGCCCTATGGATCATTGGCTGTAGTGTTTACATGCAATTACCCAACATGGGGATCAGGGGTCTCTTCAAATCTTGCAAAAACCTTTGTCCCATTTAACCCTTAGGTGCTAGTTTTTAATAGAACTGGGTAAATATTCACCTTTTTTACATCCTTATATTAGTGACTCAGAAGGTACAAGAATGGAAAAACTAACATAATTCAGTGAATTGTTTTATGTACAGAATTAAATAAACTGTTGTAACTGGTAAATAAAGAAAAGTAACAGTTATCATTAGATTCTCCTTTTCCCAAAACTATCAATGTAGTTATTTGTGAAACATTATTGCAGAACAGGTTTTATAAAATTGTAAGTTCTTTGTTTTTTTTCTGATTTACTGAAATTTTCACAACACTGTTTCCTTGGTACGTTCATGTGCACTTGTTAAAGCATTCTTTATTAAAATGTACCTGTGCCCACATTATGGATATTAATGTTTTTACTAATTCCTAAAGTAATTGTAAAGGTTATACTTACTTGCTCCATGCAATGATTTTGCACAGAGCAGCTCTGATCCTCCTCTTCTTGGGTCCCCCGCTGGCGCTCCTGGCTCCTCCCCCCTGCTGAGTTGCCCAAACTGCTTGCTATAGAGGAACTTCTGCAGGCTCACTCCCGAGCAGCGTTTTGTGTGTCCAATGACACAGAGTGTGGCTTGGCCCCATCTCTTGCTCTTCCTCACTGGCCAATGGCTCCCGCTGCTGCGTCAACCAGTGCATAAAGAGAGCAGCAATGCTGCTCTTGTGCATAGGTATGGATCGACATCAGGCTTAGATAAGTATAAAGTGGGGCAGGGAGTGGGAATCTGCACGCAGAAGGTTTATTACCTTAATGCATAGGATGCATTAAGGTATAAAACCTTCTGCTTTAGATTCACTTGGCTGCGTGCATTCATCTTTGTTGTGTTAAGGCACTCCTTTCAGTTGAATGGGCAGGCTAAAGCACCAATACACTCCCAAAAAATGTGTATATGCTATTTTTAGAAATGCTGCACCCCACAATGCAGGGTAGTGCACACTCAGGAGCATTGGCAAGGTGCATTGGGTACCATTCAGAAGTAAATACAGCGTTGCACATAATACACGTTATGGTTTTTCAACAGTATTAATCCAGCATAAAAGAGCTTTTAAACAAACCATCACTGACCTCTCTAGCTTCATATACTGAGATGTAATGACTCCTCAAATTTTATAATAACTATACAGTTCTTTAACTAGTATAGGACTTCCCTGCTGATGCAATACCCCCCTTACTCCCCAGCAATACTCAGCTCTTCTTAATCAAAGCTGGAGTTGCTGTTAGTTATCTGACTGGTTATCAACAACACCCTTTAGACAGGAAATATAAAGATATAGAGTAACAGATTGACTTTTGTACAACCAGGGTGCCCATATATGGATAAAAATTCAGGGAGGTCCCTGCTGAACTCGACACATTGGGGGTTATTTACGAAAGGCAAATCCACTTTGCACTACAAGTGCAAAGTGCACTTGAATTTGCACTGGAAGTGCAGTCGCTGTAGATCCGAGGGAGACATGCAAGGAAAATAAAAAACAGCATTTTAGCTTGCACATGATTGGATGATAAAATCAGCAGAGCTTCCACTCATTTCAGATCTTCCCCTCAGAGCTACAGCAACTGCACTTCCAAGTGCACTTTCAGTGCAATTTCAAGTGCACTTTGCACTTGTAGTTTGCACTTGTAGTGCAAAGTGGATTTGCCTTTTGTAAATAACCCCCATTGTGTTCCATGTATGGCTAGCTTAACTTTCCTGGCTGTATGATTATTTCAGATTTTAGGTGCTGAAAGCGGTACCATTATTTTGCACAGAAATTTGGCGTTTTATATTCTAGGTCTGTAATTCTTAGGAATAATTCACTTAAATCTGTCCAAACAAGAGTCTAGTAGACATCTTGGGTATGATAAAGTTTGAAAAACGAAATAAAAAATTATAATATAATAAATAACTATAAATAATTTTAACAAATAATAATATAATAATAATAAAAAATATTCAATAATGTAATCAAATCAAAAACACTGAAATTTGCTCAGTTGCAGAATTGTCGCTTTCGTTACTTTTAGTGTTTGGTGACAGATTTCCCCACAAATCACTATCACTCAATTCTGCAAGTGATTCTAATTTATTATCGTTGTTTTCTAGCTGGTCTAAAGCCACTTTTGATGTAAAGGGACAGTTTTGGTTGCTATGGACAATCTCCAGTTTCCAGGCAGAAAGAACAGTATTTATAATATAAAACTGCATGCAGGACACTGGACAGACCACTAGGGACAAAGGGGATGTGAAATTATTTGACATAGTACTGTAATCTGTAAGATTACAGTATACTGTATCTATACTGTGTGTTTTACTGTTTGAATTTGCCGCCGAACTCCGTCCCCGTGCATCGCAACGCTCGCAGGGAACGGAGCTCGGCACTGTGAATCGAGCAAGACACGGCGACTCGCCGATCACAGCGGGGAGACATCGCAGGATGCAGGGGACAAGGTAAGTAAACTCTTCCTGGATCCTGCGATGCAATCACGAGTCTGGCTCGGGGATACCGCTTTTGGTATTGAAAATCCACCCCGAGCCAGACTCGGGAATACCGCCAGGAGGGTTAAGGGCTTATGTACACAGGTATCCATATATATCATAGAATTTGGAAGATGCAGCTTGATGTTTTCTGCATTAACACTGATTGTTCTGTGCAGTGTGTTGTAGCAATGAACTGTACATTCCCTGTGCTTGAGACACTCTATCTATAATAAAGATTATTCAACACTGTTTTGCACATATCAGAATACATCCAAACTGAAACAATTTACAAAATTACATTTTTATTTTTTTATTATGGATGTGATTGTCTATGTGGATATCCCCTGGTTACGAACAAAAGAGAGAAGTGAAAAACTACTGAAATAAATAAGAAATAAACAACTGAACCAAGTTATTTTTATGCATACCCCGAGCCTATCAGTCTCTATCCAAAATACAGGTGGTTTTAGGTAGTGGCCTTCTTTTAATTCATCTGCAGTCTTTAGCACCACAATGTACTGATCTCTCGAGCTGGTGCACATTGGTGATGAGTATTACAGTAATGCTCTAAAATAATTTGCTGCATCTTAAGTTAACCCTTTCTGTATTAGGAAATTGAATTATGCCATTCAAACAGAAAATGATGCCATATATCTCTATAGTGTAGGCGGCTTAATATTTATGTCTGCATATTGTATATTTCCTCTATTTATGTTCAGTATGTAAAATAGAATGAAGTTGTCATGCTTCATCATTTAGTAATGGGCTGTTTACATTTCCTGCCGAGAAGTGAATAAAACGTTCTTCATAAATCAAGCATTGATGTGTTACAAATTCTTGCTGACATTTTGATGTACAGTACATAATAACGTATTGGGATTGCCGAGCAGTTTATTTATACATACGCTAAACAACAGCACACTCCATTAGACAACTCTAATTATTCATTGATTTGTGTTATGTATTCAAGCTACTGCTTAATTGAAAACTTTCTTTAAGTAAATATCTTCTTTACAAATTAAGTGTTCATTTGTAAAAACCATAGCAATGAGAAACTTCATATTTTCAGATTCAAGTGCCTAGTTCTTTAAAAACTTCCTACAAATGTTCGGGAAGGAAGCTGAAATGTAGCTTAGTGGATAGCACCTTTGCCTTGCAGTACTGGGGTCCTCTGAATCTTATCTAGGATGTACTCAGAATGGAGTTGGCATGTCCTAACTGTGCCTGTGTGGGTTTCCTCTGAATGCTCCAGTTTCCTCCCACACCCCAAAGAAATGCTAGCATGTTGATTGGTTCCTGTCAAAAATGACCCTAGTATATGTGTGTATGCATTGAAGGTAGGAACCTTAGATTAGAAGCTCCTTGAGGGCAGGGACCGTTGTGAATGTAGTTCTCTTTCGAATGGTAGGGAGCTCAGATAAGGTGAGTATTAGCTTCTGATGGGCCTGCAATTAAAGTGAACCTGTTGGTTTGCCCTGCATAGAAGGGTAGGAGAATTTCTTTTTAGTGTTCCAGTTCTACCTTGTCATTTCCCTTTAAATGATCGCAGGGAAGAAGGGGAAATCACCCCAGTAAGGAAACTAAGGCTTTATACCTTCCAATCGATATTCAAAAACAGTTTTTCTGTAGTTGGTTCACCTATGTGTTCATTAAGAAATCAGTGAATATATTGTTAAATAATCCTAGTATATTTGCCTAAAATCTACCTTTACATAAGTGTACCAAAATCCTCTGCATACAAGAAAGCATGCTAAAACCGATTAGGCCAGTCTGGCTGTAGCAATACATAGTAATTGTAAACTACTGATGACCAGAGCGGATATTGTGCAGTAGTTATAGAAAGGTAAAATATAAAGGGGACCTCGACAATGGGGTAATGCAATCTGTAATTCAACTACCAAGCTAGAGTTATAAAAGGAATCTATTTTATATTGCTGCAGATAGTGGAGAGTGTTTTCACACTATGATATACACTATGTATATGGTGGTGGAGAGGTTTGTGGACACAGGTGCTATGAACAGTATTTCCAATATTTTGGCAGTTAGAACAGCTCACGCGTATGACATTTTCTTTTCATTCCCCACCTCAGAGGAAAGCTTTATTAAATAAGTATAGTGGTACATTGAAAAAGCAGAGTTCTCATAAGATCATGCCATGGGTGGAATTTTAACAGTTGTTGATACAGTACAGAATTAGACACAAAAATGTCATAACTTGTTTCCGATAACCTTGGATTTATGGGCATGCCCACAGTAGATCAAAGAAGGTGCCAGTGACCACCTGACATTTGGCACAGAGTGAGCTATAAATAGGTTTAGGAATGCAGATATGAATTGAAGTGAGAGTGCAGAACGTACAGCTATGTAAGTTTGCAAGGATCCCTCAGTGAAAACCATTGGTGAAACGGTGCTTTCTATTAATCATCATCTAGTATGTCATCCTCCCATGAGGCTTTTTTACAAAAACACACCACTCTTGACTGTGAGTCTATCAGATGGTATAGCATGAAGATAACCTTAATGTCTGGCTGGTCAGCCAGGATTCTGTAAATATTATTTAGCAGCATGCCTTCAGTTGAATGTATTGAAAGTACATATGGTGTGGGAGATTTTAAATTGGTCACAATATTCAGTCTTACCACATGCAAGAATCTGACCTTGATATGTATTCCCAAATCTGTACCAAATCTTTGAATAGGGAACAGATGCAAACTCAGGTAATACATTGTTATTCCTTAGTGGAGTTTGGGCATTAATTGTTAGGATGCAACGTTTAGAGAGCATGGTGTCACATACTTTAAAACTTGCATCTGTAATTTGTCAGACGTGGGTTTAGGAACTGCATCCCTGTACCAATGGGATATTAAGAGGAAAGGATCAGGAAACAGGGTTGGTTGTATTGTCTTAGATAACTTGAGAAATCTGTCAGATTCTATAGTCGTTTAGTTAGTTTATATGTGAAAGCTGTAAAGCTACATAACACAGGTTTAGGTCTGGTAATGCCAACTGATCAAACTTTAGAGGTCTTTTCAGTGTAGACCAGGTCTATGTATGTTGTTTTTTTGCCCCACACAAAGCATATTAATAGAGACTCCATAATGTTAAAATACCTAAGAAGTATATTTTGGAGAGTGCCAAAATATATAAAGAATTTTTGATGACTGCATCATTTTAATCAAGATCACTCTTCCCAGGACCCCTGGTTTGGACCATATTTGAATCTTAGTTTTCAATGGAATTTTGAGTGTCTCAATATTTAATTGCAGATATTCTACAGGGTCTTCAGATAAAAAATACCCATGCTTTTAACAATGTTTGTTCTGACAAGTGGCAATGCCTCACAATCACAGCCAGGAGGAAAAACATCTAAGGGTAAAATTTTGGATTCCAATTAATAGTAGACCAAAATATTCAGCAAACTGGCCCATAGTCTCCAAAGCCACCTGACGTGAAGGTCCCTGGTCTGCCAGATATTGTAGCATGTCATCTGCATACAGGTTCACTGTATCTACAGGTGACCCACATTTCAGGACTTGCATACCTGGGTGTGTGCGTAGTACAGTAGCAATGGTTTAACTAGTATTGCATATAATAAAGCGCAAAGCGGGCATCCCTGACAAGTTCATCTGGACAATGATAAAGAATCTGAGGTTCAGCCATTAATGCTGATATGGGCTACTGGTTTACAATATAAAATATCAGGCAAAAAAATAGGGCCATACCTGAATCTACGCGGAACCCGACAAATTTTAACTATGGAGTCAATAGCTTTTGCCGCATCTAAACTGATCACAACTGTGATGCCCAGCTTGTCATAGGCAGCTTGAAGGTTAGCATAAAAATTGATTAGGAAGGTAAACATATGAATTTTAAATGCTTACCTTAGATTGAAGCTAAGAAAAACAGCTAAATAAGCAACTAAACTACATGCATTTTTCTGCACAGATTTTGAATCATGTTTAGCCTTGTGCTTCACTCGCCTTTTGCCACACTGCATAAACAAGGCTGTACACTGCTATTTTCTTTCTTAGTTTTCAGCTTTATCTGCCACCTGTTTGCTCAATAGAGCTCAGTTAGGGGTCTATTTACTAAAGCTATAGAGTGCAAAACCAGGCTCACTTCTACATAGAAACCAGTCCGCATCCAGGTTTATTTCCAAAGCTTAATTGCATAAGCTGATATTAGAAGCTGATTGGTTTCTATGCAGAAGTGAGCCTGATTTTTCACTCTCCAGCTTTAGTAAATAAACCCCTTAGAGTCAGATATGGGTTCACTTTGCAATGAACAAGAAAGTGAAGCTGAAACACTGATGGCACTGGTCTATACAATGTTACAAAGGTATGCATTTATTGCACCACTGGCAGAACAGAATTACAAATATTTTGGCAGATACAGTTTATTTGCATTTCAATTGTATTTCTAGTTGATTGCCTGGAATCCTATATTACCATCAGAACACAGCAGTCACATAAGGCATTGCAGGCTAGGGGGTAAAAATGCAATATCAAACACAACAATTTTTGAGGTGTAGTTTATGCACCCCTCTTATTGAATATGTGAAAACAACACTTGTTACCTTTACATTTTATCTTATTACAGGATTGATGTCTTGGCCATTCTTTCTTGTGTGGAAAACGTGCTGTGGTCAGTATGTAGCACAGTTTCAGAACTCAAGCCAACACAAAGTTACAGAGATGTGGTTTTTAAGATACACAGTTACTGTGACCGCCTGCTTATGGTTCTGACAATCTCTACAGCACCCTTGGAAATCCTGTCACAGTAAGTACTGTAATTAAAATGTACAAAAGAAACTCTTTGACATGGCCAAAGCGTTCAGTGGCATTGCATTACCCTATCTCTGGGAGATACCGAATCTCTTTGGTCTCGGGAACCGATTTATAGGATGGATCAAAATATTATACTCTGCCCCCAAAGCTACTATATTAACTGATGGTTCCCAATCCAAACCGTTTTCTCTTCATAGCGGAACACGTCAAGGGTATCCACTTTCCCCTCTCCTCTTTGCATTGGCGACTGAGCCACTTGCAGTGGGTATTCGGCAATCTGCTTTAGTTACTTTATTCCAGGTAGGGGAGAGGGAAGATAAACTATCCCTTTATGCTGATGATGCACTGCTCTTTTTGGGGAACACTATTAGATCTCTATCCTTCCTTATGATCACTATCTCAACATTTGGTTCTTTTTCTGGAGTAGTAATTCATTGAGAGAAATTTGTGCTCCTACCCCTAGACTCTAAACAAGTGACACTCCCTCAATGTGCAAGGCAGATCAGAATAGTGGCCTGTTTTAAATACTTGGGGGTATGGGTTCACCCCATAGTGGAAGATTATTTGAAGTATAATTTACAGCTAATACTGGACAAATCTAAGCTTTAAGAGTAAAGCCTGGTGTAAATTACCCCTGTCTGTAGTAGGGAGGGAAAATCTAATTTAAATGATTTGGACACCACAGCTGCTGTACGTAATGCACAACTTGCCAGTATGGATCACTCATAAGTGTTTTAGAAAAAGATAGACTCTCTCTTTAGAATGCTTATCTGGAAAGGTAAAAATCCCAGAATTCCTTTACCTATTTTGCAATTACCTAAAGATAGAGGGGGACTAGCTGTTCCTCAAACAAGACTCATCTTTTTTTTTGGCTGCACAATTGCAGCATTTTGTGGGTTTGGGTGCAATGAATTCGAGGGACCCCAATCTGGCCATTCTCTTACCTGGGCTTCTAAGTATCATTTGTTGGCTCAGTTGGAGGCAGACGGGCTTTGGGATTTTTGCGCTGCCCCACTCTAGTTCTCATGGCAAAAGTTTGGGACAAGATGAGGAGGATTATGCGGTATTAAGGGGTTTCACAATCTTGCCCATTTGGTAGTGGGGGCACTTTGAAGAACTAGGTAAGTTGCAGAGCTTTGATGGGTGGTACTCCAGGGGGGTCCAATTTTTTCACCAATTGTTTTCGCATGGCAAATTAAAATTATTTTTAGGATATGCAAAAGGAATTTGTCATTCCTTCTCACAGATTTTTCCAGTATCTTCAGCTCCAGCACACTGTTTCAGTCCAAGCCAAACAGACAAAGAGTAATCCCTACTCCATTTATAGATCAGTATGGACAAGAAAGGACTTATATCCTCCCTCTATAGATTACTATTGGATAGTTACCTCGGTAATCTTCAGCTACTTGGCAGGAAAGGATGGGAAAGAGCTATTGGGGCACTAGACAGGGAGATTTGGCAAGCTGTCTTAAAGCAGGTCCCAGTGTTCCTTTCACCTACGCAAAGGCTGTTCCAACTCTTTGTCATACATGCGGCGTATTGAACACCACAAAAGCTATATCAATTGAACCACAGGGCAAGCCCAGATTCATAGATGTCGCGTATCCCCTGCGGATCTTCTACACATTCTTTGGGGATGCCTCAAGCTAGTAAGCTACTGGCATCTTGTTATCCATACCATTAACAGGGCATTCCAGATAAACCTGCACAATGACCCTCTAACATATGTACAAGGATTTTTGGATGAGGCAAACTTTACACCACGAGCTAGGACTTCCATTACTGGATTGTTATTCCTGGCCCATAAATGTATTACAAAAAATGGCTTTCTCCCCCTCCCCCACGTTTGAGAATTGGCGTATGCGGGTCAATTCTACATTACTCAGAGTGCGACACATTTTACAACGAGGTACCCCACACAAATTTAACAAGCTGTGGGACCCTTGGCTGCAGGTTCCTGGCCTGACTCCCTTAGCTTTAGTGTCCACGCAGATGCTTCACTCTTAATACTGCGTGAGTTACTCAATCTCTTCAGGTGGTGTCATAGGTGTATACTTGGATGCTTACTGAAACTCCTGGCTAGCTGGTGTATATGGTCGTTGCACACTGTAAGAGGGCACACTTTAGTTGAATTGTATTTACAAAATTAAACTGGGTAGGGCAGTGGTGTTTTTTTTTGTTTTTGTTTAGTTTGTGATAAAGCTTTATTGCTACCCTTTTCTCCTATGTGAGCAGAGGGGAAAAAGCAGCATTACATATACTCCCTGGATATTTACTTGAAATTCTTGTTTTATATGCGTCTCTAACATTGTAGCATTCTTCTGTATATGTCTGCTTGTGGATACTGTCTATTGATCCCATATTATGGGAATGTAAGACTGTGGACGTTTTGTTGTGTTTTGTTTTCTATCTTTCTTTTTTTGCTTTTGTAAAACTATATAACCTTTATTAAAAAAAAAACCTTTTGATTAAACTAAATGTACAAAAGAAAAATATGATTAGAACTGGACACACCCACAAAGGGATTTGGCTTAATATTATTGTTTTCAAATGATCAGTTGAAACTTGACCTAAGGGGGCAATATTAGCAAACGGTCACATCTGGGTATTTAAAAATGAATGCACTAAAAGGTAAAATTTTTATTAGAGGACAAATCAATAAATAATCAAATGCATGTGTTTTGCTAGTTGCCGTTTTTATGCAGATTGATGGAAGATGACCTGCTATCAGTGTAGAATTCATACCTAAATGCAAAGGGGGAAAAATTGCAGTAAAGATAATGTAGTGGGAATAAACCCTTCTCCACTCCATCCAAGGCTTTAAAAAAATATAAGTGGAGTTTCACACCTTTCTGTACATTTGCCTTATGTAATGCAAATACAAACCTTTATTTGTACAATAATTAAATAACACATACATATACAGTGTTTATAACATGAACACTATGATCAGTTGATGACTTATTAATCATGGTTTAACTAACTAAATAGACACACATTCACATGTTGCTAATAATTAGACATGAGGTAGATTTACTAATGTGAATTTCATTAAATTGTACATTATATAAAGGAAATAGATCAGCAAAATGAAAAAAAAACACCTTTCTATCATTTGGATTCCATGTGATGTGAAATAAAATCCCATATGAAATCTCATTCAAGAATGGATTGCAGTAAATCTGCTATATTTGACCGTTATAATGGTAAATGTCTACTTCAAGATTCTTTTTGAGGCTAGAAAGAATCTTTGTCAGCTTGCCTCTTTGGTATAAGTTCACATTTTATTAAGTAACATGGATAGGCAATTGACAATCTAAAGCTGATGTGAGGTGATGAGTGGCAGGGAAATAAAGCCATCTGACAATGACTGTGCCTTATCTGAGCGTTATTCTCTGTATACTCTGTAAAGAACACTGGATTTCACTATGATTTCTAAAACATCTGCTCCTTTTTCCAGAAATACTTCACATCAAGGCACCTGTGCTGGTAAATGTGCAAGTGCTGTAAAAAATAAGAAAGACGCTGAACAGGAAAAGCCAGTTATTTTAGTGTGGTACAGTTGGAGAAGTTCATTATATCTTCACAGACTTTTCCACGGTGCCGTAGACGGTGCAAAACTTTTTGGCAGGTGGTGTTAGTTTTACTGTGTCAGATTTTGATGCCTCTATATCTATATATCTATATATATATATATATATCTATATATCTCTATATATATATATATATATATATATGTATATATATATATTAGGTATTCTCTTTGTTAGGTATAGCTGCTCATTAAAGAATATTGTCAAACAGTGGCTGCAACTCAGTGCTCATGTCATGCAGTCAAGGGTTCAGTTGTTGCTCAACCAAGCATTAGAATTGGGATGATGTGTTATATGAGTTGCTTTAACCAAAAAATGATTGTTGGTGCCAGCTGTGGCAGTTGCCGCATATTAGGAGCTGATGAAATCTGTATAGTTTACAGAAAAACACATTGTTAATGAAAGATCAGAGGAGAATGGCCAGACTTTTTCTAGCAGACTCAAAGTACACAGTTGGTCAAATAATTATTCTTCACTAGATTGATGAACAGAAGGGCATCTATGAAAGTACGAACCACTGCACGAACAGGAAAATGGGTTTACAATAGACACAGCACCACCAAAACTGTGCTATAGAAAAAATGTAAACCCTTAAAAAGGGTTTGGTGAATCTCAATTTCTGCTGCATTATACAAATATCAGTATTTGAACTAAATAGCATAAATCTGTGGATCTATCCTTTCTTTTGTCAGTGATACAGACTGGTGGTGGTATGGAAGATGTTTTATTGGCACACATAAGGGCAACTGAATGGCTTTTGAATGGCCACAATATATATGTATTGTTGTTATCCGTCTGCACCCATTTATTTGTACTGAATGTAGCGTTGATGTGCTAAATATAGGGGCCACTGATTGCAGATTTAACAGAGATTTCCTGCTTATGCTTAATTTTTTTAAAACAAGACAGATGTATCAAAACTACCACTACAGCTTGCTGGTTGCCATATAGCAGCCCCTGCATTGATAAAGTCCTAAATATACTCTGTGCAGAGTGGCACAGGGCACTAGTAATCTATTACAGCTACTATTGTGTGCAGGGACATCACAACAAGGAGTACCATAGGACATTGAGCCTTCATGGAGATAAGTTACAACTGAACACAAATGCCAGATCAATTTTTATTATCCCACTGGCCTTAATAACTGGGGGAGTCTGTTATAATTCTCAAGAACACAAGTGCCTGAGTGGGGAATCTTTTATTATTGTCAATGACACCAGTGCCTGGTGGGGGGTCTATTATTCTCACTGGAGCCAATGCGTGTTGATATTTCTTCTACTGATACTGGGACATATTTTTACTGTCACTGATCACCGAAACAGAGGTATTTTTACTCTCACCACTAATAGGAGAATTTTCTACTCCTGCTGATGCAGGGCCATTTAATACTCTTATTGACCACTGAAGTAGAAGCATTTATACTCCTACTGGCTATCATTGTTGGAGCATTGTATACCCCTAATATACACTCTAGGGGTATTTTTACATCCACTGAACTCCGGTGCCAAGGAATCTTTTTACTTTTGTTGATCACAGTCCAGCCCCCAGACAGTTTGATGGAAGACAAACGGGTCTTTTGTTTATGAACTTTGAACATTGCTTTGTCTTATGAAGTAGGCATTTAAACCAGGCAAGTATGATTTGTAATAGTCACACTGGTATTTCTTATGGTTTTCCCAGTTCAAATACAGCTTGTTCCAGTTACCCATTACATTGTCATTTGTGCAGAATCTCAGGCTTTACCATTCTATATTAGTAAGAGCCCTTTCACACTGACCGTGCGGGGGCGTTGGTGGTAAAGCACCGTTAAAACTATCGGCGCTTTACCGCCATTTTAGAGGCACTTTTCGACCATTAGTTGGGCACTTTTAACCCCCGCTAGCGGCCAAATAAAGGGGTTAAAAGCGCCCACAAAGCACTGCTGTCTACGCATTTGCAGGCGCTTTGGTGGCACTGCCCATTGATTTCAATGAGCAGGGGCGCTTTAGGAGCGGTGTGTACACCGCTCATAAAGCACCTCAAAGAAGCTGCTTGCAGGAGTTTTTTTGACGCCCTGCCAGCGCAGCGCCCCAGTGGGCTTTCACACCAGGATTGCAGATGAGGCATTTTTCAGGTGCTATTTTTAGCACAAAAGGGCCTGAAAAACGCCTCCAGTGTGAAAGGGGTCTAAGTGTTCATACCTTGTGGGAAACAGCATAAACAAATTAAAAAAAGGTTTTGTTAAGAAAACGGGGGTGACCATTCAATTTAATATCATTTAATACTATATAAAGTATTTCAGGAGTTTTCAGAATTGTATATTCAGATACAGAGGAAATTGCATTGTATGTGGGATAATACTGCGCAAACTATTATCAAATATCAAAAAGAAATAACAATGTGAAAAAGCTGCTACACAAGAATGTGACAAGTATTCAAATGAGAAGGTGGATAAAATGTAGCGCTAAAACTAATTATACAGTGAAAAGTGCACACACAAATGATCAACAATCTAATAGACATTCAAAAAATGAATAATAGAGTCCAACATAGTGAGATGAGTGAAAATAAGGGAAAGGAGTCCGATAACACAAATCAGATCCTGAAAAGGAAAACTTAATAAAAGTCCACAACCATAAGATGATAATCTTCAGATAAATGAATAGAAATGCTTATATGTGAAGCATCCAAGATGATGAATCCTCTATAGATGGATAAGAATAAATACTGGTGGACCCGGATGTCAGCGACACCAAATTATTAAAGCATAGATATCCAGATCGATGACTCTCCCAAATAATTGAAGGGACCCGGGATCTCCGATGGTATCTCCAAAAGACCTTGTGGGTATCATCCAAACTGGAGGGGCATATAGCCCAATTGGAACGCCACAGCAACTCACATCCAAACATGGTATGTAGGAAAAAGAAGGGGGGGGGGGCAAAAAGAATGGATCACTTAATCACAGGTGGTCAAACAGGCATTTCCACCAAATAATCAGAAGTGCATGCATAAAATATAAAAGAAGGAACTCCTCATGGTGTAGTATTATAAAAACCAAGGTCATATTTATTCAAAGAAAGATCCAGGGTGCTCACATTTATCAGCTACAAATGAGCATGTAAAAAACAGCAGTCTGTATAAGCAGCATTTGTTTCCAACCACAAAGATGGCCACGTTCGACACATTGCAGTGTCGTGACGTCAGAACGCCTTCCTAGTATAAATCATATATTTAATAAAAACAAGTCGTAACTCACAGGTTAAATTATATGTGTTCAGTATGTGGTGAAAATCGCCAGTCCTGGAATCTCATAAACGTCCTATTTTGCGTCCTGTTTTCCCTTTGCAGCCTGGGGCACTGGTGTGATCTTACAGGGATCCAGAGGAGGCTGGGAACCAGGAAGCAGGAAACTAAAAGCAGCTGGTCATGACTTCACAGGAAACAGGATGCTTCATATCAGCCTTTCTATTCATTTATTTTAAGATTATCATCTTATGGTTGTGGACTTTTATTAAGTTTTCCTTTGCAGGATCTGATTTGTGTTATCGGACTCATTTCCCTTTTTTTCACTCATCTCACTATGTTGGACTCTATTAGGCCCCTTTCACACTTATACGACTTCAAAGTCGCACGATTTTACCGCGATTTCGCAGCCGCGATTTTGCCGCGATTTTACAGCGATTTACCACTATTTTACCGCGATTTGGGAGCAGTACTACTTTGCCACGTTTTTGGCATTAACAAATGAAAACATACAGTAGTTGGTATGAATCATAAGGGGGAACTCTACGCCAAGTTTTAAATAAAAAAAACTGGCGTGGGTTCCCCCCCAGGGGCATACCAGGCCCTTAGGTCTGGTATGGATTGTAAGGGGAACCCCCTACGTCGAAAAATCGGCGTGGGGGTCCCCCCAAAATCCATACCAGACCCTTATCCGAGCACGCAGCCCAGCCGGTCAGGAATGGGGGTGGGGACGAGCGAGCGCCCCCCCCCCTGGACCGTACCAGGCCGCATGCCCTTAACATGGGGGGTGGGTGCTTTAGGGCATGGGGGGCACCCTGCCTGGCCCCCCCCACCCCAAAGCACCTTGTCCCCATGTTGATGAGGACAAGGGCCTCTTCCCAACAACCCTGGCCGTTGGTTGTCGGGGTCTGCGGGCGGGGGGCTTATCGGAATCCGGGAGCCCCCTTTAATAAGGGAGCCCCCAGATCCCGGCCCCCCACCCTATGTGAATAAGTATGGGGTACATGGTACCCCTACCCATTCACCTAGGGAAAAAAGCGTCAATAAAAACCACAGTACACAGGTTTTTAAAATAATTTATTAGGCAGCTCCGGGATCTTCTTCCGACTTCGGGGGTCCTCTTCCGACTTCGGGGGTCCTCTTCCGACTTCGGGGTCTCTCCGGCGTCTTCTCCCGGTGTCCGCATCTTCTGCTGGCTCCACCGCTATCTTCTGGCGCTCTTTTGCCAGCGGTGGTCCGGACCTCTGGATCGTCTTCTTCCCTCTTCTCTTCCAGAGATATTGACACGACGCTCTCTCCAGCCAGAATGGTCTCTGTGCGCTCCGCAAGGGACTTATATTGGCGGTGACCCCGCCCCCTTATGCCGTCACAGTCCCTGGGCATGCTGGGTCTGTGACGTTTTAGGAGGCGTGGTCACCGGGTGATGACCACGCCCCCTTATGACGGCACAGCGGCACAGTCCCAGCATGCCCCGGGACAGTGACCTCATAAGGGGGCGGGGTCACCGCCTATATAAGTCCGTTGCGGAGCGTTCAGAGACCATTCCAGCTGGAGAGAGCGTCGTGTCAACATCTCTGGAAGAAAAGAAGAGGGCAGAAGTCCGGACCACCGCTAGCAATTGAGCTGCAGAAGATAGCGGAGGAGCCGGCAGAAGATGCGGACACCGGGAGGAGACGGCGGAGAGACCCCCGAAGTCGGAAGAGGACCCCCGAAGATCGGAAGAAGACCCCGGAGCTGCCTAATAAATTATTTTAAAAACCTGTGTACTGTGTTTTTTATTGACGCTTTTTTCCCTAGGTGAATGGGTAGGGGTACCATGTACCCCATACTCATTCACATAGGGTGGGGGGCCGGGATCTGGGGGCTCCCTTATTAAAGGGGGCTCCCGGATTCCGATAAGCCCCCCGCCCGCAGACCCCGACAACCAACGGCCAGGGTTGTCGGGAAGAGGCCCTTGTCCTCATCAACATGGGGACAAGGTGCTTTGGGGTGGGGGGGGCCAGGCAGGGTGCCCCCCATGCCCTAAAGCACCCACCCCCCATGTTAAGGGCATGCGGCCTGGTACGGTCCAGGAGGGGGCGCTCGCTCGTCCCCACCCCCATTCCTGACCGGCCGGGCTGCGTGCTCGGATAAGGGTCTGGTATGGATCTTGGGGGGGACCCCATGCCGATTTTTCGGCGTAGGGGGTTCCCCTTAGATCCATACCAGACCTAAGGGCCTGGTATGCCCCTGGGGGGGAACCCACGCCGGTTTTTTCATTTAAAACTTGGCACGGCGTTCCCCTTCTGGATTCATACCAGACAGCTGTCAGCACTGCCTGTCGCTCATCGGGAAAGGAAAGAAAAGTTTTCCTTTCCCGAATAGCGAGGCCAGGCTTGTGCTTACAAAGTCGTACTGAAGTCGTGTCTATATTATTCAGGCACGACTTGCATGCTACTTCAGGGTTTAACATTGAGGTCTATGGAGTACAACTCGCATAGAAGTTGGAGCAAAGTAGTGCAGGGACTACTTTCAAGTCGGCACGACTTAAAGTCGTGCCAATATGAATGGTAGTCATTGAAAATCATGGAGAATGACTTGTCATACGATTTTGCAGTACAAAATCGTGGGACAAGTCGTATAAGTGTGAAAGGGGCCTTATTCATTTTTTGAATGTCTATTAGATTGTTCAACATTTGTGTGTGCACTTTTTACTGTATAATTAGTTTTAGCGCTACATTTTATCCACCAATTGCATTGTATGCTTTAATACTTATTGATTGTGAAGTATTTATTATATGTATTTCATGTCATTTCAATGTTATTGCAGGGCAGTTAAGAATAGTTTTGATGAACACCATGCTCATCCTTCAGAACCAGTACCTGAAGATTTACTCTACTGGTTAAAGAAAGTAAATCCCAGTATATTCCCCTCCTCATCACAGTAAGTAAGATTTGTCACTAGGTGAATAAGGGGGATCTTCCAAAAGTTTATATAAATTCTGACTTTCAGAAAGTTGATGTTTGCATAGGAGATTCTGTAGGGCTCAGCAGAGATTTCTATGTAAAAGAGGTATTGTGAGGCACCTCATGGTGCATGTTACCCAGTGCTTATCCTGAATGCTGTACCCCTTTTACAGCTTTCATTTTAAGATGATTCCCTGGAAAATAACTATTTATGACATTGAAACACATATGTTTTTACTGTCTTACCTGCCAAAAGCTATGCAATTATTGATTAGCCAGTCTTGTTCTCAAGGCACTCACTGCTACTAGATAACATAACATACTCACTCACTTTTTTCCAACATAGTTTAGCACTACAGCTTGGCCAAAAAACTGCCCCCAGTCTTAATTGACCAATGATGGAGAAGCACCATGCAGTTGAGGTCATCACTCTGCTCGGTTCTCCTGTTGGCAATGCCATGTGTTCAACTTAAAGCATTAAGCAATGCAGTCCTATTGACTGAGCTTGGTTAGATCTTTAGTTTCATAGTTTTATAGTTAATCTAGTTGAAAAAAGACACAAGTCCATCTAGTTAAATCTGATTAAGTCCTGCTAAGCAAAGGATTACTGAAAGCTAATATAAGAACACATTGAGCATCATAAAACCATGACATTTCTCTACAGTCCGATGTTTTATTTTTTAATCACTTCTTGCATAATACGACTGTCAATAATACCAGGTCAGGTGAATATGTCTTTCCTTGTATGTCCCTTTGCTGTTGTGAACCTTTCTGTGGCTCTTAAAGCAGTATTAAACCAAAAATGTATAATATTGCAGCTTACGAATCCTTGGATGTGGTTTGCTGCATTCATTTTTTTTTTCTTAGGCTTTTTTCCTTCTGTTTTCCCCTGGTGATCTGGCCAGTAACAGGCCTCCTGTATTAGAGTGCCCTCACTCTGGATGAATGAGCATGAGGGGCACAGCAACATTGTCAGTCCCGTGGGAGGGTAGTGTTAGCTGTATTAGCAGATTTTAATACATACAACAAACTGAATAGTTTTGCCATGTGGTGGTTACAGCACTTTTCATTTTGAGCACTTATTTTATTTTATACACCTCCGACAAAGCTCTTTCTTAGAGTGAAACATGAAGGATATTTTGCTTTTCTTAGTGAGTTTGAGTGCACTATCACGTTTAGATATGGAATTTTGGTTGGTGGGGAGTGGTTTTATT
The DNA here is from genome assembly GCA_037952925.1 of Lithobates clamitans. Lineage (NCBI taxonomy): Eukaryota > Metazoa > Chordata > Amphibia > Anura > Ranidae > Lithobates > Lithobates clamitans. Next base: position 920,961 of record JBBGZY010000266.1, on the reverse strand, counting down.
TCCAAGTTGCTCTCATATCTCGTAGACCCCTTTCACACTGTGCCGCCACCGGCGTCAGCGGTAAAGTGGCGTTATTTTTAGCGCCGATTTACCGTCATTTCAGCTGCGCTATTCGGCCGATAGCGAGGCTGTTTTAACCCCCCCGCTAGCGGCTGAAAAAGGGTTAAATCCGCCCTTGCCGGCGGTATCGCAGCGCTGCCCCATTGATTTCAATGGGTAGCAGCGGTGGAGGAGCGGTGAGTTCACTGCTCCTTCACCGCTCCAAAGAAGCTGCTGGCAGGACTTTTTCTGATGCCCTGCCAGCACACCTCTCCAGTGTGAATGGAGCAGCTGTTTTAGTGCGGTTTACAGGTGCTATTTTTAACGCTATAGCGGCTGCAAAACGCTCCAGTGTGACAGGGGTCTTAGCTATCAGTGACCAGGAGTCAGCATTTTAATGCAGTCAGGATGCTTTTTAAGTCCAGGAATGTATAGATTGAATTTAGGAGCATAGAGTAGGGTGATTTCTATCAGTTGATTAGAACCCCCTATGCTTCCCTTTTATACTTCCTTTAGTTGTTTACTGCAGTTTAGACAGAGCCACTAAGAGGTCAATGGTAAATTGAGATAGAGAGGTATCTCTCAGTTACCTCTTCCTATAAGTAAAAATTTGATTATTCGATTATTCTCCATCTGTTTGTGGAGAAGAAATGTATTTGTACCATAATTCAAATAAATCTACTTTAATAAAGGTGTGGTCCCTAGGTTTACTGGTGCGTGGGCAGGTGCACCCAGTGAGAGTTGATTGCTAAATACCATTAGGATGGACTTTTTGTTATGTCATAAGAGGCTATTGTTATTTAAAACACAAAATTGAAGCCAAACTCCAGCTCACACTTTATAATCAGTTACAGCAAACAGTTTTTTTTCTTTTAAGATAAAGGTTTTAGACGAATAAATAAAAGCTAATCATTGTCAGCACCCCTGACAGTGTTAAATGGTTTGTCTCACCCTTGTAAACTGATGCATCTATAAGAAAGCTTGTTCTTTTGAAAAACAACAGACTTATTAGCCAGTTCAGCAAATGAACATAGACGAAAGAAAGCTTTAAAAGGAAAACGAATGCTGTCATTACATCAAAGAATTAGCTGCAATATAATAAATGTTTGCTTTTGGGCTTAATACTGCTTTAGATTTAGGCAGTTAAACCAAACCAAATTATGAAAAATGTATACAGTTAGGTTACCTTCAGTAAAAACTTATTTTCAAAATGAAAATAAAGTTAACTGTGGCTTTATGCAAATTTTGACTTTTTCTAGTAAATGTCTAGTTTGACCCCTCCCAAGCCTCCTTATTGGTTATTGAAGCAAGCTGCCTATTATATACAGTATAAAGACCAATAGAGAGAGTTAGGCGGTGAAGGTGATGGAGACTAGCTTAACGTTTGTAGGAAAAGTGAACATTAGCATATCATTTCAGCTGCTACATTTTGCTTAGACGTGAGGTTTTAATTGAAGGTAACCTCCGCTTATGCAATTTTCATCACATGCTGAATGTGTGATATGCCTAGATTTGTGATTTTATTTTACAAATCAGATTCTCACATCCAAATACATACTGTAAATATGATTGACTTATAATTAAGTGGTAAGTTCTGTACACGCTTGTTTGTATTATTTAAAAAAATATGAAAGGTCTTTTTCATGAGATTTTTTTTTGCATTTATGAAGCCGGTCTTGCTCACACAGAGCTAGTTATGAGAATGAGCTAGCATATGCCTCTCCATATGTGCAGCATAGATCCACTCCATACAACTATCGGTGGTCGCTCAGTGGCCAAGGTTTTTCCTACAGCCGGTAATCTCTCCCCTTAGATCAAATCACTTTGCTGTGAGTATTTCAGCCTGCATCTAAATTAAGAGCCAGAAATTTGTATATATTACAATTTGATTATTCTCCATCTGTTCATGGAGAAGAAATGTATTTGTACCATAATTTCCTAAAAATTGCAATTTTTTTTTTTTTTTTTAAACAGATGCATTTAGAAAAAGCTTTATGTTTCTTTGCTAAGTGCTGCAGAGCACGTAAACTCATTTACAGCTACTAAATTTTCTTTCTTGCTTTTTCAGTAGCATTTTTAAATTAAAATCTGCAATTTTTCCCACAAGGCAAAAAACTAGATTCATATTTCTGAAACAGTCATTTTTACAAACCTACAGAGATCATTTCTTAGGTTTATAATCAGTTTTTAAGCAAGTTTTTTTTTTTTTTTTACTTTCTCTTGTAAATATGAGATCATTACAACATTTTGGTTGTATGAGTGAGGACTTGTAGGATGAGTTTCTGCTACCATTAGTAATAAGAGATATTATTATTATTATTATTCAGGATTTATATAGCGCCAACAGTTTACGCAGCGCTTAGATATGGCATTTACCATGTACACACAGTAAGGTACCCTGGGCAGCAAGGTCAGAGATCGCAACGTCAAAACACAATGTTGATAGTTTCTGTTAGCTTTGTTAGTTTTAGTTTTACTGGGTTTGGACACTTCTGCACACTTTTTGGTAAATCTAACAGCAAAATTATTGAGCAGAGAAGTGCAAAGGCTCCTTACCATAGTCACACAGCTCTCTGTTGCTCCAGTAACATTCATCCATTTTTAAGGTTTTTGGTTTCCTCTTGATTGGCAGACTTGAAGTAATTCCTCTGCGTATATATATATAATGCACAAAAAGCTTCCTCATAGCACACTCTGGGTTTAAGTTTGTCTATAATAATCAAATAGCATAGTAAAACAGGGTTGAAATTTGTTCAAAAGGAAATCATCATTCATGTGTACCTAGAGCAGCATTATATGCAGTATACACCCCTGCTCAGGGGTTGAGTTCAGGGTTGCCATCCGTCAGTAAATTTATGCACAGTTTGTAAAAATCTGTGATTTTTTTTACAACTGTCTGTAAATATTAGGGGCTGATAATTTGTCATGCTGTGTTGACTTTTTGAGTGTAAACCAGGCAAGTTACTTGTTCTATGTATTGTCATTGTTTCCATATTGTGTTTATACTGTTTAAATATCGATTGTCTTCGTTTTCAAGAGGAGTTCTGTTATTTTTCATGTTGTCAGTAAAAAATGTGATTTGTCACTAAATTTTTCATGGTTTATCAGTAACAAATGCTGCTGGAGGTTGGCAACCCTGGTTGAGTTGCATGAAAAGCATCTGTTAATGAATGCAGAGCTTTGTCAGGGAATGCACACAAGATAGTTTTCCATTTAATAAAAACATGATGTATGCACAGAAACACAACCTTCTACTGGACAAAGAAAAGTCAAACACCAACCTTTAATTAGCCTTCACCATCACTGAGGCACACAGCTAAAATAGTTCACAGACAAGCCAAGTTAGAAGGTTTAGAAGGCTTATTTGTACATTCCACATCTCCATATACAATGTACAGTAGATCATAGATGAAATACTGAATTAAGAATATTATAAACTGGTAAATGGCTGATAAAACCGCCATCTTATTGAATCACTAGGCATGGCTTTGTCTACCACAGCTCTGAGACCAGTTTCAGCTTTGCCTTTGCTTTAGAACTCCAGAAGGGTTGGACTCTAATGCTCCGTACACACGGTTGGAATTTCCGACAGAAAAAGTCAGATGGGAGCCTTTCATCGTATATTCCGACTGTGTGTATGCCCCATCGGACTTTTAACGTCGAAAATTCAGGCGGACTTAGAGAACATGTTCTATATTTTTCGACGGAACAAATTCCTGTCGGGAAAACCGCTCGTCTGTATGCTGTTCCGACGTACCAAAAATGACACATGTTCTGAAGCAAGTACGAGACGTTGTACGTGTTGTCCCGTTGTACGTCTTGTACGTCACCGCGTTCTTGACAGTCAGAATTTGGTGTGACCGTGTGTATGCAAGACAGCTTGAGCGGAATTCCGTCGGAAAAACCTTCAGAGTTTATTCTGACGGCAAAACCGGTCGTGTGTACAGGGCATAAAATGTAGAACAAGTCTTGCTACCTGTGAACCCAAAAAAATGATCCTAGGGTCTATTTAGGAATCCTAGAACTTGCTTTACACTGTGATTGCAAGCACAGCAAGTCCATTATTTTCGAAGAGAACTCTCCTAGCATCATGATAATATTGACATTACTTCTGGTGATGTTAGAAGCTCCAGCCGGGGAAAATCACATTCCCAATCCAATAAATAGCCTAATTGGGCCCAGGTTGCTCTATAGAGGAAACTGTATGGTCAATAGGTAAATAGGGAACCCATCTTTCCTTACCCTTGTGCTTTCCTTTTTCCTCCTTTAAAAGCCTACATTATTCTGCACATGACACAGCTAGTATATTTTCCCCTGATTAAATAACAGAATGGTATTTTGTAAATTAGCCTTTTGTTTGTCGAAATGGAAATGACTTGTTACTTGTAGCAATAAAATTAATTCATCTGTGTGCACCTCCTGGGTATTGTGACACTAAGGTAAAACCTGGAAAAGGCAGATTTATCCATGCACAAAAAATAGTAATTTTTAGCTTCTACAACAAGAACATACATGTTTCCGCACAATGGATGAGTGAAGTTACTTTGTGTCAGTAACATATCTGGCAGCCTACCAAATGTTAATTTGCTCTTAGCTACTTGAGATTAAATGTAATTCCTTCCCTGAGCAGTTTTAAAGTAAGCAAGCATGAAAGCATTTTCTGAGTAATCTGGGAGGAATTGACATTTAAATGAGTTAGCATTACATCTGCACTTTAAGGCTATTCATTTCATAGATAAATTAACTACATTATTCTCTCTTTATCTTACGTTTTGAAAGAACTCCATCAGCAGAAGAAATGGCAGTCCAGGGTCAGCTGAAACTGCTCTTATCCCAACCATGCTGTAATTGGAACTTGCTGCTCGAAACACTGCTGCATCCTGATTGTCTTGTTGCTAGAACTTTGCTGACTGGCTCAAGTAAGTGCACCTTTCATTTAAAGTATTACATTATGTATATGTGAGTCTGGGTATAGTTAATGTATATGTGTGTTTCGTTGTGTTGATACTGTTTTTTTCCAATACCGAAATATGCTTTAAAGAACAAATTAACCTAAAATAAGAAGTTACTGCTGCTGACATTTACAGAGCTGTATTTATTGTATCTGTTTCACTAAAATGCTAGTAACCTTATTCCATAGTAGTTTATAGAGACTCAACCAGGTCAGTCTTGGCGGACTTTTTACTAGTTGTCTTTCTTTTGTTATCACTTGGCAATATGCATATTGATACCAAATAATTAAAAAGGGAGTGTGCAGTCAGATAACAAAAATGCCAGTTTATCTCAGGTTAAGCAATACCCACTGGCTAATATACAAGACTAATATGTCTTGTATGGGGGTTTCTGGGGGGTGGTTTCTGGTGCAGTCGGATGGCGTCTATGCACATAAGGATAGGTGGGATCTGTTGTAAACATTGATTAATTGTGGGCATCTCTTTTTTTTTCACAATAGAATTGTGGGCATCTCTAATCTTTTCTTTACAAGGCAGCAGTGTTTAAATATTTCTCACTAGTGTTATGTGACCTTCAAAGCCCATTGTGCCATTTATTATTTCAACAGCTAATTAATCAACTAATTAACAACTTCAGGTTTATCTACACGGCAAGCTTTCTTTGTTTTATGTGGACAATTTATATAGGTAACAGATTATTATGACATTCTATTGAGTATGCAGTGGTTCTATACCGAACAAGAGGTAAATGCCCAAATGTTGTTAGTCCATCTAGCAGCTATCCCTCATAATGGCTTATTTACCAGGCAATGAAAAAAGTAATGGTGAAGATCAAAGTGTAGCAGTAGCTCTCTAAAAGTACATGGTTAATTTTATTGAGCTTGTCCTATACCTAATTGTGTATGTCCTGAATGCAGAATGCTATATTAAATGCTTTACTTCCTCCCTATTCTAGTAATCTTTACTGTGTGGCCCTACCCAGTACCACAGGGCCTTTCTAGCAAAAACGTCCCTACTGACTCTTTTCTTTGTGCGCATGTGTGGCCTTATTCTTTCTTATGGGTAAGCTATAATTCACTGAATGGCTGGAAAGAATGGAGCCATTAGTTTCCTCCACCACACAGGGTGGCCACTAACATTCCTTTGAAAATCTGCTATTGTGTAGCATCCCCCCCCCCCATAAGAAAAATGATTGTATTTTATATCATGCGGTTCCTGGTGGAGTAGCAGTCAGAATTGACATGGGCAAATCGGCAAATCTCTCACCACGTGTTTTTTTCTGTGAGACTTTCACCATGGCATGGCTATTACCTTGTATCTTTAGCCTGCATGTTAGTGTATTTAGAGTCCATCTACAGTTTTGTCCTGAAAAATGCATTTTTAAAATTGGTATTATATAATGCTCTTTTTGCACAGCTTTGTGCAAAAGGTGGGAAGAATTTCTCTGTGTATTAACAAACATGCTATGTGCATGTTCTACAAATTGCAAGAAGAGAAAGATTCACAATTGGTTTTATGACTAAATCTGAATATTCAGTCTGAAATTGTCATAAATAAGCAAAGATACCTATGGAAGAAAAAATTATGTTTTGCTGGAGAATGGCCACAAAAAAATGCAAATGGTTATATAAAATCTCAAATTTATTCATACAAAAATGTATAAAACCAGCAGGATGTCATCATACAATACCCATATATTGAGTAAACAGCAGTAACTACTTGCTCTACATGTTTCACCAAACAATGGCTTCCTCAGGAGACTTCAGGTAAGTACTGCATGTATGGTCACTATAGAGTAAAAACAATATATTAGAAAATGCAAAGTTGATAAACAACATCACTTCATAAGCACAAATTGTACAAAAATCACAATTTTCTCAGATGTGCATTGAATGTGGACATAAACCCCAAATCATCCTCACCTGAACTGTGATATGCGGCTCAGACGTATGAAGGATATTGATAATATGGAGATATCTGTTGTACCACAGAGAAGGACATAAAAACTCCAAAAAAGGGGACCGTCTAGAAAAAGCATAGATTCTTTTATATCTCAATTCCAAATAAAAGGAAAAACATTAATTTAAATACACAGAGAAGAGATCTAATGTACCAGTTTAGATCATTTGATCGCTATACCAAGGATAAGATCAACCCGTATGGGTTACGGATTCAAATTTTTCTAAATATAGAACAAATCAGCGAGGAATGCAAAAAAAGAATAGGAGGGCAATCTGCAGAGATGTTCACAGGAGATGATGCCCACGCTCACAAAGGAATATAACAAACAAATTGAGTTATTGGATAAAGAAATCAGTACTTTGGAGTTGCCGTTGGTTCCTTTTAAAGACCATACACTACACTCCAAACTACAGTTTAAATAAAAAGAAAATGTATCAATACTGAATAAAAACATCTTACAGAAAAAGGAGACAAAGTTTTGGAGGGGCAAAGATGCTTTTACAGAAGGAAGGGCGTACAAATGGAATGCAAACAGTATGTATTCAAACAGATCACATCAATCCCGAGACCAAGCTCTACCAAAAAAGCCCAACAATATTTTTCAAACAAACTTTTCTTTGTCAGCCCATGGCCACGACCATCCAAATCGAGGCTGGGGTCCACAAAAAAAAGCCGGAATAACAGAGGCTATTTTGAACAAGATAATAAGAAACAGACAGTTGATACAGATTTAGAATATACACAGAATAACCAGTTCCAGTGAACATCATGCATCTTCATTAGTATTTGAGTCAAGACATAATACAGGGCAGGAAGAATCCTCTCTTTCGGATGCATCAAGCACACCAAGCAATACCCATCATCCAAATGGATGAGCATCATCACAAAAGACTTTAAACCAAACACGGGGGAGCAAGATCCCCCCAAATAAACAAAGGAGGGAAAGGACTAGAACCATTTGTAGTCCGGATCCAACAAAATCATTGAATGTTGTAAATTTACTATCCAAAGGCCTGAGTTTCTGTCCCTACCAAAACTTCCATCTCTTTGAAGTAGTGATGGACTTACATTTGTTTGCTTGTAAATTAATGTTAAAATGCCAATATGAAAAAAGTGGTATATAGCTTTTTTTTTTTTCTTTATTCTTTATTTTATCAAAACTTATACACAACAAGGTAAAGACATTTTCCCTACTCAATAGGGATATACATTAACAAATTTTGTTTCCATACCTTTATCTACCCTTTCCCCCCTCCTCCACCTCATTCTCAGACTCTTCTTTCTCCTCTTCTCTAGGTAATCTTAATCTCACTGTACTTCTTTGTTAATTTAAACTTTTTCAACTTTTCCCATCTCTTGATGAATCCCTCTCTAGTATCCTCATGGCTCTGTCTTAGAAATTCCATGTTATATATCTCTTTTATTTTATCAAACCACTCTCTAATTTTTGGACTCTCTACTTCCTTCCATCTCCTTGGTATTAAGCTTTTTGCAGCTTTCATCATATATACAATCATTGAGTTTCTATATTCTTTTTTGGGATATCTACCCCATGAAATGGACATGCCCATGGTTCCTCAGGTATATCTATATTAGTAATTTCCTTGATATAACTCATTATTTCCTTCCAGTACATTCTAATTTTATAGCACCCCCACCATATATGGGCCATGGTTCCTGTTTGTTTACAGCCCCACCAACACTCCGTTGTTTGTCCTATTTGATATTTCCCTAGTATTTCTGGGGTTCTATACCACGGGTTACGCATTTATAATTAATTTCCACCATCCCATTATTTAGTGATGATCCATGTACCAGTTTCAGAATTTTTCCTACTTCTTGATTCCTTCCTCGTTTCCCCAATTCCCTCTCCCAATTTTGTATAAATGTTGGCATTTCCAGATCTTCCCCTTCTATTAAGGATTTATATATCCTAGATATATTCCCACTTGTTTTTTCGATGGTACATAATCGCTCTATCATTATAAGTGCTTCTCCTTCTCTTATTGGGTGAGGAAGTGCTGCTATGAAGTGTTTAAGCTGAAAATACCTCCATTCATTAATCTCCAGTATATCTTTTTTTATTTTTTATTCTTGTAAAGTGCAAAATTTTCCCCCTTGTATTACATCATGTAGTTGTGTGTTTTCTTTTTTAATCCAGTTCCCCCCTATCAAACTTTTCCCCGGTGCAAATAAATTATTCTCCTTTAATGCCATCAATGGTACATCCCTTCATTTCCTAAATGTGTATTAGCCATTATGTGTTGTATATTAACCCACCTTTTCTCATTGTTTGATTTAGCCCATTCCATGTTAATGCATGTTAACAGAACCGCTCGTAATATTTTTGAAAGTCAGGTACATTTAATCCCCCTTGGCTTTTTACTTTCTTCAGAATTGCCAGAAAACTTCTAGGTTTCTTATTGTGCCATATTAATTTAGTGATAAAAATTCTTAGAGTTCTAAAATATGCTGGGAGTATATATATGGGGAGCATCTGAAACTTGTACATGATCTTCGGAAGTATTATCATCTTTAGGGCGTTAATCTGGCCCATTCGTGATAGGGGGCATGCTGCTATCCTTTTTATTTCTGTTTTTATCTCCTCTAATAATGGGATATAGTTTGCTTGATATATTTCCTCTGACGATGCCGTTAGTTTGATCCCAAGATATTTTATTTCCATCCTCCTCCAAGGGAATGGAATCTCTTGTTGTAAACTCTGTTCATCTTTCAATTTCATATTTATATTTAATATTTTGGATTTACTCGGGTTGATCTTAAAATTAGATAGATCTCCGTATATCTTTAGTGCTTTCATAAGATTGGGCATTTTAAGTCGGGGGCTTGATATATAGAATAATATATCGTCTGTGAATGCAGCTCATTTATGCTCCTCTTCTCCGACTTTGAAGTCCCCTATGTCTGCATCCCCCCACACTGTCGCCAGGAAAGGTTCCAGCGTCAACACAAACAGGAGCGGAGACAGGGGGCATCCCTGTCTCGTCCCGTTATTCATTCGAAACAGGGGTTACAATGTTCCATTTACTTTCACCATTGCTGTAGGACCTTTATATAATGCTTGTATCCACTGCATCATCCTTGGGCCTATCCCCATGCTCTCTAGGGTGCTCATCATGAATCCCCAGTCTACCCTGTCGAATGCCTTTTCGGCATCTATCAACAGGAGTAGACCAGGGACTCCCCCTTCTTTTATTTTTTGGGGTAATAGAAGTGTTCTTACCCTCCCCTCTCTCCCTAGTACAAAGTCCCTCCCCTCTCTCCCTAGTTCAAAGCCCACTTGATCGGGATGGACCAGCTCCATCATTAAATCTTTCATCCATGTTGTTAATATTTTCACGAACAATTTTGTGTTTGCGTTTAACAATGATATAGGTCTACAGCTTAAACACTTAGAACTATCTTTGCCTTCTTTTGCTATAATGGTAATTGATGACAATAAGGCCTCTACTCATCCTGTACCTCCTCCCCAATCCATTCATATATGTGCATAGGATTCCGGATTTCTTTAAACCTTTTTAAGTATAATGTCGTATACCCATCTGGCCCTGGACTTTTTCCTGGTGCTGATTCTTTTAACGCCCGATTAATCTCCTCTACCGTTATTGGTATTTCTAAGGATATTGCTCTTTCCGCTGTTATCCGTGGGATCCTAGCTTTTTTTTAGATATTCTTCTATTCTTTCTTTTTTCCCCTCATCCCATTGTCCTTTCTGGTTTACTGAGTATAGTTGTTCATAGAAGTCTCGGAATACCATCGCTATATCCTTTGTATTATTGATCATTTCGTCTTTTTTATTTTGTATTTTTTCTATGAAGTTCATTGATTTTTTTTCTTAACATCCTTGCTAGACACTTGCTATTTTTATTCCCCCATTAATATCTTTCCTTTGAGATTCTATTTAAGGTTGTCCTTATTTCCTGCTCTAATAGTTATTTTAATTCATCTCTTTTTATTACTAGTTCTTGTGACAGTTCCTGATCTTGCCCTCTCCCTTTTTTGTGTCTTTGCTCCAATTGGTATATTTCTTCTATCAATTTTGCCATCTTTTTTACTCTTTCCTTCTCTCTCCTAGTTCCCATTGAGATCAGGATTCCCCTTATGTAGGCTTTATGAGCCTCCCACAGGGTATCGTCCGTAATCTCACTGGTTCCGTTTAAGCTAAAATATTGCTCTAATTATTTTTTTATTATTTCCTCCCCTTGTTTATCTAGAAGATCTTCATTTAGCCTCCATGAATACGCTTGTATCTGAGTTTCTGGTATCTTTATTTTCATGGTCATTGGGGCATGGTCAGATAGTGTAGTTATTTCTATATTGGTGGAGACTACCAAGTCTAGCATTCTATGTTCTATCAGCCAATAATTGATCCCAGTGTATGTCCCGTGTACAGGGGAGTAAAACGTATAATCTTGTGTCCTAGCATGTTGTATTCTCCATATATGTACTAACTGGTGTTGGTGTAATTTCTGTTTTATCGCCTTCAATTGGACGTTCCTCATCCCCTGTACACGGGACATACTATCTTGTTTTGGATCCATACAAAAATTCAGGTCCCCTGCCATGAACACTTCTCCCTTTTTTAAATTCCGATAATTTTTCCAGGGCTCCCCCCAAATATACGGTGGGCCTTTATTAGGGCAATAAATACTAACCATGCATTCCATTTCCAACAGCTTCCCCCTTAAGAAGAGAAATCTTCCCTTCGGGTCAGTTAATATGTCCTCCAAGGAGAACCGAACTCCCTTACCTATTCCAATTGCAACCCCTTTTGCCTTATTTGTCATTGACTTGCCATAGTACCAAGTTGGGAGCTGATGGAAATACAACCTCACATTAGTTTCATGGGGCAGGTGTGTCTCCTGTAGGAAGACCACCCTGGCCCCATGATGCTCAATCTCTTTCAAGATTTTATGCCTTTTTCTTGGTGTATTCAGCCCTCCCACATTGTAGGTCAAAAAATTAACTGTAGTCATGGTATAGTTTTTTGCGACCTGTTTTCATAGAGATGGGTTATTTGCATCCTATTTTCATGTTGATGTGTTCTATTTCTGAGTTTACGATTATTCTTTATGGGGTCTAAATTTTGTCCCTCCCTCCCCGCGCCTCTCTCCGGCTCCTGACTCTCAAATGGAGTCCCTCTCCATTTCCCTCCTACGAGTCTCCAACTCTTGGGGTGTTACTCCAACTGTGGTGGCCGTTTTCCCACCACCCCACCCCCCACAGGGGAGGGGCGGGGCAGCCCGCTCCTCCCTGGGGCGCTCCAGGCTTCCCAACCGCTTAGTCCGCTTCTCTACTCACATCTCCCCCATCTCCCTCCTCCCCAAACCCCTCCCCCCCAGAGTCAACTTGAATAGTCTCTTCTCCTTTTTTTCCTGTCCTTTTTTCTCTGTCTTTTTTAGTGCTTCTTGCGATTTCTACAATTTATACAATTAGTATAGAGCTTGATACCACAGATTGGTCTAAGTATAGCATGAGAGAATTTAAAGCATTACGCGATCTGACCCTCCTTTTCCAGGAGAGCAACACGAATGACCTCATTGATCAATTAGACCTAGATAAACTATTTGAGGAAGTCAACAAATCAACACAGAATCCCATTAGCTTGTTCAAAAAACCATCAATGAAATTTCCATCTTTAACTACTTCAATACAGGGCACTTGCACCCCCTTCCTGCCCAAGCCAATTTTCAGCTTTCAGCGCTGTCACACTTTGAATGACAATTGCGCAGTCATGCTACACTGTAACCATGATATCTTTATCTTTTTCTTCACACAAATAGAACTTTCTTTTGGTGGTATTTAATCACTTCAAGGTTTTTTATTTATTCTTAAAAAAAAAAAAAAAATGAAAAAAATAAAAGTTTTTCTTAGTTTCTGTCAGTAAATTTTGTAAATAAGTCATTTTTCTCCTTCACTGATGGGCGCTGATGAGGCAGCACTGATGGGCACTGATAGGCTGCACTGATGGGCACTGATGAGGTGGCACTTATGGGCACTGATGAGGTGGCATTTATGAGCACTAATTAGGTGGCACTGATGAGGAGGCACGAATATGCCGCACTTATGGGCACTGATAGGTGGCAGTGATATGTGGCACTGATAGGCGGCAATGGTGGGCACTGATGGGTGGCACTGGTGGGTGGCACTGATGGGCACAGATAGGCGGCACTGGTGGGCACAGATAGGCAACACGGATAGGCGGCACTGATGGGCATTGATGGGCAGCAGGGATAGGTATTGGTGGGCAGCAGTGATAGCCAGCACTGACTGGCATCACTAATGGGTACTGATTCCTGGCACTTGTGGGCACTCACTGCTGGCACTGTGGGCGCTTTATTGTAATCAGGGCAATGATTATCAGTGCCCTGATTACATGCCTAGATGTCCTCTGTGAGGAGATGCCGCTGATCGGCACTCCTCTCCTCACACTCTGTCAGCGTGAGGCGAGGAGATCCAATTACAGACATATCCGTGTTTACATGTGACCGGCTGTGATTGGACACAGCCAATCACATGGTTAAAGAGCCGCGGCGGCGGCTCTTTACAGAGATCAGGGTCACGCCATGTCCTAGCAACACGGCGCGGCCTCAATCGCCACGCTGCGTGCCCATTCTGGGGGCGGGCGGGCGGCAAGTGGTTAAACACGAATCCAAGTGTTGCCACTTTCCTAAAACAGACATAGATATTTGTAAGCTTTCTTGCAGGAGGAACACTCCCTCTAATCTGTCTTTGGAGAAAAACCAAGCTTTACACTCCCTACGCAACAATGAATCCACTACAATTAAGCCATCAGATAAGGGGGGCAATGTTGTTCTGATGGACAACCTTGCCTACACTCTGATGTGCACAAAAATTCTGGATAACACAAGTTGGTATTGTGCCATTCCTACTAGACTCGTAAATAAGTACAATCAAGATTTCTACTAGATAGTGGACCGAGCCTATGAGGGTAGGATTATATGTAAAGATCTTTTTGAATTTATTAGGACCAAGCACCCTAGGGTGCCCACTTTTTATAGTTTACCCAAAATTCACAAGAATCCCATTACCCCTACGGGGAGACCAAGTATCTCAGAAAACCTGAGCAGAGTTATTGATTCTTTTTGCAGCCCTGTGTTGTTTCCTTGCCTTCTTTTGTCAAAGACACCATACACTTTCTACAAATAATCAACAAACTCATTATTCCTAAGGACTCTCTTCTCATCACAATTGATGTTGAAGCTCTGTACAGCTCCATTTCCCACTCCAGTGGCCTGGTAGCTGTAAAGAAAGTCCTACAGCAGGGGTCAAGATATGATAGGGCCTTGAATGAGTTCATTTTAAAAGGACTGGACTACATCCTTAATCACAACTATTTCTTAGATGGTTCCCACTAACTCCAGGTGCAAGGCGTAGCAATGGGGACATATTGTGCCCCATCCTATGCCAATTTGTACCTAGGGGAGTGGTTACATAGTAGGTGAGGTTAAAAAAAGACACAAGTCCATAAAGTCCAACCTATGTGTGTGATTATATGTCAGTATTACATTGTATATCCCTGTATGTTGTGGTCGTTCAGGTGCTTATCTAATAGTTTCTTGAAATTATCAATGCCCCCCACTGAGACCACCACCTGTGGAAGGTTATTCGACATCCTTGCCGCTCTTACAGTAAAGAACCCTCTACTTAGTTTAAGGTTAAACCTCTTTTCTTCTAATTTTAATGAGTGGCCACGAGTCTTGTTAAACTCCCTTCTGCGAAAAAGTTTTATCCCTATTGTGGGGTCACCAGTATGGTATTTGTATATTAAAATCATATCCCCTCTCAAGCGTCTCTTCTCCAGAGAGAATAAGTTCAGTGCTCACAACCTTTCCTCATAACTAATATCCTCCAGACCCTTTATTAGCTTTGTTGCTTCTTTGTACTCGCTCCATTTCCAGTACATCCTTCCTGAGGACTGGTGCCCAGAACTGGACAGCATACTCCAGGTGCGGCCAGCCCAGAGTGTTGTAGAGCGGGAGAATTATCATTTTATCTCTGGAGTTGATCCCCTTTTTAGTGCATGCCAATATTCTGTTTGCTTTGTTAGCAGCAGCTTGGCATTGCATGCCATTGCTGAGCCTATCATCTACTAGGACCCCCAGGTCCTTTCTATCCTAGATTCCCCCAGAGGTTCTCCCCCTAGTGTATAGATTGCATTCATATTTTTGCCACCCAAATGCATTATTTTACATTTTTCTACATTGAACCTAATTTGCCATGTAGTTGCCCATCCCATTAATTTGTTCAGATCTTTTTGCAAGGTTTCCACATCCTGCGGAGAAGTTATTGCTCTGCTTAGCCTAGTATCGTCCACAAATACAGAGATTGAACTGTTTACCCCATCCTCCAGGTTGTTTATGAGCAAATTAAACAGGATTGGTCCCAGCACAGAACCCTGGTGGACCCCACTACCCACCCCTGACCATTCTGAGTACTCCCCATTTATCACCACCCTTAAACTTGTCCTTGTAGCCAGTTTTTAATCCATGTACTCACCCTATGGTCCATGCCAACGGACCTTATTTTGTACAGTAAACGTTTATGGGGAACTGTGTCAAATACTTTTGCAAAATCCATCTACAGGCCTTCCTTTATCTAGATGGCAACTCATCTCCTCATAGAAGGTTAATGGATTGGTTTGGCAAGAACGATTCTTCATGAATCCATGCTGATTACTGCTAATGATACCGTTCTCATTACTAAAATCTTGTATATAGTCCCTTTTCATCCCCTCCAAGAGTTTAAATACTATTGATGTTAGGCTAATTGGTCTGTTATTCCCAGGGATGTATTTTGGGCCCTTGTTAAATATTGGTGCTACATTGGCTTTTCTCCAATCAGCTGATACCATTCCAGTCAGTAGACTGTCAGTAAAAATTAGGAACAATCGTCTGGCAATTACTTGACTGAGTTCTCTAAGTACCCTTGGGTGCAAGCCATCTGGTCCTGGTAATTTATTAATGTTAAGTTTCCCAAGTCTAATTTTAATTCTGTCCTGTTAACCATGGAGGTGCTTCCTGTGATGTGTCATGAGGATAAACACTGCAGTTTTGGTTACTGAAGCACCCTGATTCCCTCGTGAAGAGTGAGGAGAAGAATAAATTCAATACATTTTGTTCCCCAATGGGGGTGCATTGGCTAAGGCCCTTATTTAATATGCTCTTAAAGCAAACCCATCTCTCCTCCATGTTCTTTGTTCCTAAGATTTTATCCCAATTTATGCCTTCTAGCAAGGTTTGTAATTTAGAGAAGTTGGCTCTTTTAAAATTTAGTGTATTTGTATTCCCCTTGTGTTTCCTATTTGTGTGATTTATACTGAAGCCAGTTGACCTGTGATTGCTGTTACCTAAATTGCCCCGTATTTCCACATCCGTGATCAGGTCTGTATTGTTGGTAATCAGTAGATCCAGTAACGCTATTTTTTCTAGTTGGTGCGTCTACCATCTGACCCTTAAAATTGTCCCCTCTGCCCAGCCTGGATAAAATAAAATCCCCCATTATGATAACACTTCCCATCCTTGCTGCTAATCCATATTGTGATAGGAGATCTGTCTCCCCTTCCTCCCTCAGGTTAGGGGCCTATAGCATACTCCCAGTATTATTTTCCCCTTAGCTTCATCCCTTTGAAGCTCTACCCTTAAGGATTCCACCCCCTCCCTAGCTCCCTTAGTCTTCTCTCACATTCACTTGTACATTATTCTTGATATATAGGTATACCCCTCCCCCTTTTTTACTATCCTTGAAATAACGGCTATACCCTTGAATGGTTGCCAGCCAATCATGAGAGTTGTTGAATCAGGTCTCTGAAATTCCCACAAAATTCAAATCCTCCTCCTACAACAGTATCTCTAGTTCACCCATCTTGTCCGCCAGGCTCCTGGCATTGGTGAACATGCCACATAGTTTAGACCAGTTGCATATTATCCTCTTATTGGGTGGTCCGAGATTGCAACTAGGACTTGCTACTATACTTACCTTGGGTTTATGTGGCTTTTTGGCCATTTTCATTCCCAGCTGATTTGCACCCTCCTCATTTAGGTGCAGTCCATCCCTTCTATAGTACTGGTTATTGACTGAGAAGTCGGCCCAGTCCTCCAGGAACCCAAACTCCTCCTTACTACACCAGCTTTCGAGCCACTTGTTTACTTCCCTAATCTCCCTCTGCCTTTCTGTTGCTTGGTGTACCGTTAGTATTCCTGAGAATACTACCTTGGAGGTCCCTTTCCTCAATACAAAGGAATACCTCTTCAATGGTGAGGACCTTGTCGAGTACCTGGGCCATGTATCCATGTGGCTCAGGTACATCGATGATGTCTTCATCATATGGGAGGGACCGGAAGATACTCTAAAGAAGTTCTTTCATAAAATCAACATCAATAACTATAACTTAACATTCACAATATGATAAATCACTTTTTTTTTTCAGTGTTGCACGCTGAAAGTTTTCATCCCACCCCCCCTGAGGAACTCAATCCCCTATGGACAGTACCTGTTGTTGTTGTTTAGGGAGGAAGCGGGCAAACTTCCAGACAGATTATTGGCACGGAGATACAGTCGTTCCTGTCGGTGGAAAGCTTACAATAAGACAGTCGGTCAGTCACGCCAACATCTTCTATTTAAATCAAAACCAAAAAATAATACCAAACTTGATCCTATGAGGATCATCATGCGCTTTTCCAATCAACATACACAAATCAGAGAAATCATTGAAAAATATTGGTTGATTTTGACGGATGATCAAAAGGTTGAACAATTTATATCAACCAATCCATTGATTACCTATAGATGAGCCCCATCGATTAACCACTTCAGCCCCGGAAGGATTTACCCCCTTCCTGACCAGAGCACTTTTTACAATTGGGCACTGCGTCGCTTTAACTGCTAATTGCGCGGTCATGCAATGCTGTACCCAAACGAAATTTGCGTCCTTTTCTTCCCACAAATAGAGCTTTCTTTTGATGGTATTTGATCACCTCTGCCGTTTTTATTCTTTGCGCTATAAACGGAAAAAGACCGAAAATTTTGAAAAAAATGATATTTTCTACTTTTTGTTATAAAAAAAATCCAATAAACTCAATTTTAGTCATACATTTAGGCCAAAATGTATTCGGCCACATGTCTTTGGTAAAAAAAATGTCAATAAGCGTATATTTATTGGTTTGCGAAAAAGTTATAGCGTCTACAAGCTAGGGTACATTTTCTGGAATTTACACAGGTTTTAGTTTATGACTGCCTGTGTCATTTCTTGAGGTGCTAAAATGGCAGGGCAGTACAAAACCCCCCAAATGACCCCATTTTGGAAAGTAGACACGGAAATTTCTGAGAGGCATGTTGAGCCCATTGAATGTTAATTTGTTTGTCCCAAGTGATTGAATAATGACAACAACAAAAAAAAATTACAAAAAGTTGTCACCAAAATGATATATTGCTCACACAGGCCAGGGCATATGTGGAATTGCACCCCAAAATACATTCAGCTGCTTCTCCTGAGTATGGGGATACCACATGTGTGGGACTTTTTGGGAGCCTAGCCGCGTACGGGGCCCCGAAAACCAATCACCGCCTTCAGGATTTCTAAGGGCGTAAATTTTTTATTTCACTCCTCACTACCTATCACAGTTTTGAAGGCCATAAAATGCCCAGATGGCACAAAACCCCCCCAAATGACCCCATTTTGGAAAGTAGACACCCCAAGCTATTTGCTGAGAGGCATGTTGAGTCCATGGAATATTTTATATTTTGACACAAGTTGCGGGAAAGTGACAATTTTTTTTTTGCACAAAGTTGTCACTAAATGATATATTGCTCACACAGGCCATGGGCATATGTGGAATTGCACCCCAAAATACATTTATCTGCTTCTCCTGAGTATGGGGATGCCACATGTGTGGGACGTTTTGGGAGCCTAGCCGCGTACGGGGCCCCGAAAACCAATCACCGCCTTCAGGATTTCTAAGGGTGTAAATTTTTGATTTCACTCTTCACTGCCTATCACAATTTCGGAGGCCATGGAATGCCCTGGTGGCACAAACCCCCCCCAAATGACCCCATTTTGGAAAGTAGACACCCCAAGCTATTTGCTGAGAGGCATGGTGAGTATTTTGCAGCTTTCATTTGTTTTTGAAAATGAAGAAAGACAAGAAAAACATTTTTTTTTCTTTTTTCAATTTTCAAAACTTTGTGACAAAAAGTGAGGTCTGCTAAATACTCACTATACCTCTCAGCAAATAGCTTGGGGTGTCTACTTTCCAAAATAGGGTAATTTGGTGGGGGTTTGTACCACCTGGGCATTCCATGGCCTCCGAAACTGTGATAGGCAGTGAAGAGTGAAATAAAAAATGTACGCCCTTAGAAAGCCTGAAGGCGGTGCTTGGTTTTCGGGGTCCCGTACGCGGCTAGGCTCCCGAAAAGTCTCACACATGTGGTATCCCCGTACTCAGGAGAAGCAACAGAATGTATTTTGGGGTGTAATTTCACATATTCCCATGGCATGTTTGAGCAATATATCATTTAGTTACAACTTTGTGCAAAAAAAAAAAATGTGTCTCTTTCCCGCAACTTGTGTCACAATATAAAATATTCCATGGACTTGACATGCCTCTCAGCAAATAGCTTGGGTGTCTACTTTCCAAAATGGGGTCATTTAGGGGGGTTTTGAACTGTCCTGGCATTTTATGCACAACATTTAGAAGCTTATGTCACACATCACCCACTCTTCTAACCACTTGAAGACAAAGCCCTTCCTGACACTTTTTGTTTACATGAAAAAATTATTTTTTTTGCAAGAAAATTACTTTGAACCCCCAAACATTATACATATTTTTTAAAGCAAATGCCCTACAGATTAAAATAGTGGGTGTTTCATTTTTTTTTTCCACACAGTATTTGCGCAGCGATTTTTCAAACGCATTTTTTGGGGAAAAAACACACTTTTTTAAATTTTAATGCACTAAAACACACTATATTGCCCAAATGTTTGATGGAATAAAAAAGATGATCTTAGGCCGAGTACATGGATACCAAACATGACATGCTTTAAAATTTCGCACAAACGTGCAGTGGCAACAAAATAAATACATTTTTAAAAACCTTTACAGGTTACCACTTTAGATTTACAGAGGAGGTCTACTGCTAAAATTACTGCCCTCGATCTGACCTTCATGGTGATACCTCACATGCATGGTGCAATTGCTGTTTACATTTGACGCCAGACCGACGCTTGCGTTCGCCTTAGCGCGAGAGCAGGGGGGACAGGGGTGCTTTTTTTTTTTTTTCTTTATTATTTTTTGATTTTTTATCTTATTTTTAAACTGTTCCTTTCATTTTTATTTTTTTTAAATCATTTTTATTGTTATCTCAGGGAATGTAAATATCCCCTATGATAGCAATAGGTAGTGACAGGTACTCTTTTCTGAAAAAATTGGGGTCTATTAGACCCTAGATCTCTCCTCTGCCCTCAAAGCATCTGGCCACACCAAGATCGGTGTGATAAAATGCTTTCCCAATTTCCCAATGGCGCTGTTTACATCCGGCGAAGTCATGAAATGCTGGTAGCTTTTGGTTTCTTAGGCCATAGAGATGTTTGGAGCCACTCTGGTCTCTGATCAGCTCTATGGTCAGCTGGCTGAATCACCGGCTGCATTCTCAGGTTCCCTGTTGAGACAGGAGAGCCAGAGAAAAACACGGAAGAAGGTGGGGGGCATTCCCTCCCACTGCTTGTAAAAGCAGTCTAGAGGCTAATTATCCGCTAGGATTGCTTTTACATGAAAGCGGACCGCTGGCTGAAAAGAATGATACCAAGATGATACCTAAACCTGCAGGCATCATTCTGGTATAACCACTCAAAGTCGTGAATGGCGTACCTGAAGACAAAAAAATGGTTAGCAGTAAAACACAGTAAACGGTAAAGTATAAAAAATTGCATACCTGAAAAGCAAACATGATAAAACATAATAACAATAAAACATTGCAGAATAGAATACAGTAAAAAAGAGCAGAACAATAGAGAGAGAATAGAGAGAGAGAGGACAATAAAACGACAACTATTTTTGTTTATTTTATATATTTTTTTGTTTTGTTTTTTTCTTTTACACTTTTTTTGTAACTAACTTTTGTAACTGTAACCGGTTCCAGGTTCGGGTTTCTCAAAATGCGATGGCATCTTGGGAGACCCTGTGAAAATGTGTCCTAGTCTGTGCAATGCTGTACCCTACGCTAATACTCAACTAGTGAATGGTAGCGTTCAAAACATTCACCAATGCAAAGACCAGGATTGTCAGGACAGGAGGGACAATAATAGTGGGTGCCATGCCTATATGCGCACTTGCTGCAGACACGACATCTTTTTTGGGGGGTTCCATGGGTAGGGGTACTCGGGAGGACATAATGAAAATGCCTCTCATGCAGCCGACTGCATTTGGTTGGGGATCTGAATGGGGGAAGTACGGGCGCTGCAGAAGTGGTGGGTTCCCAATTAGGATTGGCGAATGCAGCAGGAAGGGCACTATGGGCACGACGGGCCTGTTTGTCTTCTTCTTGGTGGCAGTGGGACACTACTTGTGCTTGCCACCTCACCAGCTCGAACTGCACTTATGGGACTCGCCAGGTCACCAAGTGTTACTGCAGTGCTGGTTTGACTACGATCAGGGTGTACTAAGCTTCTGGTGCTTGCCAGTTCACCAAAACGCTACCAAAAAAACTGTTAGCGATCACAGGGATCAGGCCTGACTCTGCGAACGCTGCAGTTATGCGTTTAGTGTTTTGTAAGTGACAGTGATCGATCGATACTGCACTTGGGTGGGCTGGGCCGGGGCGGAGGGGCAAAAAGCAGGTGCTAGCAGGTATCTGGGCTGATCCTGCTAACACTGCGTTTTTGGGAACCCTAAATTGCTGGGGACGCTAGTACAGATCTGATCGGATCAGATATTGATCCGTTCAGATACTATACCACTAAGGGAGGTGTACAGTGCGTGCGTGGGTGTTAGCGGTACTGGCGCTAATCTGACGCTGCCTGGGGCGACGCATATCACTGCCGGGTGATCAGGGGGCTAAACCTTTATTCGGTAATAAACGGCGGGTGCCCTGACACTATAAAAAATAAACAAACTAACCAGCGTCACCCGTAACAGTTATACGGTGATCACTGGTGAAAGGGTTAACTAGGGGGCAATCAAGGGGTTAAAACCTTTATTAGATAGTATATGGGGGTCCCTGACGCTATAAAACGCTGACGGCGAACCTAAATATTTACCTCCCTAACTAGCGCCACCAGTGACACTAATACAGCGATCAGAAAAATGATCGCTTAGTGACACTGGTGATGGGGGGTGATCAAGGGGTTAAAACTTTATTAGGGGGGTTAGGGGGGTACCCTAGACCTAAAGGGGGCTACCACTAACTACCCTACCACACTAACTGTCACAAACTGACACCATGCAGTAATCAGAAAAAAAAACTGCTTGGTGTCAGTGTAACAGGGGGGGGATGGGTGATTAGGGGGTGATCGGGGGGGGTCGGGGGGTAAAGGGGGGTGTAAAGTATGCCTGGCATGTTCTACTGTGTGTGTGTTACGCACTCACTCGGATGTCTTCTCTCCTCGGCGCCGGAATGGAAAATACCGAGCCGAGGAGAGATGACATCATATCCTCTACCTCTGTGTACTATACAGAGGCAGGGGAATGATCTAATTGGCTGGGAGCGATCGCGAGGGGGGGGGCAGTCAGAAGCCAGCCGCCTCGGGCACCATGGGGGGTCCGATCGGACCCCCCGCCCGCGGGAAGGCAATCACGTACCAGGTACGTGATGTGCCTGCCTGTGCCATTCTGCCGCAGTATATCTGCGTTAGGCGGTCGGCAACTGGTTAAAGACAAACTGGTCCAAAGCAAGTACAAGGCTAAGTCCGCGCTAAAAAACAGTGTCCTATACTGTATATGGCTCTTTCCCTTGTGGACACTGTTCACATTGCTATCTCATTAGGAGAGAGAAATCCTTCCTACTTCCCAATTGCGAGGTGTTTAATCCTAAACATTTCGCCAATTGCCAAACATGCGGAGTTGTCTATATGATGTCCTGTAAATGTGGGGCTTATTGTATAGGCAAAACAAAACAACAATTCTGGCGTCTGATTTCCAAACATGTATACAGCACGGAAATTGGAAATAGATATCTACCAGTAGGCAGACACGCAGCTCTACACCATCATTACCAAATGCCAAAAGTTACTTTTGTTGCCCTCGACATGATACATATTCCTGATTGAGGAGTAGACTACAACAAAGTATTACTCCAACACGAGCAACGCTGGATTTTTAAATTACACGCCACTACTTCCCCAGGCCTCAACAAATCTATCATGTTTGCTCCTTTTTTTAAAAGAGTTTGCATCTGGCAAAACTAGCTAAATTGTACAATATTTTCCTTTTTTATCTTTTTGACTCATTTGACAGAATCAACTTAATTGTTCTCAGAAATTAGAACAACAATCGGAAGGTCAGCCAGACCTTTAGCACACTTTATATATCAAAAAAGTCTAATAAAAATGAATCACAAAAAACACATTAAAATTATAGATCATTAGCATTGGCTTAAAGATATGCTTTGGTTATCATGAGCCTCATGGCTTTGTTTCAAAGTTGGAATTGTAGTAAAGCCATTGTTGAGGTACAATTATGCATTACAGCTACATACAAGACAGAAAAGTAGAAGTGGATGACAAAGTCTTCCAACTCTAATGCCCTGTACACACGGTCGGACATTGATCGGACATTCCTACAACAAAATCCATGGATTTTTTCCGACGGATGTTGGCTCAAACTTGTCTTGCATACACACGGTCGCACAAAGTTGTCGGTAAAATTCGATCGTTCTGAACGCGGTGACGTAAAACACGTACGTCTGGACTATAAACGGGGCAGGAGTCAATAGCTTTAGTGCCGGCAGCGTTCCGTGATCATCGCTGGACGTCTAGTGGCGTGTGCTTGTGACGTCATGGCGTCACGCAGTTGCCACGGAGATGACGGCAAAGGCCGGGGCAATGCCTTCCGGAACGCCGGGGAGACCACCAGGAGACCGCCGTGCTGGCGGCTAGAATATACACAGGGGGGAGGAGGTTTCTGGGGGAGCAAGCACCTGTACCTAATTAAAAGTGAGTATAAAATGATACAAGCTCCTGTGGATCCTAGAGTGATATATAGACATAGACATATTGGACAAATCTCATCATCAAGTAAGTGTCTGGGGTGGGGTGTGTCAAACCACCAAAAATCTTCAATCTTTTGAATGATTAACATGGACATTCTTTTCTGACTTAATCTTAATAGAGATACAGATGTTTGGAAACTACTTGAGTCCTGTCATCAACATTATAGATTTCTTTTTACAACCTTCGCTGCGTGTCATGATTAACTTTCATATAATTTAAGGTAATTACTGGGGATTTTCTATTGTAATATAAATAATTAGCGGTCTTTTGCACCGATTCATTATTATCAATTTGTGCACCTCATCACACTAATCTTTTTCATATTCAATCCATCACAGTTCAACCATTATATTGTTTGAGCGTTTCCTTTTTAATAATACAATATTATTTTCATTTTATTTATTTAATTTTTCAATCAACTTATAATCTATCACATCACATTTTTTAATCGATTAATTTACATTTTTCATACACCCATGCCATCTTTTCTCTACAATCACTTATCTAACTCCAGTCAGCTCACACTAATTACATTTTTACTTTTTCACTGACTTTATCACAATCACTCGTTGTAATTTTAATTTTATTTAATTCTCATACGTCAATTTTCTCACATTTCCACTGATTTTTATATACATATATGATCTCTATGGTTACTTTTTTGCTAGCGGAACACAAACACACAATAACCTATTAACACATCAACCCGCAGGGGTTAAAAATAAATAAAATCATTTATAGTTAATAAATAAAAACTTGATTCAATTATTTGGTTAGTGGTTGTCCATTTTGGCAACCTTTCAACAGTTAAAAATCTTTTTGAATTTATTTGTAAAAACACTTAGGCTGCCATAATATACCACAGGTGCTTTGCTTGCTCTTCTCCTTGTCCCCTTGGAAGTCCAAAAAAGTGGTCTCTTGTAAGTTCTTTGGAGGTGGGATCAGTCCCAGGGAGAGCAGAGACAACACATGAATGGCTCTAGGATCACCAAAACTAGATTTTAAAGAATTTCTGGCTACAGGACATGTCTTTTTCTTCTCCATCAACATAATTGGTAAATATACACTATTGTGTGTGGTTAGATGTAATGGTTAAATACAAAATGATGACTGAAACATGAAAATTATCTTTGTTTTATAAAAAAAAAAAATCCCACTTGATAATTAGAAGGGTCAAAACGCGTAGGTGTGGAAGATGTGGAAGACCATGTTACAGTAAAATGCCAACAACGGGTTTTATACAATGTGTAGTTTCATTATGATTGATGGGTATGCTATTTTCATGTAAATGCCAGAGCTCATTTTTTTACAACTTTCATGAAATTGCTAATTGCTTTTTGATAAAATAAAATAATTTTAATCAACAATTTTAAATATTTTTCTTGGCTGCTAAAAAAACCCGTGAGAGAATTTTCCATTTTGTATAACCTACCAGTTTATCCAACGTTTGGGGTTTGCTATTAAGTGGCAAGAGAAAAAACAGTCCTATAAATGATCCCCTCTAGTTGGAAAATGAAATTTTCAAGGAATGACTCCCAAGCAGTCCTACATCCTAGTTATCAATCAACAAAAGGAGAGCTATTAAGACACACTCAAGCCACATGAACAATATGCCATATAGAGTTTTCAATATACTCCAGCAAGTTATCACAGAAGAGAAAAAGTACAAAAAAAAAAAAATCAATGTGTGAATGTTAAAAATAGCAATGAGAAAGGAAGGGACTTTTACAAAGTTCTCAATATACTTTTCATCAGCACTAATGATATCATGAGAGAAACATGGAAATATCAACTGCAAATAACATAGTTTAGAATTCTATAATATCTCTGCTGGAACATTACAACAATATTAAGTGATATAGGAAATCTGACATGACATAAAATAAGGCATGGAGAGGTTAATATGAAGAGGGAGGAAGAAGAAAATAGGGAAGAAAAGAAAAAGGAAAAGTAGAGGGCCATCACATTAGCTCTGCCACAGGTTCAAGGTGGGTCCTCCCAGAGATGCCACAGCTCCCAGACCTTATTGCGGTCTTCCAGTCTATCTATTCTAGCGGTCATTTTCTTCATGAGCTCCGCATTCTTGACCCTAGCATACAGGGCATCTGGGGAAGGTGGAGAGTGCCTCTTCCAGTTGAGGGCGACAAGGCAGTGTGTAGCTGTAAGGATGTGTCTAAGTAGCTTCTTATAGGGTTTGGCTATTTTCAATGAGGAGAGGCCTAGTAGGAAGAATTTTGGTGTCATAGGTACTGGCACCTCAAAGAGGCGAGTCAGTAATTGCTGCGTTGAACGCCAGAATGGAGCTATTAAAGGACAGCTCTAATAAATGTGGAAAAGGGTGCCTTTATCTCTCTGGCAGTGCCAGCATCGATGAGAACTAGAGGGGTAGATGACATGGAGCACATCCGGAGTCAGGTATCAGAAGTAGAGAATTTTATAAGCATTTTCCTTATAGAGAGTACACAGAGAACTCTTGCCACGTCTCCATGGGAATTTCTTTACCAGCTACCCTTTCTCAAATAAGCATGTAAGCATGTTCACCCTGGTCTGTAAGGAGTAGGCATTTTGTATCCGATAAATATCAGAGATCAGACCCCTGCACATGGAGCAATCAAAATTAATGCGTTCAAAATGGGATGGGGTGGAAAATTGCAAGTTTGGAGTTATAGATTGGGCATAGTCGCGAATCTGCAGGTATCCGTAAAACACCTGGCGAGGTAGATCATATTTATCCCGAAGTTGGGGAAATTTCAACAATTTGGGGAATCTAGGGTCTACCAAGTGTTCAAAGTGGAATAAATTCCATGACACCCAGGGCGATGACATCTGGGTGAGGCTATCAGGCACCTTAGGGTTGCAGAGGAAGGAGGTCAGCAGTGATTTTTCAGATTTGAGCTCATGTTCAATTGACAACTTGCGCTAGAGCAGCTTAAGCTGGGACATAGACCTCAACAATCAACTAGAGTCTACCTTCGCATTCGCATTCCAGAGTAAGCTATTCATTGGCGCCAATCAAATTTTTTCAATTTCCGGCCATTTATTATAGGAGCATTGGGGAAACCAGGAGACTATTGCGCTTAGTTGGGCCACTTGGTAATATTTTATGAAGTTGGTGAACACTATAGCCCCATTAGAGCACGACGCCATTAATACTGAGTGGGGTATCCTATGTCTCTTATAGTTCCAAACATAATAAGTCAGCTTGTAGTTTTCGCAGGTGTTCGTAAGAAACAGGAATAGGTAGTGTTTGGAACAGGTACAAAAGCTTAGAAAGGATGGCCATCTTGATGGAGGCAATATGCCCCAGAAGAGAAATATGATGGGTCTTCCACTTTTGCACCAGTTCCCTAATTGAGCTAATTAAGGGGGGAAGTTTGCTTGGTACAAGGTGGTAAAGGTCAGGGTAATGTAAATCCCCAGGTATTTCACTGCAGTAAGTTTCCAGTTATAGAGAAACAGGTCTTTAAGTGGTGAACTTCATCCTCGGGAATATTAATTGGAAGGGCCTCTGGCTTAGACACATTTAATTTATATCCCGAGAGGGCTCCATAATTGTCAATTGTCAAGCTCTGCATGTAAATTCCATAGGGAGATCCTAGGCTGGGTCAAAGTGAGTATAACAACGAAATTTTAAATTCCCTCCCTCTAACCAATATGCCCAGAATGTCTGGATTCCTATGAATAGATGCCGCCAAATGTTCAACACATATCGCAAATAATAAAGGTGAAAGCGGAAATCCTTGGTGGGTACCATTAGTAACTGGAAAAGATGCAAGGGCAAAAGGGGTTTTCACTTGGGATGTAGGGTTGGTGTAAAGGTGTTGGATTGCTCGCAGGAAGGACCCCTTAAAACCCATGTGACGCAGTGTGGCTGTCAGAAAAGGCCAACCAAGACGGTCAAAGGCTTAATATTAGGGACTCCGAGCTGCCTGCGTTTGCCACATCAATCAAATCTATGACCTTTCTGGTGTTATCTCCCACTTGGCTGAGAGCAACAAAGCCCACCTGATCTTTATGGATCAGGGAAGGTAAAACTGCATTCAGATGGATTGAGAGAAGTTTAGTAAATATTTTTAGGTCAGAGTTAATAAGGGCTATAGGCCTATAACTGGCATGTGGGAAGGGTCCTTGTCTGGTTTTGGGATCAGGGTGAGAAAGGATCTCTGCTTGTCAATTGGAAAGGGAGTTTGCTGAAGTAAAGCATTAAAGAGTTTTCACACGTGCGGAAGCAACGGGGAAGGAAGGATTTGTAGTACTCATACAGTAGGCCATCCGGGCCAGGAGATTTATGAGTGGGTAAGGTTTTAAAAGTCATCATAAGTTTCTCCTCTGAGATGGGCGCATTAGGAGAGAGAGGAGGTCCGAGGCCTGGAGTTGGAGAACCCCACTTTGCTCTAGATAATGGTTCATGCGATCCACCAAATTACCCTTGTCGTAATATAGTTGTTTCAGCCTGAGTAAGGCTTTTTCCACCTGACCCAACGGTAAATATTTAAGAGTCACGCGTAGATGGGTTAATTGTTTGAGGAGGGATAAGGATGGGTAAAGTTGTAGCCGGTGTTCTAAGACCTTGAATTCCTTTTCAGTTTGTAGTTTAGTGGCCCTAGCATCCTTCTTCATAGCTGAGGTAAGGGCAATACACTGACCTCGGAGCAAAGATATGTTTTTATTAGCCTTGCTGTGATAAACTTTTGAAAACTGATTGGCTGCTTGTCTTAGGTCAGTATCTAATACCGACATCTGCTTGAGGAACTTCAGAGAAATCGTAATACCTGTGCAGGATTGATTTGATTTTTATATAAAGAGTATAGGACAATGTGTCCACCAACTGCTATTCTACAAAATGTAATTTGTGTCTGTCATTGTTAAGTGGTCTAACATTAGTTAGAATAGCAACATTGCTTCAGACTCAGCCCTAGCTCATATTCACAACCAAGCTCCATTCACTTACCTATTCAAATACCTGTCATCATCTACAAAGACTGACAAATGTTTGATCAAGATCACATTACTACCCTACTGCTCTCCTGTATTGAATTCCGCTAGCTGCTTTAATTATCACATGGATAAAGTGACAGAAAGCATAAATCTATTGACTGGCCAGGTCCTTGTGCGGCAGCAGAATATGTGCCTTCAAATGACATTGTGTACTTAAACCTGGAGAACAAAGTGGCCCACAGAAAACTGATACGCTTTTCCTGGGGGATATTTCTAGTCTTGCATATTTTATATTTTACATGAATTTCCAGATGTGTGAATTCTTGTGGCAAAAGTATGTATGGGATTATGTATCCTATTACTGTAAAACATCAACATATTGATGCCTCTGGGGAAGTAATGATAGAACAAAGAATCTGTGCTCTGTGGTTACAAATATTTATTTATACTAGAGAATAGCATTTATACGGTAGAATACATTTAGTGTTATAATATTCAGGTATTATTTGTGGATAATTGAATCAAAGGGACATTAATTGTTCACTTAGATGGTCTGGTTTAGATTTAAAGCAAATATTAGAGCTAGCAATGATCAAAGTCATAAATGAAGCCCATGCTTTTGAGCACATAAAGCAAAAGTTTTTTTTTTAGCATTTGATAAACTTAGCACACTATTAGTAAGAACATTTAGTGACAAATTGGATTTTAAGATCCTTATTGTTGTTGCTCTGTTAATGTTTTAGATTTATGTGTTGTGTTTCATCAGCTTTTGTCTACTGTTTTGATGTGATGTTTGTGATATGTGATTATGTGATATTTTGGACTTCTATCATTTAGAAAGAAAACAAAATGCATATTTGGATAGAACTGTATCAGCGCAGTTATGTACAAATGTGTGGTTCTAATAATTTGTCCTTAGTGGTGTATTTACCGGTATGTAGTATTTGTAAACTTGCGTCCAAGGCTTGACCCACTTTAGCTATCTAATTTTTTGTTACAACTGCAAAGTAATTAGAATAAATAGTAACTCCACTTTTGTTGCGAAAAAAAACCTTTTTGTTGCTGCGAAGAAGTTTTGTTTCACCAGACTGAGTGCATACTAATTTTGAATGGGAGGGTTTGGTCCATTATAAATCAGACGATGCACTTTCTGTCTTCTAATGCGTTGCAGTGTTTGCATCCCTTAAGAAGTGGTTATCTTACATTTCTGTTGCAGGATGTGCCTAAAATCTGACTTGTATCTTAGTGCAGACTTCTGGGAAAATCCGTTAGTCAATAACAAAAGCAGGAAATGACATTTTTGGAGGTGTTCTGTATACCAAACGCTTCTAGGTTGTCATATTGCATTGAATTTTACAGAAAATTACAGTGCTGCAGAATGAAAAGGAAAAGTGATTTTTTTTTTCTGTTTCAATATGTTTATTTCATTTTTAGAATAAACAAGAGATTCATAAACAAGCTCGTTGATCACCCGCACAGGGGCTAGAAAATGGGTAAACAATACCAATGAGCAATATTGTTCACAATTATACTATACCATAGTGAAACTAGGGAATGGTTTCAAAAATTAATACTTCATAAAATGCCATGTCCCCAAAATCGTCACTGAAGGGGAGGCTCTTCTCCTGCAACCCCCCTCCATATGAGGCAATGGCATGAACCAGGATAGTTAGAAAGTGAGGAGAGCTAAAAGGCAGATAGAGAGGGTCATAGATAGGAGAGGGGGGAAGAGAAAGGGAGAACTCGGACTCGGGAGCCCCACAGGCAGGAATCAGACCAGGCCCAAACAGCACGCTTGGAGTGAGGGGAACTCATAGGTGATCCATGGTTCCCAAATTTTGAGAAATTTGGCATGCGAGTCATTTACAATACTGGACATTCGAAGCTGAAGCAACTTAGCAGTCATACGTGTTCTCACCCCCTGGAAAGCTACGCATTGGGTCTTCCAGGCTCGAGCTATAGTCCGTTTAGCCGCTATAAAGAGGTATGTGGCCAGCTTCTGCTGTGAAGCATATAAACCAGGTATTGGACAATGTAATAGGGCTAACTTAGCATCCCTTCGGACTGTTAGATGGAAAAGGGTCTGAAGTAAGCCAAAAACCCTAGACCAGAACCCCACCAGTCTTGGGTAGGACCGCCAGGTATGTATGACATCCGGAAGAGTAATTTTTAATAACATTAAATTACAATATGTTTTTTGTAACAATTGTATATTGTATATATATATATATGTATTATTTGCTATATTGTTTTTCATGCAAGTGGATTTATTCTTTAGCTAGCCTTCAATACAACCTATTTTGTACTTACCGTGCTGTTAAAAAGTATTTGTCCCCTTCCTAATTTTCACATTTTTTTTGCATATTTGTTACACTTAAAGTGGAGGCCCACCCTGAAAAAAAAATGCACAAAAAAATACCTAAAAAAATGGAGGAAAAGAAAAAAAAAATTTTACTTACGTGAAATGGCTGTTGCTAGGCAGTTTTCCTAATCTGCCTCTTCCTACGCCGCGGTGATGTTGTCTCTTCTCCCCCCCCCCCGTTGTCTTCTGGGGAATGGGGAGCGGTGTGTTATGGGAACTGTGTGTGTCCCACAACACATCGCGTCCCATTCACAAAGCGATTCACCGGACTTTTCCAGTCGAAAATCTGACGGACTTTAGATTTGAAACATGCTTCAAATCTTTCCGACGGACTTGAGTCCGGTCGAAAAATGCACTCGTCTGTATGCTAGTCCGACGGATGAAAACCCATGCTAGAGCAGCTATTGGCTACCGGCTATTAACTTCCTTATTTCAGTCCGGTCATACATCATGTACAAATCCGTCGGACTTTGGTGTGATCCTGTGTAGGCAAGTCCATTCGTTCAAAAATCCGTCGGAAGTCCGTCAAAAGTCAGTCGAAAGTCCGTCGGAAAGTCCGTCGGACCAGTCCTGTCGAAAAGTCCGCCCGTGTGTACACGGCATAAAAGTACATCAGAGCAGCACTGTGAAAATTACAAACTACCTCTGTTCATTTGCATTGAATGTAAAAAGGATTACGCTGCGCTAGAGTGTGTTAGATATGCTACTAAATTATAGCATGATAGAACAACTGCGTCTAAATAAATGCATGTGGATGTGGGAAACACAATACCTCTTCAAGGTAAGCAGACCTAATAATAGATAAATACTCTGAATACAAATGTGAAAATTGATAAATGCATATAGACGCATCAAAGTATAAATGCAAATTTAAATGTGAAATATGACAGATTAACGCATCAAAGTGCACAGGTACCAATAAGTATAACTGAATCACAACATTACTAGATAGTGCAATGAATAAATTAATATAAACGCATCAAAGTGCAAATGTGAAAATTGACAAATGGATATAAACGCATCAAAGTATAAATGCAAATTCAAATGTGAAATAAGACAGATTAACGCATCAAAGTGCACAGGTACCAATAAGCATAACTGAATCACAGCATTACTAGATAAATGAATATAAACGCATCAAAGTGCAAAGGTGCCAATATGCATAGCTAAATAACAATATTGCTCAAATGTGCAAAATATAAACGCATAAAGTGCAAATGTGCAAATAAACATACTTATTACAATATAAACATATATATGAGCATGTAAAAAGTGCTAAGTGCAAAAAACACAAAACAAAAAGTAATTTGGTGTCACACAGTTCATGTGTAAAAAAGTCCTCAATGGAACCAAAAAATATAGTTCACTATGAAGTCCCACAAAAGGTATAAAGGTGCCTAAACGTGATGTCCACTGGTGATACAATCAACTTGCTAGTAACTCTCAAAGTGCCACAGACCATGCAATGGTGCGATTTGGTGACCCCAAAGGTAATGCGCTCACCTCAGAGCGTGTGACCAAGTCGCTAGACAAAGTCAAACCATGCTTGCGAACCACCCCGGTTTCTAAGTAGATCACAGGATCCCAGGCTCCAATGCAGTAAAGACTATATAGATGGGAATAAAAAACTACGTAGTATAATACTGTTTTAAAATTTTAATAAAAGATATAGATGCTCTCCCCAAAAGGGGTACTCACAATATATAGGTGCGTCAGTGCACCGCTCTAAACATGGCAAGTATGATATTTTTCGTGAGGGTATGGTGTGCGTCTCCTCAATAGGCAGCTCAGCTGTCTCTCGCTCTGTCCTGGCCCCTCCCCTACGCGTGTCTTCGACACAGGGATCATGTGTCATCATCAGAGGGATACTGATTGGACGGCCAATATATCGTTTTAAATACACTCCCTGCGGCCATTTTACTGTGGTCCGCAGACATTCTAGTGTTAGGCTGCAAGATATATTAGCTAAGGGAAACTCAGGCACAGCTGATAACCAACTGGTCTCAATGTATTAATCAGTAAACACAATGTAATGAGTGCTAATCGCCAGTATTCGTTAGAGAAAAAGATCATCTAATATCAAATAGAATTGCAATACTATTGTCCAGGTCAGAGGATGAAGGACATCACACCATACCAGCTCATATCAGATACAAAACCAATCACCTAGATGTATAATACCACGGAGAATATACTGAAATAAGTTGTTAAATATATAAAAAAAATATAAATCTAGAATAGTATTCCAATCTACATGAGTAAAAACAGTATTTGATTATAATTAGGCACTACCTAATCGTGATGTGATGCCCCATAACGCACCACCCAGGGGATAGTTTAAAAATGCTCAATCTTTATTCACATTCAAATATGTGTGCTAAATAATGTTTTAAAAATTTTAAAAAGGGGGGGTATAGCCACCTTTACAAATAACTAACTAAACAACCCTTATAAAATCATTTAAAATCATTTAAAAATTACATTTGCATTGAATACTTGTGAAAACTGCTTGAAATTTCAAAACGTTATGAAATAAAAAGTGCATCACTGACAATAACAAGGCAATTAGGTGCTAGTTTGTGTTTCCCATGGCTGTCAATAACACCTGTGGTTTAAAAAGGAGTCATATTAGGTGGCAAAGGACGGGAACTGCTGAAATAACTATTAAATCATGGTTTTGCTTGTGGAGTATATTATGTAGGTTATGAAGAATGATGTTATGGTTCTGCCAGATGTTACAGTAGGTGACCGCAATATTGTGTCAATCTCGCCGTTGTTATCAGCAAGATTTGACACCTGCGAGCCCTGTCGCGGGAGCCAGCGCCGAGGCTGGCTCGCTCATCGGGAAAGGTAAAATGTGTTTTTTCCTTTCCCGATGAGCGACACGCATTGCTGACAAGTGTCTAGTGTGAATCATGAGGGGGAACGCCGCGCCAAATTTTAAATAAAAAACCGGCATGGGTTCCCCTCCAGGAGCATACCAGGCCCTTCGGTCTGGTATGGGTTTTAAGAGGAACCCCCTACGCTGAAAAATCGTTGTGGGGGTCCCCCCAAAATCCATACCAGACCCTTAATCGAACACGCAGCCAGGCCGGTCAGGAAAAGGGGTGGTGAAGAACGAGTGCCCCCCCTCCTGAACCGTACCAGGCTGCATGCCCTCAACATGGGGGGTAGGTGCTTTGGAGGAGGGGAGGGCCCTGCGGCCCCCCTCCCCCAAAGCACCTTGTCGGCATGTTGATGAGGACAAGGGCCTCTTCCCGACAACCCTGGCCATTGGTTGTCGGGGTCTGCGGGCGCAGAGCTTATCGGAATCCGGGAGCCCCCTTTAAAGTGGTTGTATAGTGTTTTTTTTTTACTTTTACCTACAGGTAAGCCTATAATAAGGCACATGCATGCGCACAGGGGATTCTCGGCTGAAGGCCCGGCAACTGCCAGACCTTGCCGGGTAAGAAATCTTCCACGTGCATGCGCGGGAGTGATGACATCGCGGTTCCAGCCACTCACAGCGCTGGAACCGCGATACCCGGAAGACACGCCGAGGCAACATGACGGCTCCCTCGGTGTGGACCAGGTAAGATACCGACTCCTCGTTCTAAGGTAAGTATTTCATATTGAGCTAGTATGCGGTGCATACTAGCTCAATATGCCTTTTGCTTTACAGGGGGAAAAAAATAAAAAATTTCAGCGGGTATACAACCGCTTTAATAAGGGGGCCCCCAGATCCCGGCCCCCCACCCTATGTGAATGAGTATTGGGTACATCGTACACCTACCCATTCACCTAGGGAAAAAAGTGTCAATAAATAAAACACACTGCACAGGTTTTTAAAGTAATTTATTAAGCAGCTTCGGGGGTCTTCTTCCGACTTCTCCGGCCTCTTCTCTCGGTGTCCGGTTCTTCTCCCGGTGTTCGGCCTCTTCTCCCGGTGTTCAGCATCTTCTGCCGGGCTCCTCCGCTATCTTCTGCCGCTCTTTTGCTAGCGGTGGCCTGGTCTTCTGCACCATCTTCTCCCCTCTTCTCTTCTTCCGATGTTGACACCACGCTCTCTCCGACTGTAATGTTGTGTGAGTGCTCCGCAATGACTTATATAGGCGGTGACCCCGCCCCTTATGACGTCACAGTCCCAGCATGCGCCGGGACTGTGGCGTCATAAGGGGGCGGGGTCACCGGGTGACATCATGCACCATGCCTATATAAATGGTTGCGCAGCTCGCACACAGCATTACAGCGGGAGAGAGCGTCGTGTCAACATCGGAAGAAGAGAAGAGGGGAGAAGATGGCGCAGAAGACCGGGCCACCGCTAGCAAAAGAGAGGCAGAAGATAGCGGAGGTGCCCGGCAGAAGAGGCCGAACACCAGGAGAAGAGGCCGGACAAGTCGTAAGAAGACCCCCGAAGTCGTGAGAAGACCCCCGGAGCTGCTTAATAAATTACTTTAAAAACCTGTGTAGTGTGTTTTATTTATTGACACTTTTTTCCCTAGGTGAATAGGTAGGGGTACGATGTACCCCATACACATTCACATAGGGTGGGGGGCCGGGATCTGGGGGCCCCCTTATTAAAGGGGGCTCCTGGATTCCGATAAGCTCCGCGCCCGCAGACCCCGACAACCAACGGCCAGGGTTGTCGGGAAGAGGCCCTTGTCCTCATCAACATGGGGACAAGGTGCTTTAGGGGGGGGCAGCAGGGCGCCCCCCTCCCCCAAAGCACCCACCCCCCATGTTGAGGGCATGCGGCCTGGTCTGGTTCAGGAGAGGGGGGCGCTCGCTCGTCCCCACCGCCTTTCCTGACCGGCCAGGCTGCGTGCTCGGATAAGGGTCTGGTATGGATTTTGGGGGGACCCCCACGCTGATTTTTTGGCGTAGGGGGTTCCCCTTAAAATCCATACCAGACAGAAGGGCCTGGTATGCTCCTGGAGGGAAACCCATGCCGCTTTTTATTTAAAATTTGGCACGGCGTTCCCCCTCATGATTCATACCAGACACCTGTCAGCAATGCATGTCGCTCATCGGGAAAGCAAAAAACACTTTTGCTTTCCCGATGAGAGCCAGCGCGAGATGCGCAGTACCCTATCGCCAAGAACCAGCGCGATGGGATTGCGCTGGAAACACAATCTCGCTGTCAGGTACTGTATATGGCCTGGCATTTTAATATGCTACTGCTGGTTGTGGTGAATACTAATATGATTCCAGAAGATAACATATTGCCATATAATAAAATGCCCATTAAGGCTCGTGATCTAGTAAAACCAACCCATGGGCTTCTGGTTTAAATGCTTCCACTACTAAAATGCTCTATACCGTACCACCATAAAAGACCTTTTTCGCAATCCAATTTGCTGAAGTAGGTCACATACTACATCCTCACCCTGCTCACAAGATTGTGATGTCATGAAAGTGGCCTACTCAGTGCCAGACCCAGTTCAATTGCCCTGCATGCTCAGCTGATAATAAAATTGCAAGGATTGGGATAGGCAAGAGAAACTGACACCTTATGTCAGAATGTATCCCACAGGCCATATGTTGGACAGTGCTGCTGTAAAAATAATTATGTAATTAATACATGTGACTACCTACATTTTTTGATTTTTTAAATACTGTTCACAATTAATGTACGCATGCACAAAGACATTCAGAAATGATTCTCAGTCTAACTCAGTAAGTAAAAGAAGACTCTTTATTACATCAGCTTGGTATAGGTAGTATGGCAAATTTCCAGGGACAAATGTCAACCACTTGTTACTATCTGTAGAAATCAGGATGAGTTTCTGTATGATAGTCAAACAATGAGTAATTCTTTTAGACATATTAGGGCCTTTGAGATGCATTTGGGAAGTGTTTTTACAATGCATTTACAAGGCAGAAATAAAAGCAAGACTCAAACTGATTTTCAATGATCTTAAATGCTTGTATACACTAGTCTTTAAAGCATTCTAAACCCTAAAACGAAAACATTTTATATTTCAGTTAATCAGTCCTTAGATGATGTAGCTGCATTTCCTTTGTGCCTTGTTCACACCATACATGTGTGGAGGTGGACATGGTAATGCAGCTCAATGGACAACATGTGAACAATCCCTCAGACTTTCTTTCTGTTATTTTTACCTGGTAATCCTACACTCCCTGTCCTATCCTGTCTGTATCTGTGGAGGGAGCCATAGTTATCATCCTGGCTGTGCTTCCAACATGTCTTCCTTACATCTCTATTACATGT
Source organism: Lithobates clamitans (assembly GCA_037952925.1). Lineage (NCBI taxonomy): Eukaryota > Metazoa > Chordata > Amphibia > Anura > Ranidae > Lithobates > Lithobates clamitans. Next base: position 883,252 of record JBBGZY010000266.1, on the reverse strand, counting down.
GGAGTAGATTATTTAAGGAAGGTAACATTGTACTTTAAAGCTGGCCATACATTATATAATTTTCTTCAATTTTATTTAGATTTACCTTTAACTATGTTAGTGCAAGGGCCTTCCTGATTGCATTTATTACATATTGAAAGGTTTGACCTCATATTATATGGTTTCGGTAAATGTAAAGGAATATGGTACAAGAACATTGTATAATGTATGGCCAGCCTTAGTTTAGCTCCCAGGAAGCTCAACAGGTTCTATTGTTTTGGACATAACTGTCAGCCTAATCTCTGAACATGTTTACGAGATTAAGGACAGAAGGGTTGATCTCATCAGTGTTGCTTCTCCTTGGTAGTTCAATCCACAGGCTGGGATGGGCCCAGTGCCCAAATGGATTGCCTATTTGCAATGTGGTCTGTAAGATGGCCCAGTGTTCAGTGAATTGCTGAGCAAAATAAAAAATATTTAGCTGATAAAACATTTCACATGTATATATTTTAAACAAACTGTTTACCTGTAGATCAATTTTAAATAAAGATGGTATGCAGTGTTAAGGTAAGGGAAGCTGTGCTAAATCTTTGTTTTAATGTTTTAACCTTACTATTAACATTTTTGTTCCAGTAAGGGAGGCAGCATGTCTGGAATCAACTAATTTGGAAATTATAACGATGGAAGCTAACAATGGCAAAAATTTACCAGAAGCAATCCTGACAGTTTTTTCTTATTGTACCTTTGCTCCTTGTTCTTTTACTATCTTGCTGGAAAAATACATGGATCAGGAGCAACTTTGGGACTCTCTCTGTAACCAGACAGGTACAACACAAAGTTGATTCTCTGTGTATATGTTTGTATCACGCAGCTCATCTAGCCATAAATACATTTACATATGCCATCTACTGTAGCAACCAGGACCCTCAGTATTAATTTATATGTACGCAAGAGAACATAAACATTAGCAAATCTCAGTTCGCCCATACTGCCTTAGTAGAGCAGAGCAAGTTGTGTAAGTGGATAAGATAGATTTAGCTATGTTAAACTGTCACCTGTAGAAACTCCTTCTTAGAGTAGCATTTGGTGGTTCAAGGGAGACTGGGGCCTAGACTGTGCGTGAATATTGCCATCGAAGAACACAGAACAGAAATAGTAATGTTTCAAATTGATGGTATGCAAACACACAGCAAAATATATTCCCACGGGCAGTACGTTTAAAGGGCTAAAAATAAAACCTATGTGGCTAATGTCCAAAGTTAGAGAAGCTATAAATAATAAGAAAGTGAAATTTAAAAAAAAAAATGAAGATAAAGGCACACTATCATCATTTAAAAGTTACAAAGAATATAACAATATGTAAAAAGGAAAACAGGGGAACAATAATTCAAAATGAATGACAGGTTGCAAAAGAGAGTAGGACAAACCCCCAAAAATTCTCCAAATATAATAAAAGAAAAAGGTCATGTCAAAGCATGTAGGCTCTTTGCAATACAATTAGAAATGGTGACTGATGACAAAGAGAAGGCAAAGGTATTTAATACTTTCATGGATTCATACATACATGCATGGAGGGGCTCAAGTCCATAATTGGTATAGAATTGACATAGCCCCAAAAGAACCACAATGGCTCAAAATTTAAATAGTCCAGAAAACTTTAGTCAAAACAAAGGTGAATAAAGCACCTGGACCAGGTGGCATACACTCACATGCCCTCAAAGAGTTCGGCTCTGTAATTTCAAAGTCATTGTTACTTCTTTTTAGAGACTCTTTAATGACTGGCTACATTTAAAAAAGGATCAAAGTCTTTACCAAGTAACCAGAGATTGGTTAGGTTAACTTCTGTAGTTGGGAAGATACTTGAAAGTTTATTAAAATACCACATGGGAGAGCTTTTGCTAGAAAACAATATTTTAAGCAATAGCATGGTTTCACTAAGACTGAATCAAATAAACACACTAAAAGTGATCGTGGAATATCTATGCAAATATCAGACAACTATGCGATCAAGTGACAGAAGCATAAGTTAAGGGGAATGTGCTTACAATTTGTCCCCTGGGTGAACAAACCCTTACATAGTGCAAAGGTAGATTGAATTAGAAATAAAAGTAAAAATAAAATAAAAATATGAATATATACATATAAACCCTCTGAGAATAAGCGTGTAGATCCTCTGTGTTAAATAAGTGTGTGATAAGGCTCATGTGTTCCAACAGGTGAAATTAATTAACACTTGCCCATCTTGCAAATTATACATTTACAACCCCCAACTTTAAACGTAAAATAATATATTACTGTAACACCCCCTATTTTGGGGCTAACAATATCCATGAAAAGAAATAAAAGTTAGTTGCATATCAACAGCATGTGTGATAACTAATGTGCACTGTGTCTACTGGGTAAACAATAAATTCCTAAGATTCTGTGTTATCTTATGCTAAACCCCCTTAGGACTCATATGAGGTTTAAATAAAATCCATACAGGTAATCATATGTACAATTAGATAATTAATGAAAAAGTTCATTTAAACTCCTTGAAAGATATATATATATAAAGTCTCTATAAAGAAACCAGGCACAAAATAGAATGTCTATATGGAGGAACAAGAGTTCTTATAAAAGCCAGGGATCGGTCTGCATGCAGTTATAAATGCCAGGGTGTAAAGAATGGTGACTTCCGAGCTCGTACAGGCTGGTGACTCCAAGTGCTCCCCCCCCCGTGCTCCCCCACTCACCAGAGTCAGTCACCCCCACAGGGGTACTGTGCAGAGGAGTGGGTATCTTGGGATGGCTGCCTCTTGTAGATGTCCCTCTTAAGCTCCGCTGCTCCGTGGGATCGCTCCGGTGATCCAATTCAGGGGTCCCCACCTAATGATCCAGGCTTGGGTTCCTTCAAAACTCCCCACCTCCGCTCTGCTTTATCCTCCTCATATAAAGAAATAAACAGGGGGCTTCCGTAGTGAAGTATGTCCAGTTTATTGACAAATAAAAATAAAAAGGTTCTTAAAACAAATTGACCCAATACAAAACACGGCTGTGAGCAAGGATGAGACCAGGAAACCAGTCCGAACATGCGTCCCACCTTGCGTTCCAGCCAGATCTTCCGGGTATGACGTGTGAGTGTGACTCCGCCTTACACGTTTCGTCATTAGACGTTCTCAAAGACGGTCATTTTATTTTTACTTTTATTTCTAATTCAATCTACCTTTGCACTATGTAAGGGTTTGTTCACCCAGGGGACAAATTGTAAGCACATTCCCCTTCACTTATGCTTCTGTCACTTGATCACATAGTTGTCTGATATTTGCATAGATATTCCACGATCACTTTTAGTGTGTTTATTTGATTTCTAATTTCTATTTTTATTATCACTTTTAATCTGTAATTATTAAATACTGCTTATAGGGCAGCGCCAATTTCCCCAACCTCTTTTCTGTAAAAATTCAATTAACTCCCAGTGGGAATTAATTAGGGGGAGGCTGCAGTCCTTCTGTTTTTTCTCCTAAGCACGGACTCTTAACATAATATCACTAAGACTGAAGTTGTCAAACAAATCTGATTTATTTTCATGAGGAAGCAAGCAAGGTGTGGCTATGAATATAGTGTTCTTGTATTTTGCAAGAGCATTTGACACAGTTCCCCACATTCAGCAATTGTGTAAGTTAAAGTCTACAGGCTTAGAAAATATAGTTTGTAAATGGATAGAAAACTGGCTAAAAGATTTTATTCAGAGAGTAGCGATTAATAATTCATACTGTGAATGGTCTAATTGGTTTATTAGTGGTATACCCCAAGGTTCAGTGTTGGGACCCTTACTTTTTAGTACAAAATATAAGTGCAGCTCAATCACAATTAAAACATAAGACATAAACATAATCCCATAGCTGAAATAACTAATGTAGTATCAATATTGTAACAGTCCCCAATATCCAGATTCCACCGTAGAGTGATAATCAAAGTGACAGTCCTTAAAAAACATCCAATGTGTTCCTTACCCACCACCTCCAGATAAAATGCCTGCTCACCTCCAAAGTATGACCCCACCACAGAGTCACGAAGGCCTTAGTGAATTCCACCCAGGATGGTACTGGAACACTCATCAATTGGTGTCCCTGAATCACACTACTCCACTTCTTGAGTCTCAATCAAATGTATAACATACCAAAAAATAGAAATGGAGAAACCATAGTGCTCTCTGCTACAAATTTATTGAAAATTAAGTGCAGTTAGTGCAGTGTTGCATGGCCGCGCAACTGTCATTCAAAGTGCGAGAGCGCGGAAAGCTGAAAATTGGTCTGGGCATGAAGGGGTTTTAAGTGCCCAGGAAGCTAGTGGTTAATTGAGCAACTATGGGGAAATTGAGGTCTAATGCAGATGTATGTACATTAGAGTATAGAGTAAATACTTTTTTGTATTAAGAGGTATAGCTCCAGAAAGACATCACTTTACCCCTGTAAAAATCTTTAGTAATACCTCATCTGGTGTATGCAGTTCAGTCTTGGGTACCAGTTCACATACAAGGATATTGGAGAACTGGAGAAAGTGCAGACAAGGGCAACCAAACTGATAAGATGCATGGAGGAGCTCAGCTATGAGGAAGGATTATAGGAACTGAATTTATTCTCTCTTGAGACCAGTCTATTAAGGGGGAATATGATCACCATGTATAAATGCATAGGTGGTCCATATAGTGAACTTAGTGTAGATTTATTCACTTTCAGGCCATTAACCTCCGTATAAGAAAAGCCACAGGTGGAGCTGCTAAAATCTAGAATAGCCTCCCTCAAGAATTCATTCTGGCTCAGTAGATTGCTTTAAGTATATTTTGTGCATATACCATAGAAATGCACCCAGCTCTAACTGGTTATTAACATTGATAGGTAACACCAGAAATTGTTGATCCAGGGAATATCCAATTGCCATACACCCTTGGGATAAGTATACACAAATTATAATATCATAACAATTCACGATTACTTGAAGGTTTTGATAAACAACACTCAAGCCAAACTTTTTTATTTTTTAGAAGAGTGAGGGAGGGATACTGAAAGCTATGTAATGCTTTCTTGCTGTCTTTGTGGGTAACCTTTTCATTGGCTTACTGTCCCAATTAACATACAAGCTGGGAGGGAGAATCTAGGTGCTCTGGCCAAAACTGAATAAAAAAAAAAAACTTTCCATGCGTACCTAACATATATAACATATTATATACAGAAATTTAAATAACCAAGCAGCGAAGCACAATGTACTCAGCATAGATATAGTTATTTATTACAAATAAACTCAGGTGAGTGTTTAGTTCTTCGCCTGCCCTTTTTTAGAAAAGATACATTATACAGTACCGCACATGTACAAGAAGTACTCTGAACGTTCAGTGTTTGCAGCCATGGAATTAATACTGCTTTAAGAGGCTTCTTGGGAAGCTAAATATTAACATTGAATGCAAAAAAAAAAATATCCCTGAATATAAAAGTTTAGGTGTTAATTATGATTCCAACTGTGCTGGTATACAGTGTGTCCAGATGTTATCTTTTCAGTGCTGGGCCCAAAAATTGTGTATTTTAAGACTAGGACTATTATACCTCTTTATATTCTGTCATGTGGCTCCAGCTTTTCATTTTCTGATGGCTGTTGAGTCACAGTGAAAGTGTGAATATCTGGTAAAATGACCAGCATTTCCATCTGCATGCAATCCACACGCCAGAAACAAGTCTGTCAATGATGTAGAGTTGAGATGCAGCAGCTGTCACAAAACTAGAAAATGCAAGACGGCACAACTCCAGTTTAGTGTGAGTCAAACATGGGTCTTGATGAGATAGAAGAACATAAAATACTGTCTCTTTTACAAGACATGCAACCCAGATGGCTTGCAGTGTGTTAACTTTCGCAGATTACTTGTAAATCCTTTTGAAGCACTGAAGTAATTACTGTCCTTTTTAGAATTGGCATATACACTGTATGTTTTTCAATTGAGCAACTTATGTAACACCAAAAATATGAACATATTTAGTAAACTGGTATAAAATAAACATTGCGAGCACCATGTATTTTAGGGTTCTGTTAGAACCAGCTTATCTATGATGTTATACAGATGGATGTGTTATTTTCAGCTATATAAGACAAACCACACAGTGGTGTAAAAAAGGAATGAAGGTGTACTATATAAACTTCTATTTGCTGTTTAGAGTGATAACACAAATATTAGAGGAATATTGTGTAAAATAAGGATTTTGTATATTTATCTCAATGCCATCATTCATGGTAGACTTTGAATAGAGAGCTAACTTTGCAGACAGAAGAGCACACTTAGATATTGGTATGGGTAAAATGTTAACGGGCTAGTTCATCCAAAAGTAATATTTTACTAATGGGTGGAATATGGTCTGAATCAGCTGCTGGCATCATGGACACTCCAAAAATGTTAATCTCTCTGCTTTAATTGCAATGTTTCTTTCCACCTGGGAGCTTTGGGTCTTCTTTCTACTTTTACTTTGTCAAGCTCCTCCAAAAGATCTGCCTCATAATAGACACAGCAAGTTTGCACAATCAGGTACTCAAGTGCTGAGATCTCACCAACAGGGTCCCAACAGGTATACAATGGCAAGAAAATATATGTGAACCCTTTGGAATTAACTGGTTTTCTACAGCAATTTGTTATAAAATCTGATCTAATACTTATCTAAGTAACAACAATAGACAGACACATTGTGCTTAAACTGATAACACACAAACCATTCTAATTTCTTGTGTCTGTATTGAACACACCCATTAAACATTCACAGTGCTGAAAAAATGAAAAAGTACATAAATCCACACGTTACTTATTTCAACGAAAGGTAATTGGAGTAGTTCACACATCTGGAGTCCAATTAATGAAAAGAGTTTGGAGGTGTGGTTCAAAGCTACTTTGATAAGACACTCAAATATTTTAAGATTGCTGTTCATAAGAAGCAATAGCTAATATGAACAGTGCCTCACAAAAAGGAGCTCTGAAAATACAATCAATAGTAGTTGATCTGCATAAGGCTGGAAAGGAATACAAACCAATCTGAAAATGTTTATATGTCCATCAGTTGAAAGTTAAACTGTCTATAAATAGAGATAGTTTAGTACTGTGGCTACTCAAACTAGTAATGGCCGCCCAGCCAAGATGGCTCCCAAGGCAAAAAGAAAACTAGATATTTCTAAGGGTTTCACATACTTTTTCTTGCTACTGTAAATAACCTTACCGTTGGTGGTTTAACTCAAGTATCTACCAAAAACCAAAATATGTTTTGGATGGACTGATCTTTTAGGGATTATAATCAGCCATTTGCCCATGAGACACCTGGCTTTTGATTGCTTCTAGCAGCTTGTCATCAGATGCCTAGGGACAAGAAGGTGGTTCTTCTCAACTATAGAAAGTGTTATATTCTACAAAAAGTTAATCTAGGAGAGGAATGGGACTTTTAAGGCACATCATTTCATATAAAACCATATTTTATTTGATATATATTTAAAATAATTTCATACAAAACATACTATAACAATAAAATCTGTATATAGTATACTCAAGTACGGAATTCTAAAATCATTGCAACATTATATTGCATCATGCAATATGATGTAATGATTTTAGAATTCTGTACTCGATTATACTGCTTATATAAAGATTCTATTGTTATGAGTATGTTTTGTTTGAAATTATTTTAAAAATGTATCAAATAAAAGATGGTTTTATATAAAATGATGTGCCTTAAAAAGTCCTATTTCTCACCTCGATTAACTTTTTGTAGAATGTACAATTTATAGAGATGTTGCACTGTACTTCTTTTCCTTTAAATTATTTTTTTTTTTTTACACTGTAGAAAGTGTTCTAATTCTGTAGAAATTAATTCAAGCGTAATGTATCATAAACTTTGCAATAGGTCATTAAAGTTGATCTAAGTCATAAATGGTTGTCATTTAACTTGCCTAGTTTGCAATTTCTTTAAAAAAATACAGTTTTCACTCTTTTTTTTTTGCATCAGCTGCACGTTTTTTCTGGACCAGTATACTGGTAATGGCAACAGTTAGACCATGGCTGCACAGTCTGTGTTGGCATTGACACCTGTAGTCTCAACCAGGGTGAATGTGACAGTGATTGAAATGACAGTTGCTACTCTATAACACTATGTAACTCTATAGCACTATAAGTGCTTCCCCTTCAAGATCACCAGGTGTTTTTTTAATGAGCTGCATATTTAAAAAAAAAAATTTTTTAATTTCCATTTACATGTTAAAACTGTATGAGATTTTAAAGTGTTTCTAAATACAGTAACAAAAATGTCAACATACTGGTGGACTTTAATTATCCTGATATTGACTGGGCAGAAGGGACATCCCACTCATTAAAGGCCCGTCATTTCATGAATGTCTTACAGGACAACTATATGTCCCAATTGGTGTATTTCCCAAATAGAAAGAATGCCCTGCTAGATTTATTAATTACGAACGAACCTAGTCTGATCTCAGATGTGGAAATTCGGGATAACGTGGGATCTAGCGATCATAGGGTGATCTCATTTAACGTAAAACATAGAAAAAGGAGGCACCAGGGTAACACAAGGACACTAAATTTCAAACATGCCAATTTTTCTGAACTGCGGTCATTAATACATGACATCAATTGGGACCAAATCCTAGATACATTGAACACGGAAGAAAATGGGAATGCTTTAGGAGCATATTAAATAAAGGTATCATACAGTGAATTCCAATGGGCAATAAATATAGAAGGGCGAAGGTGAAACCTGGGTGGCTAAACCATAATGTAAAAAAAGCCCCATTAAAGAGAAAAAAATGGTATTTAAACAATATAAAGGGGATGGGTCACCGTCAGCATTCCAACACTACAAGAAATGCAATAAAAAGTGTAAGAATGCAATCAGGGCGGCCATAAAAGACTACGAGAAACATATAGCGGAGGAGAGTAAAAAAAATCCAAAGTAATTTTTTAGATACATTAACAGTAAAAAGGCAAAATCAAAGCACATTGCCCACATAAAAGACAAGGATGGGAGGATGGTTACGGATGACACAGAGAAGGCAACTGTACTAAATGCCTTCTTCTCCTCAGTCTTTACGCAGGAAAAGGAGGGGTATACCGACCACGACAGTACTGTTAGTGACACATCACAGGGCATACCCTCGTGGCTAACAGAGGCCAGAGTTAAGGAAAGACCAGATAAACCTAATACAAATAAATCACCAGGACCAGATGGCTTACACCCGAGTGTCCTCAGAGAACTCAGTCAGTTTATAGCCAGACCATTGTTCCTAATCTTTGTTGACAGCATACTTACAGGATTTGTACCAGCTGATTGGAGAAAAGCCAATGTGGTACCAATATTCAAAAAATTACCCCAAGATTCTGTCTTGGGACCAATTCTATTCAATTTATTCATAAATGATATAGGGGATGGGATAAATAGCTCAATCTCAGTTTTTGCAGATGACACAAAAATAAGCAGGGCAATAACTTCACATCAGGATATAGAAATTTTACAGAAAGACCTGAACAAAATAATCGAGTGGGCAAATAAATGTCAAATGAGGTTTAATGTGGAAAAATATAAAGTAATACACTTACCGGCAAAAAACATAAATGCAAACTACTCACTAGGGGGAGAACCACTGGAGGAATCAAGGATGGTGATGGATCTGAAAAAAAATTGATGACTCATGTGATTGCACATGTAGTTGCCATCATCCCTTATATACTGAAGAAGTATAGAGAACCTCTATTGTGGGATTTTTGAGGCAACAAAAAAGATAGAGAAATTATATATTCAAATTTAATTTATTTTACAAAATACTTATAGAAAAAATTCATAGAAAAAGTTCATTTGAAATTCCAAAACATTACGTTGAATGTTAAAAACATTGTAATTTGAAAAGGAGAAAAGTGATACTGTCCGCAAAAGAATTCGGAAACCTCCAGAACAACTGGTGGTAACGGAAAAAGCGGTTCATCCAACGTATTTCAAATGTTAGTATTTATACAATCTTCATCAGGGATATTGTATCACTATTTTTCAACATAATTATATGGCCATTCCTCTTCTCAGCTTGACAGCTGAAGGAGTTTAATCACGAGAGAGCGCTTGCTCGGTGACCACTCTAAACACTTGAACCCCTCTTCCTGTATAGGCACCTGGGAAACCTTGTTTTTCAAGCGCCGTTTTTTAGATTTATTTTATCCGGCCTTCCTATAGAGGATTTATGAGGGGCATGTGTTGTGATTTTGGGAACCTTCCTTTCTGAGACCATGGGGAATGCACCTGCTAGTTGAATAATTATGAATTGAAAAATAGTGATACAATATCCCTGATGAAGATTGTATTCCGTTACCACCAGTTGTTCTGGAGGTCTCCGAATTCTTTTGCGGGCAGTATCACTTTTCTCCTTTTCAAATTACAATGTTTTTAACATTCAATGTAATGTATTGGAATTTCAAATGAACTTTTTCTATGAATTTTTTCTATAAGTATTTTGTAAAATAAATGAAATTTTACTATATCATTGCTCTATCTTTTTGTTGCCTCAAAAATCCCACAATAGAGGTTCTCTACACTTCTTCAGGATGGAGAAAGATCTGGGGGTCCTAGTAGGTGACAGACAGAGCAATAAATAGCATGCAATGTCAAGCTGCAGCTACCAAAGCCGGCAGAATATTAGCATGCATAAAAAATGGGATATACTCCAGGGATAAAACTATAATCCTGCCACTTTATAAAACTCTGGTTAGGCCACATCTGCAGTATTCTGTCCAGTTTCAGTCACCAGTCCTCAGAAGGGATGTGCTGGAAGTTGGGAGAGTCGAAAGAAGAGCAACAAAACTAATAAGGGGACTGGAGGAACTCGATTACGAGGAACAACTGCAAAACTAAATCTATTGTCGTTGGAGAAACGACGCTTGAGAGGAGATACGATAGCGATTTACAAATGCCTCAGTGGCGATCCCAGCATAGGAAAAATAATATTCAGTCTCAAGGAGTGTAAGAGGACATGGGGGCACACAATGGGATTGGAGGAGAAGCAGTTTAACCTTAAACTACGTAGGGGGTTTTTCACTGTCTGGGCAATAAGGATGTGGAACTCTCTTCCACAATTGGTGGTAGCTGCGGGGAGTATATTTTTAAGAGACTCTTGGATGTGCATCTTAAAGAACACAACATACAGGGATAGGGGAAATAATTATAGACACTGGCAGACATCTGCACCTACACAGGTTGAACTGGATGGACTATTGTCTTTATTCAACCTTACCTAGTATGGAACTATGTAATACATTGCAGGTTGCCAGTTTTTTATTTCTGTGGCTACAATCCTTTTCATTTTTCCCTTATCTGTTAATCCTGCCACGAGCACACTTCATGTTGTAGGGCTACTACAGAACATAACCCCTCTTTTCTTCATTCATATAATAGTGAGTATTCTGTAGTATCACAGAGATAGCTGGGGACAATGTGATTTCTTAAAAGTGCAGCAGAGGCAGAGAGCACAGAACATTTTCAGAAGGTCGACAGGTAATGTTATTGCACATATGGAACAAATAAAACAAAACACTGGTATATTTAACAGACTAAAAGGCAGAAATTAAGTCCACTGTTAGGGTTTACACATATGTTAATGATTGGATTTAAATCTACTTTAATCGGATAACTACCGAGTGTTATTCATGTACAAATCAGTTTTCTATTGAATGTTGTGGTGGGCAAAGTGGCTAGGCTTAGATTTTCCTGTTGTTTCACAGAAGATGGACAGTTTACTGCACCATTCTTCTGCAGACAGCTGTTTCTGCACCATTTTTCAATGTTATCCCTCAGGCTACAGATCCACAGGCACTGGAAGTTTTGTGAAATATGTGGACTAAAGTGCATCATTCATATTAGCCTTAAGATCTTCATTCATATTAGCTTCTTTTTTTTTTTAACATTTGCTTTAATTAGTGGCTTGATGAAAAGTAGTTATTTTTTAGGTTTAAGAGAATTTATTACAAGGATATAGATTTTAATTGTCTTTTTTTTTTTTAAGGACATACTAGTACAAATGTAGTGATCAAGTTTTTAAGGGGAGTCCTCTTAAAATCGGTAAGAGGCATGGTGAAAGAGGTGGTGTCTCTTATCACTTCCATGGAGTCCAGCGATCATTCTCTGTCTGGCTCACATCATCGTAATGTTACTGATATTTTGCTCAGAGCTTTACCAGAGAAATGGAGTTTCAGGAACTTGGATAGAAAAGAGGCAAAGCATGAAGGTAAGATTTTTGTTTTTTAAAATGGGTTATTTGCAGTGCTTCAAACAATATGTACGTAACTATGAACTTGGTGATCAGTTGTTTTAGATGAACGGCATAAGAGAAATAAATTATCAACCTATAGCTGATATATATTTCTGTAAGGCTTCATGTACACTAGCCTACACTGGCAGCTCCTAAACTTGAGTTTAGGAGCTTTTGGTGTTTTTTTGCCAAAGCTCCTAAACTCAACTCCATAAAAGCCTATGTGTCAATGTACACACAGGCTTTCAGCAGAGTTTAGGAGCTGCTGCGTTTAGACGAGCTTCAACCGCCCTCTCCTGAACACGGAAGAATTGTGTTCAGAATAGGAACGTTTTGACCGCCAGACGTAGGAAACCGCAAAATGCAGCAAAAGCATGCTGCAATTTTTTCGCTATTTTTCACGGCTGCGGTAAATGTAGGCTAGTGTACACGAAGCTTAAAGGAGAGGAAATTGTTATATGTATATTTTGTAGTCCAGGTTTGAACCTATGTTAAGGATTTTAGCCGCCTTCCCCCATTGCCGCACATAAAATGCTGCTAGTTATGTCTAGGTCTTTCAGAGAAAAGCAAATACATGTCCTATATCTTTGTCCTGCAGCAGCTGGTGCTCTGGTCTTCTCCCAGCCAGAATGTGAAAAGGCCCTCTACATGCACACAATGTAGGACCACTGTGATAAGGTTGGCGAGGGGGCAAAGATTAGCAGCTTTCAGGAACTGGTCTTCGAGCATGTAGGGAGGATGTGGGGCAATGGTAAAAGATATGGACTGCATTCTGTTAAAGCCTTCCTAGACAATCAAGCAGTATATACTGTGTATGTGGGGAGAGGGTTGCTACAAAAAATTTTTTTTTCTGTGCCTATAATTCGACTTTAAGACCGCTTTCACACTGGGGCGCTTTTCAGGCATTGTAGAGCTGAAAATAGCACCTGTAAAGCACCTGAAAAGCACCTCTCAAGCCACCCCAGTGCGCTTGCAGGACAGATAAAAAGTCCTGCAAGCAGCATCTTTAGGGTGCTCACCCCTGCCTGCCCAATAAAATGAATTGGCAGTTTTGCTGAAGCGCCTGCAAATCGCTTCGGCTGCGCTGCAACACGGACGCTATTAACCCTTTCTTCAGCCACTAGCAGGGCTTAAAAGTGCCCCGCTAGCGGCCGAAAAGCGCTGCTCTAACAGCAGTAAACCCCTGCCAATGGCAGCACTGCCCTAGTGTGAAAGGGGTCTAAAGTGTATCTAAAAACGGGAACAACAATGTAACAAGAAGTGTCATTTCCTAGCCTATGGTCACAACCTTCTCATCCTGCATTGTATTTGTGGAGCAACAGTATTTGCACCTGGGGCAGGAAGTGGTTTATGACTACAGGTAGCTTCTTTTCTCCATAGCATAAGTAGGGGGTGTGCGACAGAGGCAAAAAGAGCAGAAAGTTATCAGTTCACAAGTTTTTTTGTTTTTTTTGCAGGATCAACAGGTCAAAGAGATGTATACACTTTTAGTTATATGGTAACAAACCAAAAGGAAGGAAATAAGATTTATTGTTAAGGTTCACATATACTTTAAACAAACTTCTTTCAAGAAGAATTAATAGCTCTGGCAACATCCAGTGTTATTCTAATAGAACTGCATGCCTTTGTAATACTAAATGTATATTATGTAATTGTTTTGCCATACACAAACCTCTGAATCAGAGATGGAAGAATAAAAAAAGTTAGTAATTGTAATTCAGGATAAGTTTAATAAAAGATGATCATAGGTAGCAAGAAAAATGTAAAAATCTATCTGTGTCAATGGCATACAAAAAAATCTGTGTCAATGGCATACAAATAATTTAGTAGATGAGTATCTTGTTTAATATGGAAAATCTTTTATACAGGTCTTCAGGAACAATGGTAAAGGTAAAAATACATCTGATGTTCTCAAATATGTACACAAAAGTGAATTGTCTATACTGAGTAACAAAAGATGTATTTTACATTGTAGTTAACTGTGAATTGTGACCTGGCTTTTTACATGACTTTTCTACATTGGCTGGAGGCTGAGTGGCTTACTTTAATGCTCGATCTTGCTATTATTGGGCAGCTGCATTCGGGATCACGCTATTTGTTTTTCTTTTCTTTAGATTTCACAAGATTGACAGCTGAAGCAGTCTCCATTGTAATCAACAAGCTACCTTCAGTAATTGCCTGCTTGCTTCTGCCTATAAAGTATTTCTACTCTTTCTCCGAAAGAAAAATATCAGAAAAGTACTCTGCAGTAAAGAATATAGGAATATTAGGGTGGAACCTAATTGCAATTATATGCCATGTACTCAAAGATGGAAATGCCACAGAACAGATGACAGATACCACCCTGTCTAGATGGAGCCACGAGAGGCTTGCTTTGGTTTGCGTGTGCTTGGAAAAGATAGCTGAATTCAAAGCCACTAATTCCAAGGATGAAATCCAAAGAGTGCTGGAAGATCTACAGAAACGAAAACCTGACTGGATCGAAAACCAGCTGCTAAAGGCCAAAACTCTGAGCTGTAAAGGGTAAGATTAAAGTGTGTCTTTAGCATATACAGCAGTCAAAGGTATTGTCTTTGATGGTTCAGTGGGATCAGCACCAGAACAATGATCAGCCACTGTAGATTTCAGTTGATAGACCACTTCTAAAATATAGTTTTGACCTCCTACTTGCAAGAAGGACACAGTAAAGCATAAGAGAAGTAACATAATATTACGAAAACTGGATATGTCTAAAGGAAATCCTTGGTTTGAACTAAAATTATTCTATTATTCTTTGAGAAAGTGCTGTGCCTAGTGCAAAACATGTTAGAATGGAACCTGTTCCTGCTGGCTATTTTAGGAAGAACATTATTTTGCATCTTGATATGCAGTAGTCCTGTTGCTGGTACAGTTAAAACTACTGTATTTGCAGAGCTTGTTCATTTTCTAAATATATTGTATTATTAAAAATATATAGCAGGAAGATATAACATCTGCTGTCTCAGATAAACAAATCTGTATACATGTGACCGTAAATGCCTTAATGGGCTATTTTTTTTTAAAATGTGTATTTATGGGGAAACAATCATAATTATTAGCTCAACCCATTATTCAATTTTTTTTTTAAAAACATTTTGTCGCTGATATAAATGAAGAGGGAACATCGCTATCCACACCTCCTCAGCACATCACAGGGTTAACTGTGTGTCTGTGTTTTTTATGTCATTCAATTAATGCAGGATGTTAGGTGCTTGTCAGAGTGTTCCCAGTATAACACTGCTGAGAATATTCCATATTAGGATGCAGGCTCAGTTACATCACCTTAACAAGTTTCCTGCTCATCCTCCACCTGACACTCCCTTCCCTATTCCTTAAAGTGGTTGTATAGTCATTTTTTACTTTTACCTACAGGTAAGCCTATAATAAGGCTTACCTGTAGGTAAAAAAAATATCTCCTAAACCTTTACGGTTTAGGAGATATTCCCCTTGCTATGAGCCGCTGACTGCAGCGGCGCATGCGCACAGGGGATTCTCGGCTGAAGGCCGGCAACTGCCGGACATTGCCGAGTAAGAAATCTCCTGCGCGCATGCACGGGAGTGACGACATTGCGGTTTCAGCCACTCACAGCGCTGGAACCACGATACCCGGAAGACACGCCGAGGCAACATTACAGCTCCCTCGGCATGGAACAGGTAAGATACCGACACCTCGTTCTAAGGTAAGTATTTCATAATGAACTAGTATGCGGTGCATACTAGCTCATTATGCCTTTTGCTTTACAGGGGTAGAAAAAATTTTTTTTTTGCGGGTATACAACCACTTTAAAATGAATGGGGCTTGGCTTCAGAGTCCAGTTCAGTCTAACAGAGGCTTTGGAATCTGCCATCTGCTGTCAATCACAGGTAGGGTGGACCTGATGGGGAACTAGTCTCTCAGGGTTCCCCATAAGAACCCCCCCACTCAACAGGCATAGTGGCTGTGAATTTGAGTTGTCAGGTGGGCAGAGACTAATGAACTTTGAGAGACTAGTTCCACATTAGGTTCACCCTGGCTGTGATTGACAGCAGATGGCAGTGGGCAGATTCCAAAGCCACTATTGGACTGAAAAGCAGCTATGAAATCCATCACTGCCATCTGCTGTCAATCACAGACAAGGCAGATCTGATGAAAAATGCTCTCAGAGTACCACACCAGGCTGCACCTACTGCTGCAACTACAGGTCAGTGTGACCTCTGTTAATAGTGTCAGTAGCTAGGGTGCAGACGGCCTTTGTACTAGCATCCAATGATGCAAATGCAAACACATTTAAATACTGTATATTAATAAAGTAATGAACACGCAACATCCCCCTTTTCCCTGTATATCAACTTTGAGTTGTTCTTAATTACTGCCAGTTTGCTCACTGTAATTCTTTTCACTTCTGTAACGGCCATAGCAACAGCTTCTGGTAGTAAGAATGACCTAAATCTGGTGCAAATGTCAGTATTTGTAATGAAACTGGTGCAAGGCTTTCATGAATTAGGTGCAGGCCATGTTAAGGGGGACATTTTGCCAGAAAAGTGACATTACTATTTTATTGAACGATCAAATTCTATGCTTATAACATAGATTGGCAATCTCTTACACAGTAAATCTACATTTTCCCTGTCTTTTAAATACAAATCAATAAACACACATACAAAAAAAAACAATTGGCTCACCCATATCTGTTTTTATAAATGAATGAACCATGATTTACAAATGTGAGTTTGTAGTAATAGAATATCCTGGTCCAATGAACTCCTTCTTAGTGGATTGAAAAGGAATCCAACCTGCCAAAATACTATAAAAGATATTATACTGATCCTAGATAGTATACATCCACCTTACTGAGCCTATTGAGCTCCATTTCTTTTCCATAAACAGGGTATAAGAAACTTACCCACATTGAGCAATTACAGTACTAATGATTTTTATATGATTTAAAGTTATACTAAGGTCTTATATTTTTTTTTAGTTCAGAATAACAAACATGGTATACTTACCTGCTCTGTGCAGTGGTTTTGCACAGTGCAGCCCATATTGTCCTCTTTTCAGGTCCCTCTACAGTGCACCTGGCCCCTCCCTCCTGTTGAGTGCCCCCACAGCAAGCAGCTTGCTATGGGTGCACCTGAGCAGAACCACGGCTCCCTGTGTCCATTCAGACACAGAGCCGTGGCACGGCCCTGCCCCCTGTCTCTCCTCATTGGCTCACTGACTTTGATTGAGAGGAGTCACCACGCTGCTGTCTCAGCCAATAAGGAGGGAAGTCCTGGACAGCCGGGTCTCTCATGCAACATGGATCTAGATGGATCAATTTGGATCTAGATCTCAGGTAAGTATTAGGGGGGCTAAGGCACACAGGAGGTTTTTTTATCTTAATGCATAGAATGCATTAAGATAAAAAAAACTGCCTTTACAACCACTTTAATAGAGGTAGGTGTTTCATGAAAGAACATTACCAATGGATTATTGGGAATGTTAAGTTGTAGGTACTGGTCCATAATACTTTGTACCACTGAAAAGAAGGATTTGATATCAAGGCAAACCCACCACAAGTGAAGCAATGTTCCCGTCTTCCTGTATACTTCACTGCCAATTTGGCTGGTATGTTGGAGTCCTGGTGCCCATCCTGTGGTCCTTGGGCACTTTCCCAAATTATCCTATTATAGCAGTGATTATAGCAGTCTCAAGTAATATGTTTCCTGAAGCATGTCATCCAGTCTCCAACGACTTCTATGGCATGTTTACAGTCTCTTGACAGTCTCTTGCATCGTGTCTGCTGTCTCTGACCATCTTCTATATCATGTATGCAGTCTCTAACTGCAATAGCCTTCCCCTGAGGCAACCATCAAACCCAGTAGTGCATAGTGCGTTAGTCAGCCTCTCATGGGGAAATTATCCTTGTTTTTTGGCAGTTTTTATGTACTACAGTGATAGCATGTTATATGAAAGATCAGTGTAGGCAGATCCAGGCACAGTGTTGTGAACATCTATGTGTAGGCACACACTTGGAACATTGCTGTAATAATACCTTTGCATTTTTGTTTGATTCATTGTTCATGGAAGTCAATGAAAATGCCTCAAAATGCATGCACTAAGATAAATGTTGATGCACGTCAAAGCGTCATGGTGCATATTAATGTAGTGTAGTGTAGAGTGCTAGGCGTACATAGTTTGTTTTGTAGTAAAGGAAAACTTGAGAGCCAGGCTGGGTTGAATCTGGGGCAGGATGAGTGACTCATGGAGGCTGTAGAACTCACAAGGCAGCACCTCTGGTACCTCCCCCTACTTACTGGATCCTTGGTGAAGCTTCCTGAAGAATAAGAGGGAGGTTAGGAGGGGCTGCCGGGAGTATTGAGGAGGGCCCCAGCCCATTCATAGCAAGTGGGCTGGCACGGAGAAGGCACCTCTTAAATACTCTGGGTCATGCCAGCAGCAGTCAGGTGGAAGATGGAGAAGAAGTGCTGAGGAGGCTGTTGTGGCCTTTGAGGGTGCCCCCTAGTCTGTGGGGGGGTGACGCCAGGCCTGGAGCTCGGGTGCTGGAGGGTTTCTTTACAACACACAGGAGCAATCCTGTCCTGGATGCATGGGAGCAGGTGTGAGGACAGAGATAGAGAGTCAGCATGTCCAGGAGGAAACAGCCGGGTGGTGTGCAGTCTGAGACGACTGTGGTGTGCAGATTTTTTGCTACACAACTAAAGGGGCCTGGGCTCCCTGCCTGTAAAGGACTTTTGCTTTGACCTGGCTGAGTGCTTTGCCAGAGTCACTAAAAGTGTCCCAGCTGAGTCTGTGTTTTCTGCAAGCAAGTGACGAGGTGGTGGAAGCAGAGGAGTGTATATAGACTGTATATAGGAAAGTTGTCCCTGAGGAATTGTTTGAAGTCAAGTGGGCATCCCATAATACCCCTATTCCCTATCCAGGTTTTATCCCCTCAATAAAAATACAAAAACAAGCACTGGATTGTTCCTTGACTCTGGGAGCCATGAGGGTTTGGTGTGCCTGGTTGTGCAGGGTGGGAGATCCCAATTCACCAGCGGCTCTATGTGGGGTGCACTACATTAATGCATCAACATGCATTGATGTGCATTAATTAATAATAATAATAGTAATTAATTACATAGTGTATTGCAATGTGTTTTAATGTGTTTCTTATTGATTTAAATGGAAAAGACATCAGGAGGGAAAAGGCATAGGTGTGAATATGCTCATAAAGTGCATGTCCATTATTTATCCAGATGTCTGCTATAAGCTAAATTGATTTCTGGACGATACAAGTATTACATATGCAAACAGATGTGTCAATAATTTGAAGCATGGTCACTCTATTCTGCTATATAGTGCCACAAGAAGCAAGCAGACCCATTATATAGATCAGGCATCGCTAAATGGCCTGAACTGCATGATAGCCCTATCCTGGCTGCAGTTTTGCCAATCAACAGCCTGGGTGTCCTCTCCCTCCCGCCCACTGCCAGGGAGGTCTGAGCAACCAATCACCTGCTCAAATGATAATTTGGACAGCTTCTCAGCTTAGACTTCCTGCTTCTCCTACCTCCTGCCCTGCTGTGTAAGGTAAAATTGTGAAGGGGAGAGGGATTAATATGTAAAGATAGGACTGTGATATAAGGGAGGAGGACTGTGATGTAAAAGGGGGGGGGGGCTGTGATATGAAGGGAGGAAGGTGATATA
This sequence comes from Lithobates clamitans, assembly GCA_037952925.1. Taxonomy (NCBI): domain Eukaryota; kingdom Metazoa; phylum Chordata; class Amphibia; order Anura; family Ranidae; genus Lithobates; species Lithobates clamitans. Next base: position 863,283 of record JBBGZY010000266.1, on the reverse strand, counting down.
AGGAAGTGGGCTATAGTATGGGGGGAATGTGATATGAAAAGAAGACTGTTTTATAAGGGTAAGGGGTTCTGTAAAACAGGGAGGGGAAATGTAATATGAAGGGAGGACTGCGATGTAAGGGGCGGGGGCTATAAATATGAGGAGGGAGATGTGATATGAAGGGAGGACTGTGATGTAAGAGGCGGGGGCTATAAATATGAGGAGGGAGATGTGATATGAAGGGAGGACTGTGATGTAAGGGGCTGGGGGACTATAATATTGGGAGAGGGGAGTGTGATATGAAGGGAGAACTGTGATGTAAGAGGCGGGGGCTATAAATATGAGGAGGGAGATGTGATATGAAGGGAGGACTGTGATGTAAGGGGGTGGGGGACTATAATATTGGGAGAGGGGAGTGTGATATGAAGGGAGAACTGTGATGTAAGAGGGGGGGTTATAATAGGAGGAGGGGAATGTAATCTGAAGGGAGGACTGGGATGTAAAGGAAGGGGTTATAATAGGAGGAGGGGAATGTGATATGAAGGGGGGACTGGGATGTAAAGGAAGTGGTTATAATAGGAGGAGGTGAATGTGATATGAAGGGGGGACTGTGATGTACGGGAAGGGGTTCTAATAGGAGGAAGGGAATGTGATATGAGGGGGGGACTGTGATGTAAGGGAAGGGGTTATAATAGGAGGAATGGAAAGTGATATGAAGGGGGAACTGTGATGTAAGAAAAGAGGTTATAATAGGAGGAGGGGAATGTGATATGAAGGGAGGACTGTGATGTAAGGGAAGGGGTTATAATAGGAGGAGGGGAATGTGATATGAAGGGGGGACTGTGATGTAAGAAAAGAGGTTATAATAGGAGGAGGGGAATGTGATATGAAGGGAGGACTGTGATGTAAGGGAAGGGGTTATAATAGGAGGAGGGGAATGTGATATGAAGGGGGGACTGTGATGTAAGGGAAGGGGTTATAATAGGGGTGGGTAAATGTGATATGAAGGGGGCAATGTGATGTAGGGAAGGGGTTATAATAGGAGGAGGTGAATGTGATATGAAGGGGGGCTGTGATGTAAGGGAAGGGGTTATAATAGGAGGAATGGAAAGTGATATGAAGGGGGACTGTGATGTAAGGGAAGGGGTTATAATAGGAGGAGGGGAATGTGATATGAAGGGGGGACTGTGATGTAAGGGAAGGGGTTATAATAGGAGGAGGGGAATGTGATATGAAGGGAGGACTGTGATGTAAGGGAAGGGGTTATAATAGGGGGAGGGGAATGTGATATGAAAGGAGGACTGTGATGTAAGGGAAGGGGTTATAATAGGAGGAGGGGAATAAGATATGAAGGGAGGACTGTGATGTAAGGGAAAGGGTTATAATAGGAGGAGGGGAATAAGATATTAAGGGAGGACTGTGATGTAAGGGAAGGGGTTATAATAGGAGGAGGGGAATGTGATATGAAGGGAGGACTGTGATGTAAGGGAAGGGGTTATAATAGGAGGGGGGAATGTTATCTGAAGGAAGGACTGTGATGTAAGGGAAGGGGTTATAATAGGGGGAGGGGAATGTGATATGAAAGGAGGACTGTGATGTAAGGGAAGGGGTTATAATAGGAGGAGGGGAATAAGATATGAAGGGAGGACTGTGATGTAAGGGAAAGGGTTATAATAGGAGGAGGGGAATAAGATATGAAGGGAGGACTGTGATGTAAGAGAAGTGGTTATAATAGGAGGAAGGGAATGTGATATGAAGGGAGGACTGTGATGTAAGGGAAGGGGTTATAATAGGAGGGGGGAATGTGATATGAAGGGAGAACTGCGATGTAAGAGGGGTGTGGGCTGTGAAATGAAGCTGAGGGCACTGATGTAATGGGGGACTGTGATGTAAAGGAAGGGTGTGTGATGTAAGAGGTAGAGTAAGGACACTGATGTCAAGGGGAACACGGGGATTCAGACCTCTTCTGAAAGAAAATTTTATTGACTGGACCTAAAACATGAGTTATATTTAAATATCTCTGATATACAGTAGATGATGCTAGCAATGTGCTTCTGAGACTGTTAAGATACCATTGCCTACATGAATGGGATTATAGTTTTGAGACTGCTGGTCATTGGCAGTTATGATATTGATGGCATGTGAGAGTTGATTAATATCACTAGGATTCTTAAAAACCAAGATGTTGCCTGAACTCAGACTTCCAACATAATATACATGTAATCAGAAGATTGCCAATTAATATACCTTTTTACACTGCAAGGCATTTGAGACCATGAACAACTGATTTTATGTTGTCAATTATTTTTATTGCTCTCTGTTGCCTAAAGAGATTTCCTCCTACTTATTGTCTGGCCGCACACAGCCTGTCATTTGGGAGTTTTTTTGGTTATAACATATATGTATGCATGTTAGTGATTTGGAGACTCACCACTAAGTGCTTTTGTACAAAACAAAATGTAGGTTTCCTTTAAATTATATTGGGGTAATGTTTTATAAGTTTGAATTATGCCACACACAGGCTGAATGACAAGCATGCAGTCCTCTCATAGTGACAGTTTCTTTACTGCAGAAAATAGGCGACTGATTGTCAGTGAGATTTGGCAGCAGAAGGGTAAACAGAACTGAGGCTATTTCTCACAGCAAAGCAGATGCTCACAAGAACAGTCTTTGAACACAGTCTTAACATAAGTTCACTTACAGGGCAGCTGGCACGGTCGTAGACAAGGGAGTGGGTGCAAAACTTAACTCTCTGAACCTTGCATACTCTCTGACTGTTATTCAGATGTCACTTCACTTAGTTTATCTCATTTATGGTATAGTTATTTCACACCCACAGTTCACAAAAGCTCTCTCAGATTTAAATTTTACGTGGACCCCCACCATCCACATCAGCAGCACTCTGATTCCAGTATCCAGTCTAGGAGACACTTTTCCCCAGCTCAGACTTATTTATTTGTATTTTACTTGCACATCATGGGCCACACCACCAAAGCATATGTTACAAAGATTTTTTTTCCCTAATAAAATGCAGTTTTTGCCCTTTGTTTCGTCTCAGTGCTGCTAATTTCCTGCTGCCTCTTTGCTACCCTTCCAGTCTACATGCTTGTGTTCCAGCAACTGCTACACCTCATTTCTCAGGGCGGGTTTCCTGATGGTGACAACAGTGGTTGACAATGCAGAAGAACAATTGGGAGATAGGGACAGAGCATTGTAACTCTATATTAGGAAGTGCCTGTTCAAAAACCTTCATAACAAAATCAATGGGTTTATTTTAATGAAAGCTGCAGATTTAAAAATATAGAAATTACTTTTGGCATAAAAAATGTTTGGGATTTCAGGAATAGGGTTTACACCTGTTTTGAGCCACACCTTGCACACACATGGCACCCTTTCTGCGGACTCTTTGTCATTCTACATATCATGACTTCAGTTGCTGTAGTATGGAGACCAATGCAAGTTTTCCTACTGTACATGGAGAGGAGGAGGATTCCCAGCTAAGCCGAGGGTCCTCTATGGTTTAACTAAAAACTGGTGGGGTCAACCTGCGCTAGTGAGCAATACGTGAAGATAATGTGTAAAAAGTGCAGCAGCAAAAAAAAAACTTCAAATATCCATGAAGTGATAACCATACAAATTAAAACTTAATTGCGCTAGCAGTGATAATATAATTGAAAACAGTATTTAGGACACACAATATATGTATGTAAGTCCCAATCAAAAAATAAGTGCATAGACCTTATAACAGAAAATAATTATGTGCTAAAAGTCGATGTTCAGGCATCAACACCACCTATAATGTGTCCATAGAAAGATAATTCCAATTAAATTAAAAGTCCATTCAATTCATCTGGTCTCCAAACCATAAGGACTGATGGATCAAAGAGGCTTTCTATCGGACGTACATTGATTGCAGAGAGAGAGTAATAGGTGTCCGCTTACCCCTATTGTTGGACCTCCTCTGTGGCAAGGTCTTACGAGCTTGCAGATTTCGCCCTCTGCAGGGACCAAGTGTTGGTAACCAGGTCTTGACAGCGTACACCGCAGACTTCCGGGTGGTCGGGATAGTCCAACAGCTCCAGCATCAGAGGGGGGACCCGAGAATGGAGAGGCCCATGGATAAAGAAGACATAAGGAGAAAAGAAGAGGCTCCTCTGGTGTAATATCGTTGGGGTTTTATTGGATAAACCACAAGTGAACATTTAAAAAACTTCATAAAAATATTCGTAAAAAGCCGGCATATACAAAGGCAGAACGCCCGTGCAAAGTAAACCTTCAGAACACGTGATGGCAAGCACTGCGAGGCCACGCCCTACATGTTTCGTCATACGTGACGTCATCTACGGGGCACGTGCCCCGTAGATGACGTCACGTATGACGAAACATGTAGGGCGTGGCCTCGCAGTGCTTGCCATCACGTGTTCTGAAGGTTTACTTTGCACGGGCGTTCTGCCTTTGTATATGCCGGCTTTTTACGAATATTTTTATGAAGTTTTTTAAATGTTCACTTGTGGTTTATCCAATAAAACCCCAACGATATTACACCAGAGGAGCCTCTTCTTTTCTCCTTATGTCTTCTTTATCCATGGGCCTCTCCATTCTCGGGTCCCCCCTCTGATGCTGGAGCTGTTGGACTATCCCGACCACCCGGAAGTCTGCGGTGTACGCTGTCAAGACCTGGTTACCAACACTTGGTCCCTGCAGAGGGCGAAATCTGCAAGCTCGTAAGACCTTGCCACAGAGGAGGTCCAACAATAGGGGTAAGCGGACACCTATTACTCTCTCTCTGCAATCAATGTACGTCCGATAGAAAGCCTCTTTGATCCATCAGTCCTTATGGTTTGGAGACCAGATGAATTGAATGGACTTTTAATTTAATTGGAATTATCTTTCTATGGACACATTATAGGTGGTGTTGATGCCTGAACATCGACTTTTAGCACATAATTATTTTCTGTTATAAGGTCTATGCACTTATTTTTTGATTGGGACTTACATACATATATTGTGTGTCCTAAATACTGTTTTCAATTATATTATCCTCTATGGTTTACCACACCCTGAGCACTTACATTCAATTTACTTACTATATTGCAACTATAGATCTAAATTGAGCTTACTGAACTGGCATTAAACCCAAAACCAAAAATGTATTATGTAATATATATATATATATATATATATATATATATATATATATATATATATACAGAATATCAACCAAAAATTAAAAAAAAAACACATGGTACAAATGTTTTCATTTGATTTGCAGTTCAGTGAGTAAAATAAGTATTTGATCCCCTACCAACCAACAATAATTCTGGCTCCCACAGACTGGCTACAGTATGTGCTCATGTGGTACACAGATTAGTGCTGCCAATTTAGGAAGGTGCTCCTAATGACAACTCGTTATGTGTATAAAAGACACCTGTTCACATAATCTCTTTCTTCCATTCAAACCCACCACCATGGGCAAGACCAAAGAGCTGTCAAAGAATGTCAGGGACAAGATTGTAGACCTGCACAAAACTGGAATGGGCTACAAGACCATCATCAAGAAGCCTGGTGAGAAGGAGACAACTGTTGAAGTGATTATTCACAAATGAAAAAAATACAAAATAACCATCAATAGTTCTCGGTCTGGAGCTCCATGCAAGATTTTGCCTCATGGGGTAAGGATGATCATGAGAAAAGTGAGGGATCAGCCCAAAACTACACAGGAGGAGCTTGTGAATAATCTCAAGACAGTTGGGAACACAGTCACCAAACAAACCATTGGTAGCACAATACGCCGCCATGGATTGAAATCCACCAGCGCCCGCAAGGTCCCCCTCCTTAAGAAGGTACATGTACAGACTCGTCTGAAGTTTGCTAATGAGTTTCTAACTGATTCAGAGAAGGATTATGACAAAGTGCTGTGTTCAGATGAGACCAAAATTGAGCTCTTTGGCATTAACTCAACTCGCCGTGTTTGGAGAAAGAAAAATGCTGACTATGACCCTAAGAACACCATACCTGCAGTCAAGCACGGAGGTGGAAACATTATGCTTTGGGCTGTTTCTCTGCTAAAGGTACAGGCTGACTCTGCCACATTGAGGGGCCAGTGGACAAGGCCATGTATTGTAAAATCTTGAATGAGAACCTTCTTTCCTCAGCCAAAACACTGAAGATGGGTCGTGGATGGGTCTTCCAGCATGACAATGACCCAAAACATACCACCAAGGCAACAAAGGAGTTGCTCAAGAAGAAGTACATTAAGGTCATGGAGTGGCCTAGCCAGTCTGCAGACCTTAATCCCATAAAACATTTATGGCGGGAGCTGAAACTTCATGTTGCCAAGCAACAGCCAAGAAACCTTAAGGATTTAGAGAAGATCTGTAAAGAAGAGTGGACCAAAATGCCTCCTGAGATGTGTGCAAACTTGGTAAACAACTACAAGAAACATCTTACCTCTCTGTCATGTTTTGCTCGAGGGTCTTTTATACACATAACGAGTTGTCATTAGGAGCACCTTCCTAAATCAACAGGACTAATCTGTGTACCACATGAGCACATACTGTAACCAGTGTGTGAGAGCCAGAATTATTGTTGGTTGGTAGGGCATCAAATACTTATTTTACAAAACTGAACTGCAACTCAAATTAAAACATTTGTATCATGTGTTTTTTCTGGATTTTATGTTGATATTCTGACGCTATAATTTAAAATACACCTATGATAAAAATTATGATAAAAATTATAGACCTTCAATTTCTTTGCAAGTGGGCAAACTTACAAAATCTGCAGGGGATCAAATAATTATTTTCCCCACTATATATATATGTGTGTGTGTGTGTGTGTATATGTGTATATATATATATATATGTGTGTATATTTATATGTATAATATAGCAGCTTACCAATCATTGATGTGGTGGCTGCATCAGTTTTTTTTGAGATTGCCAAAGGAGCATTGACGCTCCAAAATGAGTAGCCCCCTATCTTGCAGTCCTCCCACATGTGACATCATCTCCAGTCCTGCGCCCTCCATGCAATTCACCATGGCTACAGCACTTCCTGGATCGACTTTCGATGCTTTCTATGCTGGCAACCGCTACTGTGGACCTCTACTGCCAGCAGTCCACCAGGTGAAATACTGCCATCCTATATGAGTATGGAAAGAGATATTCTTTTATTTCCTTTTGTTTTTATATAATACAATTTTTATTTATGCTACACTTATGCCGCGTACACACGAGCTGACTTTTTGACGTTCTATCCGATGGACTTTCGGCGGACTTCCGACGGACTTTCCAAACAAATGGACTTGCCTACACACGATCACACCAAAGTCCAACGGATTTGTATGTGATGACGTACGACCAGACTAAAATAAGGAAGTTGATAGCCAGTAGCCAATAGCTACCCTAGGGTCGGTTTTCGTCCGTCGGACTAGTATACAGATGAGCAGACTTTTCGATAGGAACTGGGTTCGGCGGAGTTCTGACGTAAAGATTTGAAACATGTTCCAAATCTAAAGTCTGTCAGATTTTCGACTGAAAAAGCCCGCTGCAGGTCTGATGAAGCCCACACACGGTCGAATTGTCCGCCGGACTCGGTCCGTCGGACCAGTCCAGCCGAAAAGTCCGCTCGTGTGTACGCGGAATTAGTTGGAACCGTCTGATGTCTACTTTTGTTCCTTACAGAGATTGCTTTAGGCTCATTGAGGACCTCCTACTAATGGTTTTGGATGCAAACAAGACTCTTTAATGAACTATTATGCCCCTTTAGCATCCCAGGATATTTTAGTCATTTTAACCTTAGAACTTTTACTTCCCCTTTCTCTTCAATATGACCAGACATTTTTGAATAATTATCTTTAAAATGCGATAACTTCACTTTTTGAACCATTTTCATTATTACCTGTTAATGTAGCTGTTGGAGGATCACAATATACACTATAGAAACAAATGTAACCATACCCATCCATTCCCAAACATTCATTTAAAAAAAAAAGTTACATTTTTTTCATCCTAAATGTAAATATAAGTAAAATATGATTGAAACAATAAAAATGGATGGGCAGGGAGATCAATAAAATACCATGAACAAGAAGACTAGTGAAAAACAATATGTTTATATAGACATGAACTAAAACTCCACCAAGGGAAATAGGAAAGGGGAGAAGGGAAGGGAAGAGGGGAGGAGCAAGGAAAAGGTAGGGAGAGGAGAATAGAATTTTTCATAAAAATGTGTAAAATCTCATTTAAACTTCATCCCCTTGGGAAAACGTGTGTCTTATTTAAATATCCAGTATACATCTCTCTTAGAAATTAAAAAGGATCATCTCCTCTGATGGAATGTTCAAACCTTTCACTGATTTGTGCTCTAAAAGACTTGTTTCTTGCATGTAATGTGATAGGATATACTTTGTTTGGCAGTTAATTACCAAATTTGTCTGATTTAGAAGGGATCACCATTTGATAAGTTAGATGTCAGTTTAAAGAACTGCTTAAGAGCCCTTTCACACTGGGGCGGGGGCGGTGTCGGCGGTAAAACGCCGCTATTATTCGCGGCGTTTTACCGTCGGTATTCGGCCACTAGCGGGGAGGTTTTACCCCCCGCTAGCGGCCGAGAAAGGGTTAAATACCACCGCAAAGCGCCTCTGCAGAGGCGCTCTGCCGGCGGTATAGCCGCGCCGTCCCATTGATTTCAATGGGCAGGAGCGGTATACACTCCGCTTCTTCACTGCTCCGAAGATGCTGCTAGCAGGACTTTTTTTACCGTCCTGCCAGCGCATCGCTCCAGTGTGAAAGCCCTCGGGGCTTTCACACTGGAATGAAACAGCGGCACTTTCGGGTCGGTTTGCAGGCGCTATTATTAGGTCAATAGCGCCTGCAAACCGCCCCAGTGTGAAAGGGCTTTAATACGCTTTTTTCCCCTTAGACTGTGCATGTATGAAGTGGATGACACTGCATTACTAGTTTAGACAAGATTTTTTTCGCTGTTATAGTACTCAAGCTTTGGAATTTTCTACCATATGCTGTAGGAATGGCCAACAACACAATCCACTATAAAGAAAATCTATGCTACAAGAAATGCTAAGGTGGCAATTACAGACCTCTCCTCTTTGAAAAAATATTTGGCTGTCATTCTGATTTAACAACTTCCGATCCCAGAGCCACAAGTAAGCAGACCACCATTTGTGACTTTACTGCCTGCATATGTTTACCAGCCAGGCGGGCAGTGATGACAGTCTCAGTACTTGTACCAGCACAGGTTTCTAATAGAAGCAGTATTATCAGATAAAATAAGTAAAAATTATGAGCAGATTGATTATGCAATGGGAGAGATAAAAAATGTTTTTTCCCACTGTGCTGATGTCTTTCTCCTGTTTTTTGGGAGCTAATTCTAATACTAAAATTGGTGAAATTAAAGTGACCTTGGTTTTTTTTTTTATCTTTACTAAGTTACTGTTGCGTTGACATTCATATGCAGTTTTGCCTAATTTTGTCATGTTTGCCCTATTATTGGATGTCTCTTTGGGTAGAATTTTCAGTTTACAAAGACTCCCTGTACTACTTCTTTCTTTGTTGTCGTGGATCTTGATAAATATAAGTTTAATTACCAAAAAAATATAGTATTATAAAGGCCTTGCATTTATAATAATTTCAGTTGTCCAGCTCAGAATAAACTATTTGTGATTATCTACTTTCCAGCATGTCTTTCTACTATTATATTTTACATTTTGTTGTAACCCATATTGAAATGTCCCTAAATGACAAAGAGCTAGATAACAAGCTAATCTTAATATTTTGGCGATCTTAGCAGTACAGTGGATTTCACATAGTTTAGTTTAAGTATGACTTTGACTTGCTTGGAAGAAACAAAGAAAAAAAACCTCACCCTGTAGGAAGTGTCAGCTTTGTACACTGCCTGTCGTGTACACTGTCTGGAAACATTACTATTCATTAAAATAACCTTCACTTCAAAGTAACACCCAGGCTGTAAACAGTCATCTTGTATTGTAGAGAACACGATGCCCCCAAAAAAGTGAGGAAACGTCCGTCTTTGCAAAGTAATTTGTGGCGTTGGAGATTATTGTTTTTCATCATGGTGACCCTGACTTGGCTGGCTGGGTGCATATACAGATTAAGATGAATGCAGTTATTCCTTGGCTGAGGTCTGCCTCTTTCAGGGCACATTCTCCCTAATGACATGATTGATAGGCTGTACCAAATACAGAGAGGAACTCATTAATCATAGCACTGACTGAATCCAATCATCTGCTTCACCTGCAAAGTGATGGACAGGAAAGGATACAATTTGGGTGATACACTCCTTTGTCAGAGGGCCCTCAACTTTTTCAATGTCATCCTCATACATACACAAAATGACTCTGATAAAAAAAGGTGGTTTGAATCTGCCATGGCAAAGAATAGCCTTAAATTGGCCAGCTAATTTAATAGAAAAACCCATGTGTTATAGCAGCCTTATCTTATAACACAATCATATAGTACAGTATCTAAAGTTAAAAACATACTTCGTGTTAGTTTTGCTATTAACTCCGGACATGATGAGCAGACAAAACTGTGTAACCCAAAATAATATTTACTGACTAAAGGATTTTGAATTTGGCACACTGAGTACAAGCTGGAGCCACTGAGAAAATGGCAACGATTATGGAAATGTTGCTGTGGTTAAGGCGGCAAGATTTAGCCAGTGATTGGATGTGGGGCCCAAAGGAGAGGTCAGAGGAATTAGAATTACACCTAGCACCCTGGCATGTGTGGAGGGACTTTCTATAGTTGTCTGTTTTCCCATGAGTTTTAGTAAATTCACTCTCTCTATTACCATTATCACTGAGAGTGAAGGTGAAAGAAAATCCCAAATGATGAGCTTTCTCCAGAACGGGAATAGGGGGGAAATCTTCCAATGGGGGCTCTATTTCTGATGACCCTGGTAACAAGCAGGAATTCCCTTAATTTGGAGAGATTTCATCTTGTTTCCTGTTTTGGCTATGTGACGGGAAGTGAAGGAAAATCTCTCCAATAGAACACAGATGGCAAAAAACTGACCGGGGTTAAAACCCTTCCTTTCTCTATCTAAAGAGGAAAAAAAAGTTATTCCTTTATTTCTACTGTAAGAAATCAGTGTACGGGAAGGCTGTCAAGTCACTACTGGGAGATGGGAGCAGATTGAACTGAAATGCTGAAAGTATTTGTTCTGTAAACTTTGGGAATAAATGACTCCAAAGAGCCTGCAACTACAGAGGTCAATGAGAGTTATTTTTTTTCTTGTTTGTTTGTTTCAGTGATTTTTATTGTTTTATCAAAAGGGTAACACACATATTCTCCCTGGATCAAGTAAAATTTGCACAGTGCACATGCATCATCAAAGCATTTGTATATAATGGGTTTGAGGGCTTGTTTATAAGCGGTTTTATGTTTTGATTTATGACTAGCCAATTGATGTGAATATTCACACAATTCACTGATTCTCAGCTCCTTAGATAAATCAGCCCCCACATGTCTGTAAAAATGTTAAGCTGTAAGTATTGAGCACAGGGGCGGACTGACCATTGAGCCACTCGGCACTGCCCGAGGGCCCTGGCCCACTAGGGGGCCCCATGAGGGTTGCCAGCCTCAGTAAAACCAGGGACAGTATGTATAAATCTGTATTTTTTTTTTTACATCTGTCCCTGAAATGTCCCTTACTGACATCCTTTTGGTCTAAAAATCCTGAGATTATAGCTGCCCCACCTCTCCAGTACCTTCTCAGCCAATAGAAACATATCTGTGTATACTGCGTGTACATGTATGTGTATACTGTGTGACTGTATACTGTGTGGCCCCATAATCTCTGATTGCCCGGGGGCCCCATAATCTCCTATTGCCCGGGGGCCCCATGAGTTGTCAGTCCACCCCTGATTGAGCAACTGTTAATTTAAAATAAAATGGGTTGATAACCCTGCAAACGCGGCTTGGAATGTCTAGCTGGAAATATTTCCAATTGAAGCTACAACACGGGCCCTGAAAAAATAGTTTTGAATACTAACTTGCAACAAATGCCAATTATGTAAGAAAACCCTTCCTTTGCACTGTATTTTTCTCTAGTTGATGTCAAGTTGAAGTGTAACATATAGTGAAAAGTAAATTCTGAGTGTTCAGATCACTCCATTGAAAAGCATAGTGCCAGGCTACTGGTAGTACAAAGCTGAAGATACTGTAAATAGTATCTATAAGTCAGTGAAGTCTATCTGTAAAATAGGTTTAGGTTCACCTTTGTTGAAATTTCATAAGTATAAAATGTGTCAAAAAAAATCTAATAAGTAGGTAAAAATGCTGGAATCCAGTTTTCCCATGAATCAAAACCTCAATTTCAACCTGTCATAAACAGATAATTCTAGTTGAATAACTTACAACAGTGAGATAAAGTTTGTGTTTTGTTTTGTTTTTTTGTTTTTTTATGCATGGCAAATTAACATAATGTGGATAAAGGGATGACTCTCAGGTAGAATAGACAGAAATAACTCGCCAAGTGATTCTTGCAAATGAAACACCCACCTCTGCTAATAGCAGAGACTGATAAGAGAGACTTGACAAAAGTAGCACCGTATTATTTCCAGCGCCTTTAATTAATTTAAGTTTGACAAAAAAAATGAACAATATAAAAAAAAATATATATTTTTTTTGTTAAGGAACTTTTTTCCTTGTTACATGTAAAAAGAGATCCTGTGGAATAATTAGAATGAAGGCTGTTAAATTGATATATAAAACTGGAGCATATATAATGCTGCTGGGTGTATCAGACAATTAAATGTATGCATCATAACCACTTCATCTCAGGTCCCCTTCCTGACCAGGCCATTTTTTCCAATTACTGCGTTATTTTAACTGACAATTGCGCGGTCATGCAACGCTGTACCTAAATAAAATGTATGTCCTTTTTTCCCCACAAATAGAGCTTTCTTTTGGTGTTATTTTATCACCTCTGCGTTTTTTATTTTTTGTGATAGAAACAAAGGATGACCGACAATTTAAAAAACAAAAAAAAACAATGTTTTTTACTTTCTACTCTAAAACATATTTCATTAAAAAAAAGTAAAAAATCTAATTTCTTCACCACTTTAGGCTAATATGTATTCTGCTCCATATTTTTGGTAAAAAAAAATCCCCAATAACCGCATATTGATTGGTTTGCACAAAAGTTATAGTGTCTACAAATTATGGGATTTTTTTTTTTTACTAGTAATGGCGGCAATCAGCGACTTATAGCGGGACTGCGATATTGCGGCGTACAATTTGGACACCTGACACTTTTGACACTTTTTGGGGACCTTATGACATTATTATAGTAATCAGTGCTAAAAATATGCACTGTCACTGTGCTAATAACACTGGCAGGGAAGGGGTTAACAGGGGTGATCAAAGGGTTAACTCTGTGCCTAGCTAATGTTCCAGTGTAGTAGTGTAGTTCGGGGGTGCTTTTACTACGGGAAGACATGGATCAGTGCTTTAAAGAAACACAGGATCCATGTCTTCTGTACTGACTGAATGACAGTCTACCTTGTTTATATAGGCAGACTGGCATTCTGTCAGTTTAATGAACGATCAGCTGGTGCCGGTGGTGTAAAATCACAGTGGGAGCGAGCCGCCGGTGGTGCACACTCGCATCCAAAACCCGAAAGTGTAGAATAACATATATAAACGTGATTCTGCACAGCGCTACTGCCTTGTAACAGTAAATCTGCTTTGGGGTGGTCGGCAAGTGGTTAAAGCCGTATTAAACCCTAAAGCAAACATGTATTATATTGCAGCTTACAAACTCTTAGATGTGATGGCTGCATTTGTTTTCTTTTTAGACTTTCTTTCTTCTATTTTCATCTGGTTACTGGCAAGTCTGTTTTTCAGAGAAAGCTCTCTCATGCCGCGTACACACGAGCTGACTTTTTGACTGGACTGGTTGGACAATTCGACCGTGTGTGGGCTTCATCGGACCTGCAGCGGACTTTTTCGGACGAAAATCTGACGGACTTTAGATTTGGAACATGCTTCAAATCTTTCCGACGGACTTGAGTCCGGTCGAAAAATCCGCTTGTCTGTATGCTGGTCCAACAGAAAAAAAATGACGCTAGGGCAGCTATTGACTACTGGCTATCAACTTCCTTATTTTAGTCTGATCGAACGTCATCACGTCAGACTTTGGTGTGATTGTGTGTAGGCAAGTTCGGTCCTTAGAAGGTCAGTCGTAACTCCGTCAAAAGTCCGTCAGGAAAGACCGTCGGACCTTTGTTGTCGAAAAGTCCGACCGTGTGTACACGGCATTACAGTTAAAGGGATGAGACAAACCATTTAACACTGGTGTGGTGCTTACAATGATCAGCTTTTATTTATTTATGTTAAACCTTTATCCCAAAAGGAAAAAAAAACTGTTTGCTGTAAATGCTTATAAAGTATTAGCTGGAATTTGGCTTCAATTTGTTAGTCCATTTAAAGCGGATGTCCAGGTTTCCTGTCACTTTAAATAGTTTGTTTGGACCAGTTTTGTATTCTGTGAATATATTCAAAGCTACCTATGAATGGCTGAGTGCCACTCAGCTTTTTTCCAGGTTTAAGACGGGAAGTCTCTGTCTCACAGCCAGAACCCAACTCTGTGTATAGCTGAGGCTTCATACAGTTCATACAACCCTTAGAGCCGTTAGTGAAGGAAATTGCTCATTTGGACCAACTTGGTCTAAAAAAACTATTTAAAGTGACAAGAAACCTAGAGATCAGCTTTAAATCCTAATGCTAGTACATCTAATGCCGCGTACACACGGTCGGACTTTCTAGAAAGCTGGGTCCGACGTACTTGCCGCCAGACTTCCGGCGGACTACCGCCGGACTTTCTGAACGGCCGGACTTGCCTACACACGGCCGGACTTTCCGGAATCCGGTCTTCCCGACGGACTTCCGCCGGACTTTCAGAATGAACGGACTTTCCCACACACGGACAAGTCCGTTCATTTTGAACGTGACTTTGGTACGACGGGACTAGAAAAGGAATTCAATCTCGCCGCTTTTTTTGGCGAGATTGAAGCCTTGCGAGCCCCGTCGCAGGCCCTTAGGTCTGGTATGGATTATAGAGGGGAACCCCTACGCCGAAAAAACGGCGTGGGGTCCCCCTAAAATCCATACCAGACCCCGATCCGAGCACGCAGCCTGGCCGGTCAGGAAAGGGGGTGGGGACGAGCGAGCGCCCCCCCCCCCCCTCCTGAACCGTACCAGGCCGCATGCCCTCAACATGGGGGGTGGGTGCTTTGGGGGAGGGGGGCGCCCTGCGCCCCCCCCCCCCCAAAGCACCTTGTCCCCATGTTGATGAGGACAAGGGCCTCTTCCCGACAACCCTGGCCGTTGGTTGTCGGGGTCTGCGGGCGGGGGCTTATCGGAATCTGGGAGCCCCCTTTAATAAGGGGGCCCCCAGATCCCGGCCCCCCACCCTATGTAAATGAGTATGGGGTACATGGTACCCCTACCCATTTACCTAGGTAAAAAGTGTCAGTAATAAAACACAACACAGGTTTTTAAAATAATTTATTAAACAGCTCCGGGGGGGGGTCTTCTTCCGTCTTCGGGGGTCCCTCCGGTTCATCTTCTCCCGGCGTCCGGTTGGTTCTTCTCCGCTCTCCGGCCTCTTCTCCCGGTGTCGCAGGTCTTCGGCCGGCCCCTCCGCTGTCTTCATGTAGCTCTATTGCGAGCGGAGGTCCGGACTTCTTGGCTTCTTGGCTTCTTGGCTTCTCTTCTCTTCTCTTCCCCCAGATGTTGACACGACGCTCTCTCCGGCTGGACTGGTCTCTGAGGGCTGCGTTGTGACTTATATAGGCGGAGACCCCGCCCCCATATGATGTCACAGTCCCTGGGCATGCTGGGACTGTGACGTTTTAGGGGGCGTGGTCGACCACGCCCCCTAAAACGTCACAGTCCCAGCATGCCCAGGGACTGTGACATCATATGGGGGCGGGGTCTCCGCCTATATAAGTCACAACGCAGCCCTCAGAGACCAGTCCAGCCGGAGAGAGCGTCGTGTCAACATCTGGGGGAAGAGAAGAGAAGAGAAGCCAAGAAGCCAAGAAGCCAAGAAGTCCGGACCTCCGCTCGCAATAGAGCTACATGAAGACAGCGGAGGGGCCGGCCGAAGACCTGCGACACCGGGAGAAGAGGCCGGAGAGCGGAGAAGAACCAACCGGACGCCGGGAGAAGATGAACCGGAGGGACCCCCGAAGACGGAAGAAGACCCCCCCCCCGGAGCTGTTTAATAAATTATTTTAAAAACCTGTGTTGTGTTTTATTACTGACACTTTTTACCTAGGTAAATGGGTAGGGGTACCATGTACCCCATACTCATTTACATAGGGTGGGGGGCCGGGATCTGGGGGCCCCCTTATTAAAGGGGGCTCCCAGATTCCGATAAGCCCCCGCCCGCAGACCCCGACAACCAACGGCCAGGGTTGTCGGGAAGAGGCCCTTGTCCTCATCAACATGGGGACAAGGTGCTTTGGGGGGGGGGGGGCGCAGGGCGCCCCCCTCCCCCAAAGCACCCACCCCCCATGTTGAGGGCATGCGGCCTGGTACGGTTCAGGAGGGGGGGGGGGCGCTCGCTCGTCCCCACCCCCTTTCCTGACCGGCCAGGCTGCGTGCTCGGATCGGGGTCTGGTATGGATTTTAGGGGGACCCCACGCCGTTTTTTCGGCGTAGGGGTTCCCCTTTATAATCCATACCAGACCTAAGGGCCTGGTATGCCCCGCGCTCGCCGCAATAGGAAGATTTGTTTTTCCTATTGCAGCGAGTGCGAGATGCAGTAACCTGCCCCTCCGTCGTATCTGGTCCTTCGGACTAGCATACAGACGAACGGGCTTTCCGTCAGGAACTGAGTCCGGCGGAGGTACGACGTAAAGATTTGAAGCAGGCTTCAAATCTAAAGTACGTCGGATTTCCGCAAAAATCCGACCGAAACGGTCCGTCGGAAGTCCGATGGAGACCACACACGGTCGGACTTTCCGCGGGACTTTGTCCGGCGGCGTCCGTCGGACTTTTGCAGGTGAAAAGTCCGACCGTGTGTACGCGGCATAACACTCCTCTCCCCCCAGACTGACAATGCAGCTTTCCAAAGGTGCCCCTGTGCTCCTTTATCCAGAGTGTAGACAAACTAATACAGGATGTGTGTTACTGGCCAGATCACCAGGTGATAACAGAGGGAAGCAATGAAGCCTCTAAAGGGCTGCACATAAAAACTATAACAATTATAGAAATACAATATAAGACTGACAGATATACAATACATACAATAAGCATGCACACACACACTACCTATCCTTCCAAGCGAATTAGTATGATTAATGGTCTGTGCGCAATAAGAATATGCTAAAAAGTTACTTAGCTCAGGTTATAGTGGCTTCACGATCTCTGTAGGCAACCAGAATCCTAGACTCTACTAGCGATTGCAGGAAATTGGGCAAAAGCATCATAGTTTCTTCTGGCACAGACCTTCCTTGTTGTTATGTTATTATGGAGTCCTCCATCAGTTTAGGCCTTTGGGTAGACAATCCCACATGGGTGTATCCTTTCTCACTATATAGTTTGTATTGGCGATCATTTCCCAACTCAACCTCTAGATGGCACAGTTTTATCATACATGCCATAGGTCATATATGTCAAAAGGTCAAGTTTTTGTTTACCTTTGTTGCTGTTTTCATATTTTTTTTAGAAGACAGCTTGTGTAAACATTTGCAACAACATTTTTTGGAGAAGTGTCCACTCAAACACTCAGAGAAGCCTGATGTCACTTCTAAAAAAAAAAAAAAAAAATATATATATATATATATATATATATATATATATATATATATATATATATATATATATATATCTCGAATTCAACACACCGGACGAATTTCAAGCCATGTATGGGCAGGCTGGTTGTACAGAAGTCGAGCTCTTAATCGACTTCTGTACAGCCAGCCTGTTGGAAAAATTTCACTCGGTCAGTGGCTATAGCCGGTGGTGCTGATAAGTGTATTCTGACGGCGGGGAAGCCTCCCTGCTGTCAGAATGCAATAGATCCATGGGAAGGATTCCCTAATCCACATCGAATGTGTGGATGGGAAATTGAGACATTTTCTTCAACTAGCTGGTTGAACAAAAGAATATGAGTCATGTATGGGCTGCCTAAGGGTACTACTAAGTTTCAGATGTTTATATTTGAGACAGCACATGATACTTTTGGTTTTGGTTTCCATAGTTTCTCAGTAAATTCTATTCTAGTTATTTGGGCTTTGCTATAATATTTTGCACTTATTCCTGAGAACTGTCTGTGATAGGTCTCTCATTTCATTGTCTTCAGTAAGTTCATAACTTACCAATTGATGTTACGTTATACCCATTTCAATACAAATAAAAACTCTTTTGGATTAAAAAAAAAACATTGGAAAGAGTGATCCCCCTACAAAATGTATTTGATTATACAATAAATAAAGCTTGTCTGATAGAGGCACCTTGATCTACAATAAACAGTATGTATTTTAGTGGCAAATTCAGAACAGACACACACTTCAGTGTACCCTGGAGCGCCTGAATGTACCATTCCATTCAAGTGATATCTGTTTGAAAAGCAATGTGGGAAAGTCAGTGGAAATAAATGCACATGCTGATTAAATCTAAAACGAACCTTATCTCCAAGTAATCTGCATGTAAATGGGCACCTTAAAGAGATACAGTGTGTGTGAAAAGCCCAACCCTCCCCATTGACCCACTAATATAATGCTAGTGCTCCACTGCTATTCCTTCCTTTTCCTCAGCTGGGAAAAAATACCTGGTGCTTCTGGGTATCTAGGAACATATGATCTCCTCCCGTGTGACAGTTCATGTTTCTAGCAGGCAATCTCTAGGCCTGCGCATTGTCACACAATGGAGGGAGTGATGTCACGGCACCTTGTAGACTGCAACACTGGGTATTTTGGTTCCAGCTGTGATTTCAGAAGGGTTGCTGGTGCTATGAATATCCGTGGGTGAGAGTGAGGGGCTTAATAACGCAAGGTTACTGGTCACACGGTCCTGAACGGTAACGTGATCCCTAGTTTATACCGATGCAATTTGTCATGCAATTTGACAATCCCAAAATCGCATGACAAATCGCATTCCATTGCTGGCAAAGGAACCGTTCAGATTGCCACGACTCAGAGAGAGGTTCCTGCCCCACTTTTTTCTGATTTCATTACGACTTGCATAGACTTCTGTTCTGCGGCTTTGAAATCGCAATCACGTAGCATGATTTCAAAGCCGCACTGGTGTGAAACAGGGCTGATTTTTTTACAGTAGATGTAAACCCCAAACTGGATTATGATTACTTTAAGTTTTAGTGATTGGGTTATTGGGTTTATATCTACTTTAGCCATTCTATGGTTATTACTAAACATACAGCTGTTATCAAAAGGACAAGGCTGTTAACAGTGGTGGTATTAATGACAGCCGTAACATTAGTCTTCATTTACTTTTATAATATTTCAAGCACCAGAACTAAAGCTAAGAAAAACTGTTTGTCTACCTAATGCTTTGATTAACTTTATGTCCTCTTCAAACATTACTTCCATGTAATTATTCTGCATATTTATCCAGTGTCCCCTGACTTTCTCATTGTATCTTCAATGTAAACAGTTAAATTTAACAGCAAAGCAGATACTCTATTTCTAAAGCAATCATGCAGAATAAGTCAGAGCGTATTCATTTAATTGTTACTTTTATAGTTGCTAACCTTTTGACTCTAATTTGTATTTTTTTTCCTCTTCCAAAAATCAATGGGCAGGTATGTTTAGGATTACAAAAGATCAAGATTGGCTATCATATAATGAAAACTAAAATTGTTACCTTGTAGATAGACTCTAAAAATATTTGGCTTGACAAAATATCTTGCTTTACTGATAATGATAGTAATTTTCCCGAGGCCCAAAAACCCGTAATAATATTGACTGGAATTTTAGAAATTGAATGTGCAATGATAATGTGTGTGCAGACTCTGCTGGACAGGTGCCCATGCCAGGGGCATTGCAGTTCAAGAAGGCACTAAAAGGATTTTATTGTGCATATTATTGTTTCAGAAAAATCTAATGTCATACACTTTTTCCCTTTTCCAGTGACTTTGCAATGCAAGAAGACAGTTCAACAGAAGAAGTTCAAGGCAACAGGCTCAATTTGACTGAGCAGAAAATAAATATGATGGTGCTGGATATCTGCCACAAACCAGGTGGCAGCGAGTACCTGAGGCAAATTCATCACATCATCCAGCTCAATGAGGTAGGGAAACTGCCTTTTTGCCGAGCAATTAGGTGTGTATTGGGTTGAAGCAGAGTATGCTGGCAGCTAAGCGTTCGTCAAAGGCATAGTAATACTTTTTAAAGTCAATGGCAGACCTATTATTGCAGTAGAATTCTGCATATTTACATTGCAGTGGGGTTTGTCTACCAAAGGGTTATTGCAGTAAAAAAAATTATATGGCATATACATGATGGCACATACTGTATAGTTCCTCTTTTTTTTTTCCATGTTGAAATCAAAATTGTGTGTGCATGTGTAGATAGATATAGTTAAATTGTATATACACACAAACACATGTAGCAGTGTACAAGTGTGGGTATGTGCCCAAGATAGAAGAGGGCGAAAAAACAGCACACATAATCTTCAGTTGGAGTAGTCGGTGCATGTGGACTGGTATTTTTTTGGGAACCATTTTAACTATCTTGAGATAGATTGATCGTATTAAAAATATCATTATGGTGAACGAAAATTAAAAAGTAAATGCAGATAGCAAGTAAAATCAGTTAGTCATATCTAAGAAGCATTATAACTAAAATCAGAAAGTCCATGTATATTGCTTTTAAAATTGAAGTCTATCGCCACGTTCCTCTACTGCGTAATCTCCCTATTATGATTTAGGCTGGGTTCACACCTATGCAAATTGGATGCGGGTTTCCTCGCATCTAATTTGCATGACAGGAGATTGTGACCGGCTCTCTATGGAGACGGTTCACATATCTCTGTTGCGGCTGCGGAGCAGCTTGCACAGGAGTGCTGTGCGTCTTTGGCTCAGTTTCAGGGCCGAATTCAGGTAAAAATTTGGCCCTGATTCATCCCTGAAATGGAGAACAGGGACACACCAGACCCCTTCTGCGAGCCGCATCCATCGGAGGTGTGAACCCAGCCTTATTGTGTTTTGCAGAGGATGCAGTGGGAATACAGTATCTCACAAAAGTAAGTACACCCATCGGATTTTATTATATCTTTTCATGTGACAACACTGAAGAAATGACACTTTGCTACAATGTAAAGTAGTGAGTGTTCATCTTGTATAACAGTGTAAATTTGCTGTCCCCTCAAAATAACTCAACACACAGCCATTAATGTCTAGACCGCTGGCAACAAAAGTGAGTGCACCCCTAAGTGAAAATGTCTAAATTGGGCCCAATGTGCCAATATATTGTGTGCCCACCATTATTTTCCAGCACTGCCCTAACCCTCTTGGGCATGGAGTTCACCAGAGCTTCACAGGTTGCCACTGGAGTCCTCTGTCACTCCTCCATGACGACATCACGTAGCTGGTGGATGTTAGAGACCTTGCTCTCCTCCACATTTTATTTGAGGATGCCCCACAGATGCTCAATAGGGTTTAGGTCTGGAGACATGCTTGGCCAGTCTATCACCTTTACCCTCAGCTTCTTTAGCAAGGCAGTGGTCATCTTGGAGGTGTGTTTGGGGTTGTTATCATGTTGAAATATTGCCCTGCGGCCCAGCCTCCGAAGGGAGGGGATCATGTTCTGCTTCAGTAGGTCACAGTACATGTTGGCATTCATGGTTCCCTCAATGAACTTTAGCTCCCCAGTGCCGACATCACTCATGCAGCCCCAGACCATGACACTCCCACCACCATGCTTGACTGTATACAAGATACACTTGTCTTTGTACTCACCTGGTTGCCGCCACACACTCTTAACACCATCTGAACCAAATAATTTTATCTTGGTCTCATCAGACCACAGGACATGGTGCCAGTAATCCATGTCCTTAGTCTGCTTGTCTTCAGCAAACTGTTTGCAGGCTTTTTTGTGCATCATCTTTAGAAGAGGCTTCCCTCCGGGACAACAGCCATGCAGACCAATTTGATGCAGTGTGTGGTGTATGGTCTGAGCACTGACAGGCTGACCCTTCAACCTCTGCAGCAATGCTGGCAGCACTCATACGTCTATTTCCCAAAGACAACCTCTGGATATGACGCTGAGCACGTGCACTCAACTTCTTTGGTCAACCATGGTGAGGCCTGTTCTGAGTGGAACCTGTCCTATTAAACCGCTGTATGGTCTTGGCCACCGTGTTGCAGCTCAGTTTCAGGATCTTGGCAATCTTCTTATAGCCTAGGCCATCTTTATGTAGAGCAACAATTCTTTTTTTCAGATCCTCGGAAAGTTCTTTGCCATGAGGTGCCATGTTTTCAGTGACCAGCATGAGAGAGTGAGAGCTATAACACCAAATTTAACACACCTGCTCATCGTTCACACCTGAGACCTTGTAACACTAACAAGTCACATGACATCGGGGAGGGAAAATGGTTAATTGGGCCCAATTTGGACATTTTCACTTAGGGGTGTACTCACTGTTGTTGCCAGCGGTTTAGACATTAATGGCTGGCTGTGTGTTGAATTATTTTGAGGGGACAGAAAATTTACAATGCTATACAAGCTGTACACTCACTACTTTACATTATAGCAAAGTGTCATTTCTTCAGTGTTGTCACATGAAAAGATATAATAAAATAATTACAAAAATATGAGGGGTGTACTCACTTTTGCGAGATACTGTATATGAAAGGTGGTGCTGAGAACCATGGAATCACATGAGCATGCATTTGCGCAGGCTCACATGCTGGACTAGTTAGAATTTTAGGACCAACAATCCTCTTAATATTCGCTAGCAGGGCAACATGAATCCTTGGAGGAAAGAGAGACCGTGCAATTTGTATATCCTCAATGGAACATTTTTACCACTTGCTCACCAGGCCTTTTTCTGACACTCTTTGTTTACGAGTAAAAATCTGTATTTTTTGCTAGAAAATTACTTAGAACCCCCAAACATTATGTAATTTTTTTTAGCAGAGGCCCTAGAGAATAAAATGGCGATCATTGCAATTTATTATATCACACGGTTTTTGTGCAGCAGTTTTTCAAATGCAATTTTTTGGGAAAAAATAAATGTTAATGAATTAAAAAATAAAATATATACCCCATTTTTGGTAAAATATGAAAGATGATGTTATGCTGAGTAAATAAATACCTAACACGTCAGGCTTTAAAAGTGCGCGCTAGTGGAATGGTGACAAACAATGATACTTATTAATCTCCATAGGCGACGCTTTAAAAATATCTACAGGTTACTACTTTAGCGTTTCGGAGGAGGTCTAGTGCTAGAATTATTGCTCTTGCTCTGATGTTTGTGGCGATACCTCACGTGTGGTGTGAACACCGTTTACATATGTGGGCATGACCTACATATGCCTTCACCATTGCATGCGAGTACAGGGGGACAGGGGCATTTTAATATTTTTTTTTAATATTATGTATTTTATTACTTTTTTTATTTTTAAGTACGTTTATTGCTATCTATTGCTATGCTATTGCTACAATATAGCATGACAGGTCCTCTTTATAGAGAGATCTGGGGTCTGAAAGAATCTGCCGCTCAGATCACTTTTAGCAGAAAGACCAGCGCCTGAGGGAAAAGTTTATTCCGAGGTTATGGCATCTAGCTGCAGCCATGACTCCGGAATTAAACATCAAATTAGTGACGTATTTTCCCAGTTAGGTGGTTGGCAAGTGGTTATATGACTGTAGTAGAGCTTTACACTAACATATAAAATAAATATAAAATATATAAGGAGATGTAAAAAAGTTCCCATGCTTCTATTCCTGTCTTGGTACATTAGTTCTCATGTTAAATATCTACTGACCCCTGTATGGAACTCAGCTCAAACAAGAAATTTTTAGAAAGATCTTAGTGAGTATGTATTCTTACCCTAAAACTGCAAATATTTTCTATTTCCAGATTTTTCCTATGTATTTCTAAAAAAAACTATAAATTCATATGGCGTGTTATGTACTTTTGTAAGATAAACTGAAAATATACATAGAGAAAAGTGAAGTCAACATTTTATTTTTACAATATATCCAGACAGTGGGCACTCTACATGGATTATGCTGAATTTGCTTTTTAATTTAATATTAAAGTAACTATGATGCAATTTAAATATGTACTGTGTTTTACCTTGCATTTCTTCTATATTCATTTTCATAGTTATTTTTTTTTCTACTGTCTTTTTCATGTGTTGATACCACATATGCCTGAAAAAGACTTAATTGGTCTTGAACAACATATCATAACTATTAATGTAGTCTTCATGAAATAAAGGTGCTGTTGCCATAAATGGACATTGTTCTGTGCTAATACCTCTGCTATGCCGCTTTGCATTGTAGGTTTACCTGAATGAGGCATTGTCTTCCCAACATTCTGAGCAGGCAGAAGCACATTCAGAAGCATTTCATATGACCTTGACCAGTGCAGAAGACCAGATTTCATCTTTCAACCCTCTCCGTACATTTACACTACCTGGTATAAGTGCTGAGAGTGAGGTAGGAAACTGAATAGCAAAATATTTTCTGTTAATTAATATATTAGATGCATCTAGGAACTGCTGAAAGACCGTCAATGTCTCAGTAAAAATGGATTGAATTCTTATTGCATCAAACATTCCATTCATATGAAATTATTGTTTTTTTATATTGATGTATTTACAGTTGTATGGGTCAACAGCACTTTGGTTTACGAATTTTTAACTTGCAGTTTCATTGTGTATACACTGTATGCATGGCATATAAATATCTAAGTTTTCACGTAGAGTGGCTATACAGTAATTGTGAGGGTCGTGTCCCTGTTAAGACCGGATGACCACTGGTGTGGCGTGTTTCACCTATAGCAGACCACTTTCAGGGGTGCTTTATGTGCATGCACTGGTACTTGGGGGCTCCAGAACTGTTCCTTTTGGGCAGTCAGATGCTCAAAATGACATTCAGTGATAGCTCAGCGTCTGACATTTCTCCAGTCCCTTGGTGACACAGAGAGCCATAGAGCGTAATTGTGGCATAGAAGTTAATAGCAGTCACATCCTGGTTGAAACCTAGGCTTACTCCGTGGTCTGGCAAAGGACATGGTCTGCTTGGGACGAGCATTCCTATTCACTGTAATAGTAAGTTATGCTCACCTAGTACTAGTATTTGCAGCAGACTTCAGAATTCAACCGTGAAAAGTTTATGACTCTCTGGAGTGACAGGTAATATAGTTATTTTGCTAAATATTGTCCAAGAACAGTGGTAAATTGGTGCATTCACTGGGATTCAGATACAAATCCCAAATCTTTGTCAAGGAACTGGGATTTGTGAAAACTGTAATATGTAACGAATAAGGAAATTGCATACGGTTAGATTTTTGCATTATTCACCTAAAAATTGGCAAATATATCCAATATGAGCTGACATAGTCACTGCATGGAACAGTGCAGGCTTTTTGTGTTAAAAAGAAGGAAAGAAAACAACTTGCTCTAAGTGTCCCTAAGCTATGGCCTATCCCTGACTGTAAAGTACAATAGAGCCTAACACATAAAACCCCTAAAATGATATCTTAACACTTAATCACATGATTAAATATTTATTCCTTAACCACTTCCCGACCGGCGCACGCTGATGTACGTCGGCAGAATGGCACGGCTGGGCAAATGGGTGTACCCGTATGTCCCTTTGAATTTGCCGCCGTGCCATTGGGGACCTCTGTGAGTCGGGTCGCGGGTCCCATGGACTCGATCGCCGCGGGTATACAATGTGTAAACAAGCATCTCCCCTTTCTGCCTAGTGACATTGTCACTGATCTCTGCTCCCCCCCACAGTTATTAACACGCCCCAGGACATACATAACCCCTCCCTAGCCCCCTAGTGGTTAACCCATTCACTGCCAGTGTCATTTACACAGGAATCAGTGCATTTGTATAGCACTGATTGCTGTATAAATGACAGTGGTCCCAAAAATGTCCCATGTGTCTGCCATAATGTCGCAAAAAATCAAAAATCGCTGATCACCGCCATTACTAGTAAAAAAAAATAATAATAATAATAAAAATGCCATAAAACTATCCCCTATTTTTTAAATGCTATAACTTTTGCGAAAACCAATCAACAAACGCTTATTGCAATTTTTTATTTACCAAAAATATGTAGAAGAATACGTATTGGCCTAAACTGCCTAAAAACTATTTTTTGGGGATATTTATTATAGCAAAAAGTAAAAAATAATGCGTTTTTTCAAAATTGTCGCTATTTTTTTGTTTATAGTGCAAAAAATAAAAACCGCAGAGGCGATCAAATACCAGCAAAAAAAAACTCTATTTGTGGGGAAAAAAGGACGTCAATTTTGTTTGGGAGCCACGTCGCACGACCGCGCAATTGTCAGTTAAAACGAGGCAGTGCCAAATCGCAAAAAGTGCTGAAGGGGCTGAAGCTGTTAAAGTTGAAATTTAGTCAGAAAATTAAGTCCTGATAAAGCATTTCAGGCTGGTCCCTTTTAAAAATACGTGCCTATACTGTTTGAAATCCAGTAATGCAATGTCTTACCCTGCTCTGCACATGCCCAGTTGCTCTCCATTCTCAGCACTGTGCCTAAAATCAGAACCACTAGAGGCTGATAAGCTAACAGCTTTAAGATTTACTGTTGCTGAAGGGGGAAGAAAGCAATAGGAATGATGCAGACTGTGCTGAGGGAGAAAAGAAAAACAGGAGAGATGACAGGACAAACTCTTCTGCCAGGGAGGCACTTAAGAGTTGAACTTGCAAGGATAGTGTCTTATCTTATTTCCCTGAATCTTTCTCCTTTCTCGGTCATTGGCAGCCTGTCAATTTCAGCACTGTAAAGCTATTGTCAGCTTTCCTCTTTAGCTAAGCCAAGACATACAATCAAGGCTGAAAATGTACATATTTTAATTACAGAAAGAGATGTATAGTTTTTGAGACCAAGGAGAGGGGGAGAGTTTCCGATAAGGAAGTAACTGGCTTCAACAAAATGGTGGCCTCCAGCAAGAAGAAAAATGAGCAATTCTGGAGGCAATTTACAGCACACACTAATTTTGGTAGCATAATTTTTAATGTGGAATGTATGTTATTTTGTTAAATAACAATTAAACTGTTATGCGTAAAGTTTTGCTTTAAAGTGGAATTCCAGTTAAAAATGGAAAACTACTCTTTATTTTTATATATAATATATACAAATTTTATATTATGCAGTATTGGAATTGGTAAATGTGTGATGAGAAACTACAGTCTAATCTAGACATCCAGCAATTCTTCTCTGCTTCACCGACAACGGTTTCCTGTGCAGCCAAATGTGTCTGCTAATGGGTACTTCCTGGTACCTTTGTCAGAGTTTGTCAGAGTTTGTGCAAGCAGCACAGCCCTGCCCATGTCCTGCCCAGCCCCATCTGTGATGTAATATGTTTTCTCATGAATTAGGATGCACAAGCATCCTCTTTTATTAGAGTGCTCAGACAGGAGGAGCAGAAGGAATGAGATATGCCCACAAGCCGCCCTAGCTGTAAGAACATACAAACAAACAGATTTAAAACATTTTACACATAACGATGGATTGTTACACTCAACTACTGTTTAACTGATTGTGGCGAGTAAGTTGAACACAGGCCTTTTATTCCACTTTAAACCCTTAATCTCGACCCTAACCCGTAGCCTCCCTGGCGGTTTTCCCGAGTGTGGCTCGGGGTTAAAAATCAGGACCATTAGCGGTAACCCCGAGCCACACTCGGGATTACATCGCAGGATCCTGGTGTGGCTTTACTTACCTTGTCCCCGGGATCCTGCGATGTCCCCCGCAGTGTCCGTGGGCTCTGTCCTCGTCCGAAGCCTCTCCTTGCCAGGCTATTTGTTAAATAAATGCAAAATCTTACAGATTAAAGTACTGTATGAAATTATTTCACATCCCTTTTGTCCCCAGTGCTTTGGCCCATGCCCTGCATGCAGTTTATGTGATATATACTGTTCTTTCTGCCTGGAAACTGGAGATTGTCCATAGCAACCAAAAAGTGTCCCTTTACGTCAAAAGTGGCTTTAGACCAGTTAGAAAACAGCGATAGTAAATTAGAACACTTGCAGAATTGAGCGATAGTCAATTACTATTTATTTTTATTTTTTTTAATTATTTATTTTTATTTATTATATTATAATTTATGTTTTTGTGTTTCAAACTTCATCATACCCGGGATATCTACTAGACTCTTGTTTGGACAGATTTAAGTGTGTTATTGTTAAGAATTACAGACCTACAATATAAAATGCCAAATTTCCATGCAAAATAATTGTACCGCTTTCAGCACCTAAAATCCGAAATAATCATACCGCCAGGGAGGTTAAAGTGTATGTACATACTAACAACGAATGTCCCTCTCGGTCTAATAGATGCACCATTGAAAGGGTTTTGTTAAATAAATGCAGAATAATACCTATTGATCCTGACAGAAATCAACCCGTGCCTCTGCTGCACTAAATTCTCAAGCAGTCTACTCAGTTCACCTTTGTGGACCACAAAACACCTCTTCCCTATGTTATGGAGAGGATGAGAGGGAAAGTGTTCTGTAGCCCTAAAAAACTTCCCATCCTAGGTGACAATTCTGCTCTTCTGATACAGTACAGTGAAGGAGCATTATCCCACAATGGCCAGAAGTGTATTACTGGCAGGATCACAGGGTGAAAATAGAGAAAAGAAAAACCTGGAAAAACAATGCAACCACAGTATTAGTGGGCTGGAAAGCTGCTATACATTACATTTTTGTTCATAGGTTTAGATACACTTTAACACAATCCTAACACTTTACTTGAACCCATTGCTTAACAGTTAACCTCTGCAGAAGCATATTTATCTTATTAGGCACCCAAAATTTCTGTACCCAAAGCCAGATCAACACTAAAATGAACACTGCTGATCCACCAGCACTGAAATCTACTGGTCAATACTTGGAAATGTGCAACGTATTGTCAGCTGGTTGGTGAACTTTTCAACATTTGCTAACACATTGCAAAATGTGTAATTTGCAGTGGGTAACAGCAGTGCGTGGTCTGCTTTGTGCTACCAGCATACACAAGCTGTGAGCGGCCACTCAAAGCAGCATTATTAGGTCTTAAATAATAAAAAAAAAGAAGCTGGGTACCAAAGTTGTACAATATCAAATTATTTAGAAAGGTGATGTAAATGGGTGTTTTCAATATAATTTACATTGTAGTTTAAGTGGTAGGGCCCTCCCCTTCCAGACTACTATCAGTATGTGTGTACATTGCACATACATGCCAACTCAGACGTGTTTATGTAACGCATACATATATATTTGTATCTCGGAAATTTAAATTATAACCATTGTGTAAATTAGTCCTTATTTATTGTGCAATCGGTCATACATAACAAGAGTTTGAGTTTCTTGTGCTCTCAGATCAGTATGTGTGCCATCTGTTTATTTAAATTCTTTGTACCAATTTTAGATTAGAACCATAAAATGGCTTCTAATTAAGATACATCATGCAATATAAATCCTAGCTCCCCCTCTGTTTATTTCCTGGTAAACTTCTTGCTGACAGTAGGAAATTGTAAATTGTTACTGCACATTCAAAGCATCCATTTATTTCTCCTTTCAAACAAAGGCTGAAGCTCTCAGACAAAGTGCTTGGGCAAATTGCCACTAACAGTTGGAATGTGGTAGAAAAATTGATTTATATTTTAATAAATAATGACTACATCACTTAGTGGATTTGTAAATTAATTGTTGTCTTATTGGGATAAAAACCCGCCTGTCTGCATTTGATTTATACTAACAGGCTAAGTCTGTCTTACCCTTTTCGTTTGTCTATCACAGATAAATTAATAGATGTGATTAATAACTAATAAAACCTTCTTTATTTTTATCAACAGTCTAGCACAATGAAAGAGGGATGGAATTGGTCAGCATTGTTACCACACTGTTTACAAGCGAATCCTGTGACCTTGGGAGGGCTGCTACTGCACAGGTACTCTGTTATGCCATAGTCAAGCTAATTAGTGATATGTGCCAGTTATGCTCTCAGAATAAATACTGTACCACAGAATGAATTGTAGACCTTTATTATCCTGTATGTTTAAAGCCATTGACTTTTTAAAGAAAATGTATTTTGGTTTGGACTGAAAATAAAAAAATTATTTCCTGCCATAAGGTGGATCTCTTAGCTATTTTTTAAATATTAACCTGTCTATTTTTAGCCGCTCTTTAAAAAAAAAAAAAAAAGTCTGTTATTTATAGAGTTCAATAAGTCTAACTGAGATTCACAACTGAATAAATCTGAGGAGCAACTCCTTCCTTGGGTTATCTGTTCACCCTGGTTTAAATATTTATTTGTAAAACTAATATTGTGTATACATAGTAAAAAATCACATTTAGAGAATGTATAAACTAATACTAAATTAATATAAATCCCAAACCATTAGAGTTTCTTGTTAAATATATGGCCCCGCTGCAGGAAAAATGTACTCTTTTTGAGCAATCATCAAAATGTACCTTATATAAATCAATAAGGCACACATCATGACTACCAAATTGTGTTATATTTTCAAGTGCAAAAAAACTTTTTCTTGTCGGATCAATCTTTCTTAACCTTTACACCCTGAAGAAATCCTGGGAATCATTTTTAGGTTTTCATGAAACTCTTGCATTAAAATGATTATATCTACAGCTCATAGTGCATAATATATAGTAATGAATTACCGGTATGTATAATAATACATAAAATAATGTATTATGTATACATACAGTAATAAAGATTTTAAAGTGTGCCACAATAAGAAACTGATGCTTGTTTTTTGCTGAACGAATACAAAAATTTGATGTTGAACAGGGAGAATTTTTGTGGGGCTCATTATGCTGCCATTGAAGTTCACTACCTTACCAATGGCATAGGATTGTTTTCCAGCCTAAATATCCATAGTATTCTAGAATTATAGATCTTTGGGATCTTACTTCTTGTACTCTTGGGCCTTTTTTTTTTAACCACCAGTATAGCTCTAATCACTGTAAGGATCTGCAAGATTATTACCAATAATAACAATAATGTCATAATTAATGCCACAGTTACAGCCTGTATATAATACTTCAATCATCGGGTTTTAAGTCAGTCCTAATTCATTTCAGTTTTAAAACCTACTTTCATACTTGATATCCTTCATTTGATCAAAAAGTAGATATATCCAATTTAGATGAAAGCTGTGTACACTTTAGCAGTTAAACTACTAAAAACATCAAAAATGTAATTTACCATATACTGTAAATGTTCAGTGTTGTCTGATATTAAGATCACTGCCAAGCTATCTTAATATCTACAGGGAGTCTCATTTTACTGCCAACTGTTTTGTGGTTGTAATCTGCAAACCTAGTATGTCATCAGTTTAAGTTGCTGCTGGCAAGAACGCTTATGAATCTGATCTTTCCACGGTCGAGATAAGTCATGCTATCAGATCAAGCTGCACTTTAGAACTGCTGGGCCTTGTCCTCTTTGCTTATAAAAAGAAAGGCATTTGCACATTTGTTTGCTAGAGTATTAATGACAGTAGCATTAAATCAAATATTTTCAGTTTTATGCAGCCATATCAATAGTATAAAAGTTAGCTTCAGATTGTATTGGGTTTAAAAACTTTTTTGACCTTTCATCAGAAGTTATTTGATGGTTACAAGTAGATAAAGCACATATGTCAATACACCGCTCAATCGAAGTGTAGTGAATATTGTACATTTATTAACCCTCCTGGCAGTAATCCTGAGTGTGACTCGGGGTTAAATTTCAGTACCATTAGCGGTAACCCCGAGCCACACTTGGGATTGCATTGCAGAATCCTGGTCCAAGTAACTTACCTTGTCACCAGGATCCTGCGATGTCCCCCCCGCTATGTCCCCGCTGCATCCTCCGCCCGAAGCTCTGAGTGCCAGGCTCCATTCCCTGCCAGAGTCCCGACACATGGGGGCAGAGACCGGCAGCGAATTCAAAAAGTATAAAATACATAATGCATACAGTACACTGTAATCTTACAGATTACATTACTGTATCAAATAATTTCACATCCCTTTTGTCCCTAATGCTTTGTCCCTGCATGCACTTTTATATTTTAGATACTGTTCTATCTGCCTGGAAACTTGAGATTGTCCATGGCAACCAAAAAGTGCCCCTTTACCTCAAAAGTGGTTTTAGACCAGCTAGAAAACAGCAATAGTAAATTAGAACACCTGCAGAATTGAGCGATAGTGAATCATGGGGAAATTAATTTTATTATTATATTATTATTTTTTATAATTATTTATAGTTATTTATATATTATAATTTATGATTTCGTGGTTCAAACTTTATCATACCCGGGATGTCTACTAGACTCTTGTTTGGACAGATTTAAGTGTGTTATTACTAAGAATTACAGACCTACAATATAAAATGCCAAATTTCTATGCGAAACAATGTACCGCTTTGAGATTCAAAAATCGGAGATATTCATACCACCAGGGAGGCTACAAAACAACAAATGGAAACCACATTAAATTATTAAAAATATGCTTTACATCGATCATAGGCCCAGGTCTCAGCATAGGCAAGGCATCAGGACATGCACACAGGATTGACAGATGTGGAACCTGTAATAGCTAAGAAGAACACCAGAGAGCGCCACTCTAGATTACGCATAATTGGTAATGTGAATAGGCTTGACAAAGAGGAGAACACCACAAAAATCACTTCTATTCTTGTTGCAGTCCACTGTCCCTCTGCTTCCTTGCTCCCTGGTTGCCTGGACACTGTAGGCAACCCAGATAGCAGCGGTGTGCATTGGATTTCGACCCAAACACCAGCTAAACACCTACTATCACTGCTATCTTCCACTACACGCGCTTTCCGTCTTGTTCCGATTGAGTTGCCAGTTGTTTTTTGCTATTCACATTACCTATTTTATAGGCACCCCTGGTGTTCTCAGCTGTTATAGGTTCCACATTCTTCAATCCTGTAAGTATGCCCTAATGCCTTGCCTTTGCTGAGACCTGGACCTATGATCGATGTTAAGCATATTTTACTGATTTTATGTGAGTTGCTATTTGTTGTTTTTTTTAATAAATGTACAATATCCACTACACTTGCACACACTCTGCTGTATTTTATCTGCCATTATAGGGATCTCTTAAGCCTCCTGAAGGTGCTGCATAAAGGTGTTCTGGATTTGGCAAAAACTTCATAAGCTATAAGAATCGGTTTATGAACTATAAACCGCAGACTTTTCTAGACATTTTTAGACTTTTCTCTGAATTTCCATAGACAGTTATGGGCAAAGAGCCCTAATTATCCCTTTGCACAATCTCACTCCCTATACTTGATAATTAAAAGTGCTAATTCCTGTCGGATTTCATCACCCACTTTGGATGTACACTTTCTTCTCCTCTCTGCTTATGTTAATGCCCCTGGTGTTTAAAAGCCATTCAATAACCCACTTCCTTCCTAAAAAAGTGGAACGCTGCTTGAAAGGAGAGACAAATTCTACTGCAACCATATCATGTCTTATAGAACAGGAGTCAATAGCTTGGCAGAGAATGGCTTTTATAGATTAGAAATAAATATAGGTGGTTACATGGAAAAAACGTAATTAAGTCATTTAAAGGCTCTAGACCGGTAACAGGCTCATTGTATAGAATTATATGTATGGCTTGTTTATTCAGCTTTATTTTATTATTAAATTTTACACAATACCTTGAACAACATACCGTACATATTTTTTTTTGTTTGAAACCAAAATGGAATGAGCTGCAATTCCATTTAACCACTTCACGCAAATCGCCGTACCTGTGCTAAATACCGTTGTTATGTCAGCAGCTAGCGGCAATAACCCTGGTATTTTCAGAAATGGCGTGCGTCTCACTTTAAGATAAAAGTGGTCACCGCAGCAGATTCGCCGCTAAATCATTTTTATCGGTGGCGGGAGAGAGCCCCCCTCCCACCGCGCTCCGGTCGTCTCCGCCGCTTACCGGAGTTGTCGGTAACCTCACTTCCGCCCAATACTCTTAAAGGGGAATTTTTTTTTTTGTTTCAAATTACATTTGTTTTTATTTTTTTTTTATTGCATTGTAGTGTAAATTTGAGATCTGAGGTCTTTTTGACCCCAGATCTCACATTTAAGAGGTCATGTCATGATTTATTTCTATTACAAAAAATGTTTACATTCCTTGTAATAGGAATAAAAGTGACCCATTTTTTTTTAAAAGGACAGTGTAAAAATAAAAGGTAAAATAAATAAGAAAAAAAAAAAGTAAAGCGCCCCGTCCCGCCGAGCTTGCGCTCAGAAGCGACCACATACTTAAGTCGCGCCCGCATATGAAAATGGTGTTCAAACCACACATGTGAGGTATCGCCCCAAACGTTAGAGCAAGAGCTATAATTCTATCTCTAGAGCTCCTCTGTAACTCAAAACTGGTAAGCTGTAGAAATTTTTAAACGTCTCCAATGGAGATTTTTAAGTGCCAAAATTTGTCACCATTCCACGAGCGGGCGCAATTTTGAAGCACGGCATGTAGGGTATCAATTTACTTGGCATAACATTGTCTTTCACAATATGGAAAAAAATTGGGCTAACTTTACTGTTGTCTTATTTTTAACTCAAAAAAGTGTATTTTTTCCAAAAAAATTGCGCTTGTAAGATCTCTGCGCAAATACGGTGTGACATAAAGTATTGCAATGACCGCCATTTTATTTTCTACAGTGTCTGAAAAAATATATATATAATATTTGGGGGTTCTAAGTAATTTTCTAGCAAAAAAAATTATTTTAACTTGTAAACAACAAGTGTCATTATATCATGTCATTATCGGTATGATTATGTCAGATTTTTAATCTCAAAGCGGTACATTGTTTCACATAGAATTTGGCATTCTATATTACAAGCCTGTAATTCTTAGTAATAACACACTTAAATCTGTCCAAACAAGAGTCTAGTTGGCATCCTAGGTATGATAAAGTTTGAAACGCAAAATCATAAATTATAATATAATAAATAACTACGATAACCCGCGATTCACTATCACTCAATTCTGCATGTGTTCTACTTTACTATCTACTTTACTATCGCTGTTTTCTAGCTGGTCTAAAACCGCTTTTGACGTAAAGGGGCACTTTTTGGTTGCCATGGACAATCTCAAGTTTCCAGGCATAAAGAACAGTATATATAATATTAAACTGCATGCAGGGCACTGAAATTATTTGATACAGTAATGTAATCTGTAAGATCATAGTGTACTGTATGTGTTGTGTTTTTTGTACTTTTTGAATTTGCTGCCGGGCTCCACCCCCCATGCGTCGTGATGCTCGCAGGGAACGGAGCCCGGCACACAGAGCATCAGGTGAATGATCCGGTGGGGGAAACAGTGGGGGGACATCGCAGGATCCTGGTGACAAGGTAAGTTACCTGTACCAGGATTCTGCAATGCAATCCCGAGTGTGGATCAGGGTTAATGCTAATGGTACTGAAATTTAACCCGGAGCCACACTCAGGAATACCACCAGGAAGGTCAAGTGGTTAAAGAGTTGTGTTGTCAAATTGTCAATTGGCCGCTTGCGTGTCAATCAACTATATCTGTTTCTTTATATCTGTAAAGTTAAGCTGCAGCCAGGCACCTGAATATAGAGTTAAAATACATGTGTGTTGGTTTGCAAAAAAATTGCATTTCTGTTCAGCTAGTTGTGTGATTCAAACACTCCTGTTAAGCAGCATATCTAGGTTGTGGATTTCTACTACAGGTTACAATTACACCTTGGTTCAAGACCTATTCCTGGCATGCTAATTGGAAAATGAAGGAGGCTTCATTTATTTTAGCTTTTTACTTTTTTCAGCTCTTCTGACATGCCAAGTTTTACATTTAACACCATAAAATTATTAAAGCAATCACTTTTTAGCTTTGTGCTAATGAGAAGTTTATATAGAGTATATAATTGTGCATTGTGTCTTGGAATGTAGTTTGCTTAAGCTGTACAAGGGCATTCGGGTGTTGCCTCAATTAAACCTCCTGTACAAAACTTGTTGTACAGATGACAATACAATAATGTAACTTTTTTATAGTGTATGTTATCATATATTATAATTTGTGCTGTATATATATATATATATATATATATATATATATATATATATATATATTTATTTATTTTTTTATTTTTTTTTACATAAACCCCAACTATAAAAATTATATAGAGCTAACAAATTAAGTGGAAGTTTCACCTTGATCCTGCATTACAAAAAACTTTACTTTTACTATTATGGTAAAATATACAGTATAAGTATATTGTGAGTTAAACTTAAAATATAATACAATAAAATGCGATGTAGGTATAAAAAAGTCATTCTGATGAGAGGTTTGTAACATAATAATAAAACTACAGAGCCAGTGAATTTTAACTTCAGGTACCATTTTTTACTATTGTGCTCTAAGTGACATGGCTATAAAGATGAGAGTCAGAAAAGACAAGAACATGTATCTAGGACAAGAGAGAGAGATAGTTCTGTCCTCCAACAAAGAATGATTGTATTGAAAAGGCACCAGAATAATAGGCAGGGATGCTCGGTCTCTAAAGCACGGTGTTCAGGCTGTCAATCCAGTACATGACACAATGCTCTGCAAAGCTGGGGGTGATTTTTTTTATGATAGTCTTAGGATTGACGGGTTATGACAAAGCTGAATTCATGGTGCTCTAATAAGTCTTTTGTCTACTTTTGCATACATTGTGACTTGTCTGGGAAATGACACATTGAGCTTATGCCCTGTCTGTAAATCCAGTGGGGTTAAAGGGCTTTGGGTGTATTGTCTGCTACTGCAGTGCTGGCTTAGTAAAGCAACTGCAATATTTTTTTATGCAGTGTGTGTTCAAGAGACTGCACTTTCCACACAGAAACCTAGCAGAGCTAGGAGAAAAGGCTAGACACAATTTGAGAAGACTCATTAATCAGTGACAGTCACAGGTGTAGTGATTTCTTCACAATCTGCCAACAGACTGTGAAAGTCAAATCCAAAGCTTGATGTCCGACTAAGCAGCATTTTTTGTAGAGTGCCACTAACACAGGTCTTAAAATCCTGTCTATAATTGAAGGCAAGTAAATCCTTTGGACTGCAAAGTGTGGCCCTTGTTTTCTTTGCAGTGTATTTAAGAGTAAAACGAGAAAACATTTGCCTTACTACACATAAAATGTTTAAATTGCTAAAAGGTACCTCCACCCTTTGGACAAATGTAATGATGCATAGAAGAAAGTGAAATGGTTATCTTTGTTCTTTCTAAAGCAATGTGCATAAAAAAAAAGATGTTCAAATATTTCTTTTCCATGAGGGAATTTTAGACAATATGTATACAA
Source organism: Lithobates clamitans (assembly GCA_037952925.1). Lineage (NCBI taxonomy): Eukaryota > Metazoa > Chordata > Amphibia > Anura > Ranidae > Lithobates > Lithobates clamitans. The sequence goes on along the minus strand of JBBGZY010000266.1, from coordinate 825,766 downwards.
AATAGGTAATGACATAAGATATTCATAAATGTTAACATACTCACTAAAAAAGACTTCTAAACCGTTAACATAAGTTCAAAAATAATTTTCATTTTTTTTAAATCTGTAACTTTTACTACCTGGTGATCCTGACACGAATGTTTTTATTCAGGCACTTCCTATTACGGGGGGCCCCTGTCTCCCAGCTGCTCTCCTGCATTGTCACACAAGCATCAAAGGGAGACTATAAGCAGCTTTGTTCCCACCCATTGTGCAGACATGGTCCTCTGCTGCCACCATCAGGAAAACCACCCTGAGAAGTGCCATGCAGCCATCGGCCAAGTGCATGCATGTAGATAGGATGTGATTGCAGGGGATCAGCAGCACTAAGATGCAATAAAACATGGAAGTTTGTTACAATACACAAAACCAAATATAAGTGCAAAATGAAATGTGCATATCATAAAAACAATTCCTCGTCTTCCAGTACCATGTCCTTTGGATGTACTCAGTGCAAAATGTGTTTAACCACCTCCCGTCCGGCCTCTTATAATAATACGGCCGTGCGGGAGCACCATTATCATGGGTGGATGTCATATGACGTCCCTCCACTTGCGCACCCTAGGGGTTGCACAGCAGCACAATCTGTGACCTGATGTGTCCGGTGGAACACGCGCCGACACAGGTAGGGGCCGCCGGTTTCTGGACTCATGACCATAGTGTTGGCATTTGGGGGGCTGGGGGCCCGCTTTGTATGGCATCCGGAGTAGGGGGAGGGGCTGCTTGGGGGTCCTTTGTGAAGGTGGGGGCAGGGGTGGAGTATGTCACTTGTATCTGGAACACTTTCCCTTGTCCAGGGGGGACAGTGCAATCAGTGCACACTTCCTCCATGGTAACTACATGGGTGAATGGAGAGAGGACACTGGGTAGAGGGTACATGGGCAGTTGGAGGTTGTTGTAGGAATTGTGGTCATGGCTGCCAGAGCCATATTAGGTGTCACGGTATACCTGGATGTCTCTCTTTTCAGGGAGGCAGACATGCGGCTGCAGTTGGGATAGTTTCTCCCCATTCTCACGGGCAGACACAGATATTGATCTAGAGGGGGTCCGTGGGCAGAGCAGGGACCACCCACTTTGGGCATTTTCATGCTGCAGTTCCGGTCTTTTAGGGGGCCCGCTCCACATGATGTCTGGTTAGGGGGTTAGAGGGGCTCTTGGGGTTCCTCTAAGGCTGGGGTGGTTGCTGGGGGCAGTGTGTCTGTCAGCAACCAACGATTTGGTATTGGGTGGAAAATCATGCAATCGGCTTCATACGGTCGATCTCCCCCTGTCTCGTGTACTCTCATCACAGTTCACTGGTCTTTATGGTTTTAAGCATGTTTCACCATCTTACCAAGGCTGCATCTCACATATATCTGTTTATTTTTTAGGATTCTGGTTGGAGTGTGTATGTGATCAGCCAATCAGTGTTCTGTTAGTGAGCTCAGTGAGTGTCATGTGTTCAGTCAGATATGATCTGGGTTTCACAGATTGAGGTGGGGGTGATGCAGCTTTTTATACTTTATCAGGTCCTCAGTGTATGGCTCGTTGCCACAGATATTGGTCGGTTGTTTGAGCCTCAGTTTTTATCATATATGGGATTTTGGGGCAGCACTGCTTACCACATTGTTCCTCTGACAGCATGGCTTGCATCCCGCCATGTTACTTGGAAATAACTAGTAAAGGCACCGGCCAGTCATACCAGGCATCTGACAGGTTGGTTGACAGGGGTCACAGTGGACAGCTTATCCAGACCTCTACTAGTCAGGTGATGTCTGGGATGTTGGGATGATGCCTGCAGCCCGCAGCTGCAGGCATCATCCCGGTACCGTTTTTTAGAGCGGGCGATCGGCTATCCAGGGATAACAACTGATGCAGCTAAAAGTCACTCGGTTGTTAACCTGGAGGAGCGGAAGGGAACATACCCCCCTCCCGCCGCCTTCCGCTGCTCTTATCGGGCTTCCCATCCCACCGGGAGTTCCGATCATAGATCCGCCTCCTCCGGTGGCTAGCGAGTGACTGGCACGAAGCCTACAGCTGCGGGCATCATCCCATTATAACCCCCGAAAGCCGAGGCCACGTATCTGCGTACGCTCGACGGCAAGGGGTTAATCTTATACAACGCTTACTTTTTACATTTTCCCCTAACACCGGGTCCATTATCGCATACTCAGTACATCATATCCTCACACTGTAGGTATCACGGCGTTACACCACTGTATGGCAACACTCCACTGCAGGTTTACCTATCACATTTATGGGTGCCAACGGATTGACATGATCATTTCTAATTGACTTGTGCGGTGGCAAGTCTCCTTATCCATTTTTCATACAGCTCACGTTACGATTTCATACGTCATGACATCTCACTACTCATATCACTTGCCTGACACGTCTCAGGTTTCATAGGCCTAAGTTTACATTTTTTTTTTTTAACATAAAGTTTATTAAAGATTTTAGACAAAATAAAATAAAACATTACAATGCCAGTTTCTACCATCTAATAAACAAATATCAAGAATTGCTTCACGTATCCGCTCATGCAGTGCATATTGCAGCATTTCCAGTAGTATGTACTTATCAGAGTAATACCAGACAACCCCCATCCCGTCACACCAGGGAGGCATTCAGGACCTACCCTAAGGGGGGGTGGGGGGAGGGGAGGCAAAATGGTGGAGTAATCCCACCTCTAAGTAACATGTGGATTACAACTACGGGATAGTAAGGTGTTTTGCCTTTACCCATTCCGACCATATTTTCCCAAACTTTTTTGCACAGTTTCTGCCCATATACGTCAGTTTGTAGAGTGGGAGTGCTGTGTTTATCAGTGATTGCCATAGCTGTTTAGTAGGTGGCGAGTTCTGGTTCCACTTCAACAAAATAGCCTTCCTAGCATAAAACGTGGTGTAGAAGAGGAACAGCTTTTTTCCCCATGTTAAGTCAAGGAAGTCACTTATGCCCAGAAGAAGAGGGATCGGGCTGTACGGGACTGATAATTTCCCAATGTTATTGATTTCAGCTAGGATTTCTTTCCAGAATTCCGTCACTGCAGGACAAGACCAAGTTATATGAAAGAAGTCGGCTTCGTGATAGTTACATCTGGGGCATGTAGCAGTGGGATCAGAATAAATTCTTGCCAGGCGAACCGGGGAATAATATGCTCGGTGGAGGAACTTCAACTGAATATATCTGTCTCTAGCCGAGATCACAAGGGGCAGATACTGTTGGACACCCTCCTCCCAATCATCATCTGTTAGCTCCGGGATATCCCTCTGCCATAAAGCCAAGAGCCAGGAGACACCAGAGGTATTCAACGTAATAAACAGACTGTATAAGGTAGACATCGTTTTAGTTTGATCAGGGGATCTAAGCAATTTCTCCACCGGCGACATCTCGAGTGAGATCGAGGAGGGGAATTGGGATCTAAAGGCATGTCTTAGCTGGATGTACCTGAAAAACATATGGTTCGGGATATCACGGTCGTGTTTTAGTGCATCAAATGGAATCAGCTGCCCCATAAGTGTTATGTCGCTCAATTTTGTTATTCCATATCTGGCCCAGGCAATAGGATCAGGTATGGAGCGAAAATGTGGTAATCGAGGATTCCCCCACAATGGGGTCTCAGGGGACCACCTCCCAGGACCACCCACCTGTTTGGCCACCGAGTCCCACACCTTCAGGGTCGCAATCATAGGAAGGGTAACCCGAGAGTTAGATCTAGGACCCCTATGAATCAGGTTCCTAAGCTCCGCATATGAACCCAGCAACGCCGCCTCCAATGAGGAGGCAGGGTTAGCTGGCTCCTCCGACAGCCACCACTTGACCGTCACCAGGACCGCCGCCCAGTAATATTTCAACAGGGACGGCAGTGCCAGGCCACCAAGCGACGTGGGCATCTGCAGTTTCGCTTTAGCCACCCTGGGAGCTCCCCCATTCCAGACAAAGGATATCACAATGCTATCCAACCTCTTAAAAAAGCTATGTGGTATTGGTACAGGGGCTTGGCGGAAAAGGTACGTGAACTTAGGAAGAATCGACATTTTAATTAGATTAACTCTTCCGACCGGTGTCAGGGGGAGTGACCTCCATCTGGCACAGCTCTGGGACACCTGCTGAACCACCGGGTTGAGATTCAGAGGGATAAACTGCCTTAAGTCTCTATGTATCTCAACTCCCAGGTAGCGAAACTGAGAAACCCTCCGCAACTGTCCATCCATCTGCTGGCCTAAGTTTACATTTTTAATTTGCCTGATACTCCTAAGGTAACTCGGCCTTGGTAGTTCTTGAGACTGGCACGTTTTCAGTCCTGCACAATGTATACTTTGTTATTAACCACGATCACTGGTATGAGGTTGTTAAAAAAGATTTTCCTTCCTTAGAGTAAGTTTGGGGTACATTAAGTTATAACTCTTGCTTATGACAGTGTTGTTTTCGGTTGCATAAGTCATGTCACAGGCAGTGGATATCAAAGACTTTGTCTCCATCTCTCCTTCTCCGGCCAGGGGTTCTGAACAGGGTAGCACGCCCTCCTTTAGAACCTGGACCGTCCCAAGACTCATGGCAGAACTGTGACACAGGGGAATTTCGTACCCGGCTTTGGCTCACAAAGCGGAACTATTAAGATTATTATTCCCCTGTACTTCAGGCTCTAATACTGAGCAGGTTACCCTACGGGCTGTCGTCCTGTCCCTGTCTCAGATTCACGCCACCCTGAGCTTGTTGGCAACCTCCTGTCAGGAGTTGAATGCCGGAGTTGAGGCTTTGAAGAGCCAACCAAGTCCGATCCTGGTGGATCCTGCCATTCCAGGGACATCAACAGGTCCTAGGACTCCCTTGGTAACAAGCTCTGGGCCTTGAGCTTTAGGTAAAGCGCAAGTACTCACTTCATTCCTGGGAATATCAAAAAAGATATTTCAGATGGCAAAAGCAAAAGATTGCCACTCCAATCTCTCAAATCCGTATCAAGACACCCGCCCTAATGGAACTCACAGGTGCTGGCTCTGCACAAGCTTGAGGAAAGAGAAAAAAATTCTGGACGGCCGCGCACCATAGAAGGCATCTTTATTGATATGAAGAAATAAAATCCAAATGCAGTCACCTCATGTACAGGGAGGAACAGGAAAGATAGCTAACATGTTTCACGCCCCATCATGGCGCTTATTCATAGCAGATCAGATGGCAAAGACGTTTATTTGGCATCCCTCTTAATTGCTGCCCACAATGTAGCCGTCAAGAAGTCGTGCACTTGTGGTGATGTTTCCATGGTTTTTAAGACCAGGGACCACAGGCTCAACCGTAAGCTTTCCATCCCAGAGTTTGTCCTGGCTTTCAGTTGTTAGGGACATTATTGCATTTCCTCCTTGCAGAGTTGGTTTTCTCCTCAAGGTTGAGTGATGCAGCAGCCTCTAAATTCTATGCAGCTATTTTTGGCACTCACTGGCAGCTGGGCCATGGCCAGGCGAGATTTTGGATATTCCAGGGTTTGCAGAGATATCAACTTTGTTTGAGACAAACCCCATAGTGTCGGCAGCGCAGGCGTGGGGTCGCTTTTGGATAGGTGAAACGGTGGTTTTCTCCACGGACAATCGGGCTACCTCAGAATTGTTTAACAAGGTAGATCCAGGTCTTTTACTCATTATGTCTTTTGTACATAGGCTGATTTGGCTGTCCCTTCAGTTCCATTTCCACATACACTGTAGGTTCATCTGTAGTGTTGAGTATACAGCAGCAGATGCTCTGTCTCGTTTTGAACCACCCGCTATTTTCCCGACAGGTCCCAGACTCAGACATCTGTGTCACACTGTCTCCGCTTTTCTCGCTACTAGCAATGGACTAGATCCCCACTGGGCCGATGCCTATGACATGGACTGGGATGCCTTCCAGGCTTTCCAGTCTAGGTATCCTAGGAGTGATTGCTGCAACATTCTATATATACTTGCTTTCTGCACTCACAATTCAAGCTATCCACATATCTGGCAGGTATCCAGCATTGTTGCCCTTGCGGGACCCTAATAGGGCATCCATTTTTGCAGCACATCCCATCAAGGCCATTCTCAAGGAGATTCAGAAGAGTAGCCCCCTACCACGGTTAGCAGACTCCCCATTACAGGGCAGATTTTCTGGAGCATGTCCGATTTACTCTCCAGGTCTCCTTTTGGGCTGCTACCCAGCTTGGTCCTCAACGCTGTCATGTATCTGATTTTCTATGGTTTCCTCAGACCAGGTGAGATCACGGGGGATGAGATCCTGCATACTCTTGATCTACCAGTTGGTTAGGTACCTCGATCATTTCCGGTTGCATCTGGTCACTTGCAAGATGCAGCAGTCAGGAGCCAGTACTGACGTTAGATTTTTCGAGACCAGCAATACCTGGGCCCGGTCACAGTTTCAGATCAGCTCATGGTGATCACTGCTAATAAACCCAGGGATAGTCCACTTTTACTTTTCCCTAGTACTCCCCTCTCCATGGCACAGTTCATGAAACATTGCTGCATCCTACTGCCAAACCTAGGTTGGACCCCAAAGCTTATTCTGGCCATTTTTTCAGGGTAGGGGCAGCTTCCTCTGCTTCTCGCCAAGGGGTCCTTGTTCACGTAGTTAAGAAGTTAGGTAGGTAGAATCCAGCATGCTTCTCCATATGTATCCCGGTTCCACATGTGGAGATGTCACGGGCATTCATACATTTGGCTTTTATGCTGCATACAGTGACTTTCAATAAATCCTGTTTTGCCAGCTCATCCTACTGTCTTTATTTTTGCCCCCTTTAGGCATACTGATCATGTGACTACGGCACACCCCAGGTCACTTCCTGTTTTCCCTTCATACCTTTCCTAATACAGTTTACTAGAGACCTTGAGTACAAGTGGGAGGGCTGACCGCAGGTCAGCCTGAATTTGTAGAAGGAGTCGGGCTGTATTTAAGCCCACCCTCTAGCCTCCATTTCCTGTCGATCTTTCTCTCGTGTCCCACCCACCCTTTCCCCTTTCTTTTTATTTCTTCTCTTTTACTTATACTTGGGTATGCCCCCTTTAGGTATACTGACCACGTGACTATGGAACACCCCAGGCCACTTCCTGTTTTCCCTTCATACCCTTCCTAATACGGTCTACTAGAGACTCCGAGTACAAAGATAAAAGATACGATTACCAAACAGAACCCATAGCCTGAAGTCACATCATGTGCAAGCATTGGGCAGTTGTAACCACTGGTCTCAGATCTTATTATTCTTAGGTGATCATCCTCTAGGAAGATAGATCAATTTCTTATACAGTAGTATACGACTTTTAAGATTTTAAAATTTGAAAGCGGAACTCCAACCAAGTATTTTCTCTTTTTAGTTGCAGCTGAGTTAGAAACTGTTGGGTTTTTATTACTAACAAATGATTTGCTCTGGGTGCAGAAGGATTGCATCTAGGGCCAATCATCTGTCCCTAACTTTGTACAGGCTTTTTGGCCACAGCTCTTCTCATACTCCTGAAATTACTGTCACAGGAATCCCCTGTCTGTATGAACATAGTCCTAAGGAACATCTTGCACCTGATTCAAAAGACAATTTGGCTACCAGCTTATACAAGAAAAAAGATTACCTAGGATTATATATAGACTGATTCCAAACTAGGAGGTGATAAAGTCCATGTACTCATTTGGTGGCACAGTGTAGTCCCCTAAAGCGTTTGTTACACCAACGTTTCATATTCATGATAAGTGCCTGCTGTACCATGTACTTGTATGAGAAAGTATCCTGTTCAATTTATATTGCTTCCTTTGTGTGAAATTCCTGGTGTTCCTGCCAGTCCCTCTGCTTTCCTATTAAAAATTTACCTCACTAAGCAGGAGAGCACACCGTGGTCAGTTCCGAGAACAGAGGGAATGTGATCATTTATTAAAAAGGGAAAAAAAGTATTTATATATATTTTTTATAGCTATACAAAAATGCCTTGCCTTTCGTTTCTATTTTAAACTGAATGGGATGTTTTACAAGGTAGTTTACAATCACTTTAAGTCTCCTGCTCCTGTCACTGTCAATTACTATTTTAAGTTACTGACTAGTTACGGACTATCTGTCCATAGTAGTTTATTAGGTATATACCAAGAAGTAATATTTTATTTTGACCTTACTATTTTCCTTGCTACTGGCATTCTAAGGAAATGTCAAACAGGGGAAAGATACAGTGTACCAGTGTAAGAAAGAGAAGGCCCTTGCTGCTAACCTGGAAGAAAATTACACTCCTGACCTATTTTTAAGCTCACATTGCTTTTAAAAAGCTATATACATATTTATAATAAATGTCCCTTGTCTAGCTGTTCTAATGAAGATATAGCACTGGATAATGTATGATACAAAACCATACAGTTACCTACAACTATTATAACAAATCATTAAAGTGGATGTAAACCCAATGTCATCCTTTCTAAACTTCTGCCATAGGGGTTATCTATAAGGATATACATGCCTCCTGCATGTATCTTTACCTGTCAAATGTCTCCCCTCTCTCTGTTATTAGACCCGAAAAACTGCATATTCTGTTGGTGGGTCTGTTGTCTGGAGCTCGGTGGGTGGAGTCGTGATGTCAGTAGACTCCCCGCCCACCTCTACACTCCCCTTGTCAATATGCATTTTCTCCTGTGTATTTCTAACACTGAACTTCTGCTGAACTTCTGCTATGATCTCTAACATATAGTGAAAAGACATTAAAGTAACCACATGACTTCAGCATGCCAAATCATGGTGAGGTGTGGAACAGCCAATCCTTGCAGAGCTGCTGAAGAAAGGAGTGGGGGAGGGAATTTAAAAATACTGCATGTGGCTTAGGCTAATGCACGAGATGTAAATCACCTGTCACTCACAGCAAGGGGGAGGATTTGACAAAGTTTTTCTCAGTTTGTCAAGAATTGTCTCACTGAACAATAAAAGAGGATTGCTCAAAGATGGATTAACTCTGTGTGGCAAGACTGTGCTCAAATAATAGCAAATCTTATACTCTACAGTATGATATAAAAAAAAAAATCAGGTTTACATCCACTTTACCCTAACTATCATCTGGGATCTGATACCTGTATATTCACTGTTACCACAGCAACATAAATGAAGGGCAGCCTAATACATCAAAACGCTCCAAAAAAGGTGCATGTAGCATTTTTGGTAGTACTGTGCTGCAAAGCAAATCTGTTGGCAGGCTGCATTGAGTGCCATTCAGAATGAGAAGCACCACATTGCAACAATGCCTGTAACATTCATTAGTGTGCATTGTGGTAACCAAGCTGGTCCAAATGAACTGTTTACTTCACGACATACAACAGCTGTGTGCTGTATGAACTGTATGTAGCCCATAGGTGTGCACGGCCTATAGCATTAGGGTGTGCACCCCAAAGCTCAAATACACATGCATGTGTGTGTCTACATATGCATGGCCCGACATTAATCTCCTTGCTGTCACAGTGAAAGAGAAGTACGTAAGCACTTCTCCTATGGCAGAGCCGATAAGAGGGAGATCTTTTCCATCTCCCTGCTTGCACACAAAGTGATAATGCTAATGCACAAAAGGTGCACAAAAGGTGATTAGGGTGTGCCAGGGCACACCCTGCATGCGTGCCTATGATGTAGCCTCAACTACATACAATATACAGACCTTTCCTGACACAAAGTCCAGTCGGGCTGAGCAGTGCTCAGGGTCAATTCACACTGCCCCTCTGAAATCGCAGAGCAGCCGGAGCAATTCACCACTCCGGATGTTCTGCATTGCCGTTGCACTAGAGGGAAGTGTGATGCACGATTAATCGCATCACACTGCTCCTTTTTTTTGTTTTGTACCAACTTTATTTGAAGTGTACAAAACATGCACTTCATTCACCGCAATGTCAGATGGCACGCTGCTGTCCAGCATTGCAGTGCTCTTCGGGCCAGTGTGATGCAATAAAATGCAGCTAGATTGCAATGCAGTGTGAATGGGACACATAGGGACAAATGTTTCCTGTGTTTTCCTGCGGTGACAGACGTTTTACAATGCGGTGAAATGTCTGTCACCTCATACAGTATGAATTGGTCCTTAGTCTTTTACAGGGAGCTTTGTATTCTGATGAATGAATACAAAGCTTTCTCTAATTGGCAGAGTCAGAGATTGTGATGTCATCAGCCTGCCTCTTCACTTCAGCCAATCAGTATACAGTGCTGTGTTCCGGCAGTGGGACAAGAACTTCCTGTCCCACTCTCAGAACCAATCCCAAACTGTAGGGACCATATAGCCCCATACACACGATCGGATTTTCCGATGGGAAATGTTGCGGAAAATCCGACCGTGTGTATACTCCATCGGACAGTTGTTGTCGGACTTTCTGCCAACAAATGTTGGCTTGCATCTCTTCAAATTTTCCGCCAACAAATGTGTGTTGTCGGATTTTCTGATTGTGTGTACACAAGTCCGTCGGGCAAAAGTCCAAAGTACAAACACGCATGCTCAGAAGCAGAACCGGTCAGTCTTGTAAACTAGCGTTTGTAATGGAGAATTAACATTTGTGACATGGCAAATTATGAAATCTCCAAATGCAGCGCACATTCTCTTCTTCTTTAATGGGATAATAATGAAGCTGCTTTGCTGGTGATACTGATGGAGTTATTGCAAACAAATTTTCAAAGGCTTTTTTTTTTCTAGTGATATCAAGAATAATATTATTATGTTTTGGTTTTTTTTTTGTGCAAGTTACCACAACACCGTTATCCCAATTTTACATTGTATTTTTTAAAATGTAACTGCCTACTCCCAAACTGTCATTTGAAGTAAAACACATAGCCAAGTATTATTCTCCACAATTTTTTTTATTGTGCATTAAAAAAAAATAGACATGCTATCTGCCAATATAACTTACCCAAAAAGTGCATTCTGTGCATCCAAAAATATAGAAAATGTACCAAATCATTATTCAACCAAAAAAATAATGTCAAAGCAATAACTCCCAGGCCAATAATAAATAACACAATATCTGCTCCGATTCTGCAACATGTCTGGTTGACGAACGGCCGTTCATAAACCAACTGAAAAGCACAAAATGAAAAGCGCAAACTGAAAAGTGCTAAATGAAAAATGCGAAAAGAAAAGCGGGAATCAACGCTCACCAAACTTCTACTAACACGAAATTAGCAGAAGGAGCCCAAAGGGTGGCGCTAAAGAGCTGAAAAACCACATAGCACGTCTAGTGTGTCACTACGTTTGTAATTGTTGGCCAATTTGTGTGACCGTGTGTATGCAAGACAAGTTTGAGCCAACACCCTTTGGACAAAATTCCACGATTTTGTTGTCGGAAAGTCCGATCGTGTGTACGGGGCTTAAGAGTTGCAGTACTATAGGTCTAACTCAGCAGGATATGGCCATTTTTCAAGAAAACACACTGTAAAAATGTACACATCTATGGGTCGATGTGCTTAGAATATATTTAGCTGATTTAATCCTAAAGTTTAATTCTTATACTCTGTTGTAGACTTCAAACATACAGTACATTGAAATACCTTCAATTTTACCTTGCAGTTTCAGTATGTTTCCTGGCCTGTGCACAGTTGTTCATTCAATTTAGTGCAACACACATGCAAGAAGAATGAAAGCAAATAGCATTTTTGCGTGCACTTGATTGGATGATGGAAGTCAGTAGCGAGTGAGCTCCCCCTAATTTCCTAAGCTCTGGAGCAACTGCAGTTTCAAAAGTGCACAGGCTATTTGCCTTTAATAAATCAACCCCATTGACATGCTGAGGGTGTACATTGTAGAGAGTTTTTACATTTTTATTAAAACATAATAGGGGGAATCTATCAAAACCAGACCATCTAGGATCTGTAGCAGCATGGCAACCAGTCAGCTTTTATTATTACCAGCTTGTTCAGTTAAGCTGTGAAAATGAAAGATAGAAACTGATTGGTTACCATGTACAGCTACATCTGATTCTGGCTGTTCCCATTTTGATAAATTCCCCCTAGTGTATACTTTTTTACACAGAAAATTTGTGAAATGAGTATATAATTAAAGTCAAGTTAATGGATCTTCATTTCAAGCAGTAGGGCTTGTGTCAAGATGTAAAATTTAGTATGGAGATGTCCGATTAAGTGACGAGGTTTTGATTCACAGAAATTTCTGTAATTTCCTTAGACTGAAGTGTCTCTGGCATGTAATATGCATGTAAAATGTCTCCTAAGTGTGTATTAAAGTCAGATAAAGTTGAGTAACTCAAATTAAATTTAGGTGAACTCACAGCATTACAGAGCTAATCAAATTAGCAATAAGGAGACTTAATGATTTCTCTGGTGATAATTATATGGGCAATTTAACAGTATATTGGAAATATTGAAATTTATATTCTGTTCTGCTCTACCTGTTGCATATAAAATTAATTCAAGCATGATCATGCTTGCCGCATCAGAGAAATTTGTTTGTTTTACAACAAAGTTATTTGCATTTTGTGTAAAAGTATTAGCTGTAGAGATTTTTAAAGCTAATATATTGAATATTATTATCATTATAATAACACTATTTATATAGCGCCAACAGTTTACACAGTGCTTTACAATGTAGAGGGGAATAGTACAATTACAGTACAATTCAATACAGAAGGGACAGGAGGGCCCTGCTCATAGAGATTACATTCTAAAGGGAGGGGGTGGTGGTACAAAAGGTAATAGATGCAGGGAATGATTTGATGGGGGTATAATTTATAATTAAAATAGGTTATTAATAAATATTTGTTCACTATTTTAAACCAGGTATCTACTTACATAAAATTCAGTGCAACATGGCTTTATAAAATAATGTTTTTAAACTGTGAAAATAATATTATTGATGCAATATATTGTCTCAGAACCCCCTTGCTATATAGTAAGGGGCATTTGTTTAGCTGTCCTAAAAGTATACATTTTTTCCCTAAGTCTCGGTTCACACTGCTGAAACATGGGATCCGACTTGTGAGACCAAGTCACATGATCTGTCCAATTCAATGTTTCCCTATGAGAGCTGATACAACACAAGTCGCTCCTTTGGTCCGACTTGGGTATATATGTTAAAAATATATAATATTGTATAACCAAAGAAAAGTATAGTTTAAGGCTAGCCCATACATTTTTATGCACCCCATCCCAATCAACATAAGAGCAAAAACACACAAAGACCTTTAACCACTTCAGCCCCAGAAGAATTTACCCCCTTCCTGCCCAGAGCACTTTTTGCGATTCGGCACTGCGTCGCTTTAACTGACAATTGCGCGGGCATGTGACGTTGCACCCAAACAAAATTGATGTCCTTTTTTTTCCCACAAATAGATCTTTCTTTTGGTGTGATTTGATCACCTCTGCGGTTTTTATTTTTTGCGCTATAAACAAAAAAAGAGTGTCAATTTTGAAAAAAACACAATATTTTGTACTCTTTGCTATAATAAATATCCCCATTTAAAAAAAAAAAAAATTCTCTTTTTAGGCTGATATGTATTCTTCTACATATTTTTGGTAAAAAAAATCGCAATAAGCATATATTGATTGGGTTGCGCAAAAGTTATAGCGTCTACAAAATAGGGGATAGATTTATAGCATTTTTATTATAATTTTTTTTTTACTAGTAATGGCGGCGATCTGTGATTTTTTTATCGTGACTGCGACATTATGGCAGACACATCGGACAATTTTGACACATTTTTGGGACTATTCTCATTAATACAATGATCAATGCTGTAAAAAAGCATTGATTACTGTATAAATGTCACTGGCAGTGAAGGGGTTAACACTAGGGGGCAATCTAGGGGTTAACTGTTTTCGCTGGGAGGTGATTCTAACTGAAGGGGGAGGGGACTGACTAGAGGAAGTGACGGATCGTGGTTCCTAGCTAATAGGAACACACGATCTGTCACTCCATCTCAGAACAGGGAAGTATGTGTTTACACACACTTGTCCCTGTTCTATGTCTCCTGCTCACGATCACTCGTGGCCGGCGGTCATGGCGACCGTTGGCACCCCCGCTGTGCAGCGGGCGTGCGTGTGGGACTGCTATCCCAACCCCACGAGCCGATATATAGCTACGACGGCTCGCGAAGGGGAGCCAGGCTGTCGTAGTATAACTGCGGTGGCTGGTCGGGAAGCGGTTAAAGGGTAACCCCACATTCCTGGGGGAAAAAATTGCAAATAAAAAAAATAATAATATAGTTTATACAATTGCGACTCAAGTCATATTGTAATTGAATGTTATTAAAAACTACCTTTCCTGGATGGAGCTTCTTCCACTACTTAAAGGGGGAGATGCACATTCCTCGTCGTGGGGAGCGTACTCTGAGTCCCGTTCAACTGTATTGATATCATAACATAGATGGACGTACTGAGATGGTTAGATTTTGCAGTCTGTCTTCCAGTTCGATCAAGACTGTGGTTAATAGAGCATAACTATTACAGATTATGATTGTTTACCTCTGAAACATAAGAGGCAAGTTGTCTCAGGGAGCATGGCATATCGCCATGCGGATTGTGGTAATATGTTCTACACATTGTAGTTATGCGATTATAAAGTTTGACTTTCCATCTTTGTACGGTATGTTATTCAGATTGTGGAAGCTATGTATTGTTCAGCATCAATACTGAAATCTCTTTAATTTTGTTCTGTGAAAAACTTTAATAAAAATATTGAAATATAAAAAAAATGACCTTTCCTTTTCAATCTGCAGTGGTGTAATTTTCTGTGAAATGCAATGCAACATGGCTACCTGGAGGTGTTCTGTACACAGATGGTGTACATAACGCCCCCCAGAAATGTAATTTCTTTCTTGTGTGATTGACTTACTGGTTTTACCAGAAGTCTGCACTAAGATACAAATCAGATTTTGAGCATCCCCTGCAAAAAAAATGTGATTTTTGGTGAGATACTTCCAAAGAGAAATCACATCTAAAAGGATGCAGACCCGGCCACTTGTTTAATTAGAGCCCTGCAGGTGCAGCAGCTCATTGATAAATATAAAATCACTCCCATACAGATTCACCAAACAGCTCTTTCTGCAGAATAACAAAAGGTAGGAATCTGCAACAATGTGTGTTAGAATCCCTGCAATGTACATATCTTACCTAAAGGGGAATGTTTTTACCCTTTAAAGGAGAACTTTTCAGGTGCTACAGTGATGACAACAAATATTTGGTTGGATATAGAAACAAGAATATTAACCCCTTAGGGCCGGCCACATGCAAATATGTGGCCTCTCGGTGGGTGGGTCTTGGCGCCAAGTGGCTGCATATTTGTGTGAATTGTAAAGTGTAAATGCAGCTACACCGAGAGCGCGTACCCGGCACAGTTACTGGCAGCTAACGGAAAGCCCCCGGTTGCTACTTGTGATTGGGAGTTTTCCGATCAGGTGACCGCTGTGACAGCTAATCAGGGCAGTCGCATGAACATAAACTCTGCCCCACCCATCAGTGCCGCATATCAGTGCCCATCGTCAGTGCCCGCTCATTGGTGCCACCTCATCGTGCCCCCCGTATCAGTGCCTGTCAGTGCCACCTTATCAGTGCCCATCAGTGAAAGAGAAAACTTACTTATTTACAAATTTTTTTAACAGAAACAAAAGTAAAACTTTTATTTTATTCAAAATTTTCAGTCTTTTTTTTATTAAAAATAAAAAACGCAGAGGTGATCAAATACCACCAAAAGAAAGCTCTATTTGTGGGAACAAAATGATAAAAATTTAGTTTGGGTACAGCGTAGCATGACCGCTGAATTGTCATTCAAACTGCAACAGCACTGAA